>CAHIKZ030001028.1:1555000-1570000 GCA_903632075.3 Acanthosepion pharaonis
AATCTCCAATTTTGATCTACAAAGGCTGCACCCGGTTCTCTCCTGGTGAGCTATACCAGCAAGTATCTACATCCTAAACGCACATTAAACCCGTAAAAATCGTTAAGCGTTTGTATTTTTTTTTTATAGTAAAAGCTTGACTTGGCACTATTTTCTAAGAATCCAATAAAACCATTTCTGCTAAGCGGGCTCGCACACAATACGCGGCCCATAAAGACGCGGAGTAAGCGAAGAATTCCATAACCGATGCCAAGAAATCACCAATTTAAGGAAATTCTATTAGAACTCTAACTCATATTTTAAAGGGAGTAGCCGATTTTGTGTCAGCAAAAGCAAGCCGTCACTCTTCAAACATCAAACATCTCATATTATGAGATTAGTTGCTTAATTGAAAATAATAAAATATGAGTAATGCATTCTATTTTCTAAAACTAACTTTTTTTGCTTTCTTTCCAGAGAGCAGCTTAGCGCTAATCTGACAAAATGACGTCTGACACAAAAGTATATACAAGATGTGGAATTTTAGCTATTTCCTAGAATTTTTTGACCGCTTCATTTCAAATTTAAATATACACGCATAGTATTTTTATGCAAAGTCATTCTACAAGTGGTACTAGTACCATGCAATCAAGAACTCAAGTGCGCAGTGTAGCGCCATCAGTGACTAAACCGGTTCCCCCACCGGGCTTTTCTGGTGTGGAGAGTGGCAAGGTTAAAAACAAAACCTATCAAAGGGTGGATGGACCTTCTTATAGGCTCAACAGCTATCTAGCACATTGGGGCAGACCTGAATACCAAGCTTTGGTTGCAGTCATGCGGTGATGACACATATTTGGGCGGAGTGCTTTTTAGAATAAGTCAAGGACCACAGCAGCTAGTGCCCCCCAAGATAGAATCAACGTCCACGTGTCCATGACTAAGGTGAGCCTTTAAATTGGAGGATATTGCCTGTGGATTCGCCAGGTCTACTTACCTATAAGCAACAAGGCATGAATGGGTACTTCCCTAGTTTTTAACCCAGCTAACATCCAGGAGAGCAATTCATTGAGCTTTCTTGAACTTACTGACATGAAGTGGAGTGATTATATTTAACCAATTGATAGGTCTGTTGCTAGGAAAGTTGGTTCACTGTGTCGCTATTTTCCACATTTATAAACCTACCATTCGTCCGTGCATTGAATATTGCTGCCATATCTGCTATGATGCTTCTAATACGTAATAAATTTGGGTATGTCATTTATTTTCTTTCTCTTTTTTAGTCTCGAGTAACGCCACCTTGGGAAAAATAATATAAGATTTGATTATTTTAAACACACACAAATGCATACACACATTTTTTGTTATCCATCTGATGAAGCCATAGAGGCGAAATGCATTATCGGATATTATTTACGTAACATACTTTCATGAACATTTTTCCAAATGGCAATAACTTATACATACATACATATATATATGTGTGTGTGTGTGCGCGCGCGTGCCTCTGTGTGTGTGTGTGTGTGTGTGTGTGTGTGTGTGTGTGTGTGTGTGTGTGTGTGTGTGTTTGTGTGTGTGTGTGCGTAAAGAGAGAACGAGAGAAATTCGCTAATTCAGTAGGTTCGATCCTTACTGGGTATCCTATTTCATACTAGAAACTCAAGACGGAGCATATAAAATGTTAAACGATTTTATTAAAAGTCACTGATTTTCTTTTTCTTTTACGTTCGAGACACGACACCTTGTGAAAAATGATAAGATTTAATTATGTTAAAACACATACAAATGAATAGACAGACGACACATTTTTCGTTATCCATCTGATGAAGCCATATAGGCGATATGCATTATAACTCTGTCGGAATTACATACCCACATTTATCACATATTTATTTCTGTGCATTGAATACTGTTGCCATATCTGGTATGGTGCTTCCAATATGCAATAAATTTGGGTATGTCATTCAATTTCTATCTTTTTTTTAGTTTTGAGTAACGCCACCTTGGGAAAAATAATATCAGATTTGATTATTTTAAACACACGTAAATGCATACTCATTTTTCGTTATCCATCTGATGAAGCCATATAGGCGAAATGCATTATCGGATATTATTTTCGTAACATATATTCATGAACATTTTTTGTCTATAACTTATGTTTCTATTTTATATCTCGAGATTTTTGACGAAATTCAAAGAAGGGTTTAGATACAAAATGCGATCATGGTTCTTCACTATTTCCTGTCTTTCGTCGCTCTTAATAATTTTTTTGTTTTTGTTATTTCTCTTAAACATTGTTCCACCATATATTTATTCAAGGTAACTAAGTATGTCATGCGTTGTTTTCCTCAAGAGAGTCTGTTGCCTTCAATCTGTCCTGGGTGTATCAAATTTTCGAAGTCCTCTTTCCTCATTATGTGCCTTAGAAATTTCAAATGTTTCTTCCTGATGTTTAATATGAGTTTTCCCTTTTGTTTGCATTTTCTCTAAAACTTTGTCGTTACACACATGTTTGGTCCATGGTATCTTCAGCATTCTTATGTAGAGCCAAATTTCTGTTGCTTGAAGTCTCTTCTTCATTTTTGAGGAGATTGTCCAGCATTCACTGCCAGATAAGAGGACAGATATTACGTAACAGTTCAGTACGCTGTTTTTTTTTTGTTTTGTTTTTTTTGTATTGCCTCAGGTTCTTTCTTCATCTTTGGAGAAATTGTCCAGCATTCACTGCCATATAGGAGGACAGATATCACGTAACAGTTCAATACTAATTTTTTTTTTTTTTTTTTTGCTTCCAACGAAATTTTTCTGTCTCTTAATACTCTGCTTAGCTTTTGGAATGCATCTTTGGCCATCCCAATACATCTTCGGATCTCAGTGTTACACATTGCGTCCTCTGTTAGAACATATCCCAGATATTTAAATTTCTGTACCTGCTTAATTTTAGTATCCCCGAACTGTAAATTGTATTTCGGGTTCGTCTTTTTGCTGATGACCATGCATTCTGTTTTCTTGTAGTTTATGCTCCGTCCTTTATTCTAGAAAGCCAAAATACATGAGCTACAAACGATGGAACACTCAACGTTCCTAAACATCAGCCTTCTTCTGGAATGAGTTTTCAACAACTTTTTAACTACAAGTGACGAAAGCTCACTAAGCATGTTATGCGTTATTTTCCTCTGTCCCACTCGCATTCAATCTGCTCTGTGAGTATCAGATTTTCCAAGCCTTCTTTTCTCATTATGTGCCCAAGATATTTCAACTGTCTTTTCCTGATGTTAAGTGTATGTTTCCTTTTTGTTTCTATTTTTCTAAAACTTCATCATTGCTCACATATTCGGTTCACAGTATCCTTCTGTAGAGCCAAATTTCTGTTGCTTCAAGTCTCTTCTTCATTTTTGAAGAGATTGTCCAACATTCACTGCCACATAGGAGGACTGATATTACGTAACAGTTCAGTACGTTGTTCTTTTTTTCTAATGAAATTTTTGTTTATCTGCTTAGCTTTTGGAGTGCATCTTTGGTAATCCCAATTCGCCTTCGGATTTCAGTGTCACACTTTCCGTCATCTGTTAAAAAAATTCCCAGATAATTAAATTTCCGCACTGGTTTGATTTTGGCACCAATTTGCTATCTGCATTTTGGGATTATCCTTTTGCTAAAACCCATGCATTTTGTTTGCTTGCAATTAATGTTTAGTCTCTTCTTCATTTGTTTTCCTTCATCGCCTTCTGTAGGAGCTTTTGTAGTTTTCTTTCAGGTCTGTTATTAATACTGTGACATCAGCATATCTTATGATGTTAAGACTGTGGCCGCTAATAATGAATCCTAGTAGGACAACTAATTCTCTTAGAATCACCTCCCTGTATAGGTTCCATAAGTCCGGTGAGAAGATACATCCTTGTCTTACACCCCTTTCTATTTTTGTATATCTGCTTACCTAATTTTCTATTGAGGCGGTTTGTTACCAGTATAAGTTCTTGATTATTCCAATATCTTTCCTAAATATATGGAGGTTGCTAAACAGTTATAATAGATCTTTGTGATGTAATTTATCGAACGCCTTTGTATAATCTATAAAGCATAGGTACACATCCTTCTGCATTTGTATTGCTCTTACTGCTATAATTCTGAGCATTGTTCCTTGTTCCGTACCCGCACTGTTCTTGTCGTATCTCCGGTCTGATTCTGCTGCATTCTAATTCATCAGAATTCGGATGATAAGTTATGTTATATGGCTCATTAAGTTGATTGTCCGATGTAGTTCGGATTCGTTTGCGCCTGGCTTCTTAGGTAGTGCTATGAAAATAAATCTACTTAGGTTTTGCGTTGGGATTATCTACACTGTTGTAGATTTAATTTATTATTTCTGTAATATTGTCTATACCGAAATCATCTAAGGCTACCAGTATCACTGTTATAATTCCGTCTGGCCCTGCTGCTTTGTTCCTGTTCAATTTGGCCAATGCATATTCCACTTCAGATTTTAATATTTCCGGTCGATATTTCTGTGTATTGCGGGTTGTTCTTTTTCGTCGTCGAAGCGTTCTCCAATATATTCGTTCCATCTCTGAAGTATTTTTTCTTTCTCTAATATCAGAATTTCGCCCTTGGATTTTATGAATCCTGTTGATGAGCATGTCTTTTGTCCTGTTAGTTCTTTGTTTTATGCATATATGCTTTATCTGTTATAATCATTCTTTCTTTCTATTTATTTATTTATCGTTGAGCCATTCCTCTTTAGCCTGCCACCATTTGTTCCTTATTTTCTTTGTGTAGTGGCTTATATTCTGTCCCGTGTCTTGGCATTGTTTGTTGTCTCCTTTTCATCATGTCGAGGATTTCATCTGTCAGCCATTCTCTTTTGTCCATTTTCCTTTAGGATTATTTCGGTTGGTGATGTTACTAAAGATTTTCTTAATGTGTCCCACTTCGAGTTTCCATTTTCATAAGATTAGGGCCATCCAAGTGTTTTCTTTATGTCCATATAGGTCTTGGGTGTTCGTAAAACCAGGTGTTGGCCACTACTTGGCCATTCACCGTACACCAGTGGGCCCATTTTTCGCTGCCTTCATTACAAGTTTCTAGTCCAAATTTGCCAACTATTTTATGATCTCTCGCCTTGCCTACTTTCGTATTCAGGTCTCCCATGATAATTAGAATTTCTTTACATTGAGCCTTGGACGTTGCCTAGCGTAGAGTAAAACATTTTCAATTTCTTCTTCTGTACTTTGTGCTGTTAGTGCATAAACAACTATGATGGACATGTTGAAAGGTTTTTCTTTTAATTTAACAAGAATTCTTTCCGATATTTAAAAGTATCCCAGAACAAATTTCTCCGTGTCTTGGTCTAATATCATGCCTACTCGTCTTTCTTTCTTTCTTTTTTTCTTTCTTTCTTTCTCTTTTTTTTTTTTTTTTTTTTTTTTGTCCGCCTGCATATATGATTCTGTGATTGTCACTGGCGAAATCTCCATTGTTAGCCCAATTTGTTTTATATACGCCTAAAATATTGATATTTTACGTGACCATTTCTGCAATGTCGTAATAATGCATGTCCCGAGAATAATTTTTGGTTTCTTACGAAAATAATGACAACCGTCTAAAAATAACTTTTTTTAAAAAAGAACATGCAGTCCCCACTGTGTTGGTTCCCCATCTTGCTGAAAGATCATGGCTGGTTCAAGGTCATCTAAATGTGGTGCCACATCAATTGCCTTTGCAATATATTTTTTAAATTGTGAAGATACTTTATGGACACCCTGTCTACATACATAGATAGATACATAGATAAATACATAATTATATACTTACATACATACATGGATACATCGATATATATATATATATATATATATATATATATATATATATATATATATATATATTTGTGTGTATTTAGGCAGCATTTTTTCATTCATACATGTTTCATTAATAATATAGACAAGTGTTGTCTATTTATTTTATGTAAATTCTTTTCATATCGTCTGATAAGCTTAATAACATTATCATTAAACGAAGAAAGAAAATCACAATATTGATCCATATTTTTTAATCCAATCTAAGCTTTCGGCTTACATAAGCCATTATCAAAGTGTTAATTTCATTATTTACATCATTCGGACTGTTGTTCTCATCTTTGTTGTCATATTCATGACGCTTCGGCAATTGTACGCTCCGTCCTTCTTCAGAATCTGTCTATATTTCTGAGATGGAGTATTGTAACTATTTACACTATTTACATCGTTCGGACTGTTGTTCTCATCTTTGTTGTCATATTCATGACGCTTCGGCCATTGTACGCTCCGTCCTTCTTCAGGATCTGTCTATATTTCTGAGATGAGGTATTGTAACTATTTACACTATTTACATCGTTCGGACTGTTGTTCTCATCTTTGTTGTCATATTCATGACGCTTCGGCCATTGTACTCTCCGTCCTTCTTCAGGATCTGTCTACATTTCTGAGATGAGGTATTGTAACTATTTACACTATTTATATTGTTCGGACTGTTGCCCTCATCTTTGTTGTCATATTCATGACGCTTCGGCCATTGTACGATCCGTCCTTCTTCAGGATCTGTCTATATTTCTGAGATGAGGTATTGTAACTATTTACATTGTTCGGACTGTTGTCCTCATCTTTGTGGTGATTCAGGTGATTCGAATTTCGAACTGAATCATTTATTTCGTCCACCGGAGTATATTGTTCTAGTTCCACGTCTCAGGATGTCTCAATATCAGTTATCTCTCTTTAACTCAACTCTTCAAGTATTTTGTTCACCTCAGCTTTAGCTAGGTATTGAACTCACAACTGCTTTGGGTCGCTGTAGCGAAGTATTGAACTCACAACTACTTTGGGTCAAATCACTAGATTCAAACAACGCTTTTATCCAGTGGGCCATGAACCGTTGAACAGTGGATAGATAAACAGTAAAAGCCTTTGAAATCATCTATGTAGACTTAACACTTGGAAAGGGTGCCATGTTTGATTGGTCTGGACACGATGTGTTTGTCTGATATATTCTTTTGCAAATGTATATTTCAACTGTAACCGAGTTTTACATTCAGATCGACCGTCCTTCTAAAGATTACATTTGTTTGATGAATTGTTGAATGCATTTGAAATAAGAACCGTGTGTCTGGACTTCTTCCCACGCGATTACAGACAAATGCCTTGGTCGGTTTCTGTACTGGCATTACACAATAAAATCAATCATCCGTGCTCACTTGAAGTCACCCTGCGTACGCAATTTTTCTATACTTTCCAAGTGTTCCTAGCAGCATTTTGTCGGGTCAACACCTACAACGGGAAGTAGGGAGTTTTTGAAGAAACTCTCTCATTAAACCGGTTTCTAGGAAGGAGAGAGAAAAAAAAAAGGACAACTCACGAGAAAAATCTTTTACAAGTTTAAAATGTTGAACCAAATAGCCAGATACAGCGCATCGTAAATTTAACCATATTTTTTTTCTTTCTTTTTTTTTTTTTTGTTTGTTTGTTTTTAATCGATTTCACCACAAGCAAGGCAGTAAAGCCACTAAGACTCAAGTGGGTTACTGGATGTAGAACAGCTAAAAACAAAGAAAAAAAAAAGAAAAAATCGACATAAAACTTTTCAGCTAATTCCATGTCTTTGTCCTTGGCATCTCCGCTTCAGTTACTTTCCCACTGCTGTAAAAAATATAAATTTAACGGTCAAAAATGCCCCCAGGGCTACATCCTTGGCCCCACTTTGTTTTTAATTTTCATTAACGAATTTCCTGTCGACATCAGCTCTCAACTTGGTGTCTAAAGTCACTAAGACACAAAGGGTTATTGGGTGGGGAACAGCGGATTTGTAAAAATCGACATAAATCTTTTAAGCGAATTCCAGGTCTCTGTCCTTGGCCATACTTTATTTTTAGTTTTCATTAATAATCTTCTTGACGGGGTCAACTCCCAACCTGATAACTAAGATGATGACAAAAAGATTTTCTCTTGTTTCCATAGTAAATCTGATCAGTTCGATAAGGTCAAATTAGCGGCTGATGTCAAAAGCTACTTTCAGTCTTTTGTTAACAGGGGCAAAGAACGGCATGTTAATTTTAATGCTCTAAAAAAACTCCTCTCTGTTAAACATTTGAGAGACCCTTTTCTGCCTTCCATCATTATGGCTGATGCTAACCTTAAAGAGAGTGACTCGTGCCTCATTTACAGCTAACATGAAGTGGAAAGACAACATTGAATCCCTTGTTAGGTCAGCTGCTAAGAAAGTTGGTTCACTGAGTCATTGCTAGACAATTTTTCTCTTCAGCATCTATCTTACATTTTTATAAGTCTACCATTCAGCTGTGTTTCCAATATTGCTGCCACATAACGCCCAGTGCTCCTGCTATATATTTAGAGATTCTTTATAAAATCTAAACAAAATCTGTCTCTCCAGAATCTATCTATATCTATGTCTATCATTCACCTGTGCTTAGAATATTGCTGCCACATAAAGTCTAGTGAACACTGCTATATATTTAGCGATTCATTATAAAATCTAAAGAAAGAACAGCAATATTATTAGTCCTGACATGGCATCTCGGCTTCAGTTACTTTCCCACTGTTGTAAAAAATATAAATTTAACGGTCAAAATGTCCCCAGGGCTCTATCCTTGCTCCCACTTTGTTTTTAATTTTCATTAACGACATCATTTTCCTGTCGACATCAGCTCTCAACTTGGTGTCTAAAGTCACTAAGACACAAGGGGTTACTGGGTGGGGAACAGCTGATTTGTAAAAATAGACATAAATCTTTTAAGCTAATTCCAGGTCTCTGTCCTTGGCCATACTTTATTTTTAGTTTTCATTAATAATCTTCTCGATGGAGTCAACTCTCAACATGGCAACTAAGCTGGTGACACAACGATTTTCTCCTGTCTCCATAGTAAATCTGATCAGTTCGATAAGGTCAAATTAGCGGCTGATTCGGTCTTTTGTTAACTGGGGCAAAAGACGGCTTGTTAATTTTAACGCCTCCAAATCAAGGTTGCTCTCTATTAATCATATGAAAGATCCCTTTTTGCCTTCCATCAACACGGTTGATGCTAATCCCCAGGAGAGAGATTCTTTGCGCCTTCTCGGGATAACATTCTCAGCTAACATAAAATGGAAAGACTATATTGAATCCACTGCTGGGTCTGCTACTAATGAAAGTCGGTTCACCTTGTTGCGCGAGAAAATGTTTTCTCCAGAATCTATCTTACATATCTATAAGTCTATCATACATCCATTCTTAGGATATTGCTGCCGCATATGGTCCGGTGACCCTGTTATTTACCTCGAGCTCATTAATAAGACCCAAAAAAGAATCAGCAATATTATTGGTCTTGATCTAGGGGCTCGGCTTTAGTAACTTAGACACCGCTGTAAGGTTTTATATCGGTACCTTTTCTATAAATACTTTCATGGTAATTGTTTGGATGAGCTCTTCCTATTTTCTTAAATACTCATTGGGGCTAGTTTTTAGATTTGTTGTTTTATTTCCCCCCCCCCTCCACAGACAATGAATTGTAAATATGGGGACTAGTTAGTATTTTCATAGAGACATGAGGTATTATGGTGATTGTAGTAAGAAAGGTACGTATGAATGTGTTGTTTTGGTGTAAGGAATATTGTTCGTACGATTGGGTCAGTGTTTGCGGCTAGCTAAGTTATAGTTAAGACAGAAGAAGACCGTCCTTTCCCCAATCCCCTTTTCGGCCTTGTGCCACATTTCTGTATTATAAACAGAATAAATATCGCTCTTCCTATTTTCTTAAATACTCATTGGGGCTAGTTTTTAGATTTGTTGTTTTATTCCCCCCCCCACAGACAATGAATTGTAAATATGGGGACTAGTTAGTATTTTCATAGAGACATGAGGTATTATGGTGATTGTAGTAAGAAAGGTACGTATGAATGTGTTGTTTTGGTGTAAGGAATATTGTTCGTACGATTGGGTCAGTGTTTGCGGCTAGCTAAGTTATAATTAAGACAGAAGAAGACCGTCCTTTCCCCAATCCTCTTTTCAACCATGTGCCACATTTCTGTATTAAACAGAATAAATATTGCTCTTCGCTATGGTATATTATTTTCTTTAGTTTCTTATAAATAGTTTTGTTTTCATATTGTAAATACTGATTGGGGTTACTTTTTAATTGTTGTTTTATTCCCCTCCTCCCCCAGACAATGAATTGTACATATGGGGACTAGTTAGTATTTTCATAGAGACATGAGGTATTATGGTGATTGTAGTAAGAAAGGTACGTATGAATGTGTTGTTTTGGTGTAAGGAATATTGTTCGTACGATTGGGTCAGTGTTTGCGGCTAGCTAAGTTATAGTTAAGACAGAAGAAGACCGTCCTTTCCCCAATCCCCCCTTTTCGGCCATCTGCCACATTTCTGTGTATTTTACAGAATAAATATTGCTCTTCACTATGGTACCTAGACTTTATGAATTTAAGCAGAGTACTAGACTGGCATCGAGATTTAATCAATCTAGTGCTGGCTAGATGTAGAGAGACACCTTTTTGCCTTCGATCAACATGGCTGATGCTAACACCCATGATATTGACTCGTTACGTCTTCTCGAGCTAACATTCTCGGCTGATATGAAGTGGAAATACTATATTGTATCCATTGCTAAGTCAGAAACTAAGAAAGTTGGTTTCCTGTGTAGTGCGCTAGACATTGTGTTCTCACCAGAATCTTTATATCTACTTTCCCCCAATTTATGGGAAAAAGAGCAGTACAGACTGAGTCCTAGAGCCTTGGCTGGTGACCAGTCTAAGTGAAAGAAACTCTGAAACCCGATCTTCTTTTATATGCCGTGTCCCTTCACGGCGTAGGTAATCATGGCTCTCCACTTCTTCCTATCTCTTATAGTACTCAATATGTTTTGCTCTTTTTCTACTTCTCCCAAACCCTTTTTCCGCCATCCATTTGGCTAAGTCCCGCTAGGTATGTCACGCGTTGCTTTCCCTTGTCTCTCTTTTCCTTTACCCGCGCTGTGGGTTAAGTATAAGCTTCCTCCTTGTTTGCATCCTCTCCAGAACCTCATCGTTGATCACATGTTCGGTCTATGGTATCCTTGGCATAGAACCACACCTCCGTTGTTTTGACTCTCTACTTCATCTTTGAGTAGACCGTCCAACATTAACTGACGTAAAGGAGGACTGATGCCACGTAGCAGTTCAGTACTCTTTAGTACCAACGAAATCCTACTGACTCGTAATACTCTGCCTAGCTTTTGGGATGCGTCTTTGGCCATCTCAGTACGTCTTCGGATCTCAGCATCGCACTTACCGTCCTCTGTCAAAACACTTCCCAGATATGTAAATTTCCGCACCTGCTTGATTTTAGTGACCCCGGCCTATAAATCGCAATTCGGGCTCATCTTCTTACTGATGACTATGCATTCGGTCTTACTTTATGCATAGTCCCTTCTTCTAGCTTTCCTTTTCTAGCTTCTGTAGGAGGTTTTTGTAATTTCCTTATCTCTCTATCCTAAAAGTGTGTATAACAAAACACGTACACTATTTACATTATTCGGACTATAGTCCTCATCTTTGTCGCCATATTTATTACAACGTTTCAGCCGTTGTACACTCCGGCCTTTTTCAGGTGGTTGGAATGTCGAACTGAACCCTTTATTTCGCTCACTAGGGTAGACTATTCTAGTTCCACCTGCTATGTTTAATGGATGTCAGTTGTCAGTTATCTCCTATTAATTCCCCTCTACAAGTTCTCCACTGCCTTAACTGGGTATTGAACTCACACTGTTTGGGTCCTGTCACTGGATCTATGTAACGCCTTTATCCACTATGCCATGTGTCCTTGAGAAATACAGACAGAAACAAAACTCGTATAGAATCTGCAATGGCGGTAAACAGGTATTTATTTGTAAAGGCTGAAGGTAGATGTCAGTTTTTTTTTTTGTTTTTTGTTGTTTGTTTTTTTCTGTAGTATATTGTTTAACAATTCCAGCGTCTTTTGGTTTGCTGAAGTGAACAAGTGGGGGGAAGAGTAACATGATACGTGATTGTTAGCTTCTGGATTAAGATTCGCGCTGCTTTCGCGAGTTCTGTAAGAAAATACGGACAGACGCTACTGGCTGCGCGCCTTCTCCAAAGAATGAAACGGAAAGGGAAGAGATGGAAGGAAAGAAAGAAAAAAAAAAAAAAAAAAGAAGGAACCCGAGGAAATAATGTCGGTACTTAAGAAGTGTTAAGAGAGTTCTGTTTTAGTAATTTACTTTTCGAGTTTGGTTTTAATTACACACACACACACACACACACACACACACACACACATACACAAACACACATATACACAGACACACACACACACACACGCATACACAGACACATTGGTGGTAATTATAGGTACACAGACACACATATATATGCTGGGTGTAATTACACAAGCACAAGCGCACACATATAAACATGGGATTCATTGCACATGCACACGGACTCACATTGGTAATATATATATATATATATATATATATATATATATATATATATATATATACATATATATATATATAAATATATATATATGTATATATATATATATGTATATATATATATATATATATATATATATATATATATATATATATATATATATATATATATATATATATATATATATATATATATATATTGGTAGTAATTATACATGCATACGCAAATATATATATAGGCAGTGATTACACGCAAACGCAGTCTTATATATATATATATATATATATATGGGTGTAATTATCACGCATACACACACACACACATATATATATATATATATATATATATATATATATATATATATATAATACGCTTTAATTACACACTGAAATATATATATTCGCACTAATTACGCATACATATCCGCACGAACCCACGCACACTAACACACACACACACACACACACACACACACACACACACACACAATATATATATATATATATATATATATATATATATATATATATATATACAGTGTAACCCGGATATAAGAGAGTTTTCGGGACGGAGAAGAAGTCTCTTATATCCGGTTTTCTTATATCCGGGTTTTGTCTATTGTATATACATTAACACAGGCTCTAATTTGTGACCAGAGAAAATCTCTCTTATATCCGGGTCTCTTATATCCGGGTTACACTATATATATATATATATATATATATATATATATATATATATGTAAATTTTTTTTGTTTAAACATTTTTTAATGGATAGTGATACTTGAGTCGATGCTCTGTTTTTATTAAACAGCAAATATCCATCTACCGGCCTAAATATTTGAGAAAATTTTTAGAAAAGTATGCTTTAAAATTTAACTGTGAAAGTTTAAAAAAAAAAAAAGTTTAAAAACTAATGCTGAATTTAAAATGTAAAATTTTATTTTATTTTTAAACTACTTTTTTTATTCCTCTTGTAATTTAAAATTGAAAATTAATACTTTATTCTTCATATAACCCCAAATTAAAGTCATATGGTTCGGGTTTAATTTTATCAAACTTCATTCCTCAAGACAAAAAACTTCCACCTTCACCAGGAAGGAGATTTCCTGAGGTTATCGGACAGAGGGGTCGATCCCAGTGTACGGTACCTTTGGAAAGTGCCTGAAACCATAACACGGGTTGACCTAAGCCTTGTGAGTGAAATTGGGTAGACGGATTACTTGGGGCCGTCAATAGCTGTGCTAGCACGAAGTCGCAAGTCATCGTGGCCGAGGGATTGATCGTTCTGGTCTTGTTCAAATTGTTGATCACGCTAGATAACACGCTCTTTCCCAGAAACTGTAACTAAGGTCTGCTCAGCATAGTTGCAGTATAAACCACAGGTTGACTCTGTGGGTGTTGAATAAACACAAATGGGCCGGAGCAAGCGTCTGCAGTAGGGTTTGGCTACCCTAACCCTGCCGCCCTAGTAGATTGGTATCCTCGAATGCGAGTGGCCAGCTATATATACCAACGGATTTATATATATATATATATATATATATATATATATATATATAAATCCTATATAAATCAAATAAATAATATATATATATATATATGACGATTGCGTCTAGCATGAAACAGCCTGTCGCCTCTAAGTGTTTTCAATGTTTACTTTTATATTTACACACGCTCTATCTCTGATACTGAGTACTTTATCCCATAAATATAGCACACCTTAAGACTATATTTCTTCATATATATATATATATATATATATATATATATATATATATATATATATAGGGCAGGATGTCTGCGTATGTGTAACGAATGCACGGTCGCAATTTTCGACGGATTTGCAACAAAATTTACATGCACATGCTCCAAGTTAGTGGGAAGGCCAAGACCGACTTTGCATTTCCCAACTCCCATCAATAGCGGAAATAATCGATTTTTTCATGCTTCTACGGCAGTTTTCATGTAGTTTGCGGCCACTTTCTACTGGCCAGAGTGAGAGCCTATAGCTGACTGCCACGAATAGGCAGGAAGATTATATTGGCCAGCGAGAGAGCCAACTGCTGACCGACACAAATGTTAACTAGCATGCTAGCATGCAAAAAAATCGATAGCTGCATTCGTCACAAGTGGGAAAAATTTAAATCTGCATGGCACTTTACTCCAATTGGCTTATTCGCTTGCTTAAACTAAACGTTGATTCTGATTCCGCAGAACTGGGTTTGGTGTGAAAAAGTATTTATTGTTAACATTCTTTTTCCATTCGGTTTTTCCAGTTACGAGTCCTTTTTTTAAAGCTGATCGTTTTGTGTTCATTTTGCTTAGTTCTTTTTTCGTAACAGATTTAATGTTTAGTATAGAGCTTAGAAAAAATTCGCAGTGTGAGATAGGCAAGAAGTAAGGCATGTAGCAACATCAACACGGCAAAGGGCACTCCTTTAAAGGCAAGGAAGGGCAAAAATATTTTAAGTCAAGTGATAGCGATTGCTGTATGTATCGTACGATTTTTGAATCAAGCACGGGCAACGACGGGCCATGCTGCTAGTAT
>CAHIKZ030001028.1:1575000-1597667 GCA_903632075.3 Acanthosepion pharaonis
CTTGACATGCTGGAATATCATCCAACCTAATCGAACTAAAGTTCAATAGTTTGAAGCCCCCCTCCCCGAGAATTAACAGAGTGGAATCATTCCATCCAAAAAAATAAGAAAAAAGCTCTTAGAGTCAACGGAAAAAAGAATGGAATTAATTATCAAACTTATACTTTGAGAAACTTTTGCAACAAATGCCAAAACATTTGTGCTGCAGTAATCAAGGATAAAGGAGGATATTTTGACGAGAGCAAATTTTAATCATAAAATGCTTTTTTTCATTTTGTCATAATAAAATTTCTAATAAAAAATCATGTCACATTTTTTTAACCATGTATCGGATAATAATAGTACAATAATGGATAACACGACTCGGATTGAGAAATCGGAGAGCCGTTCGAATTCCAGTCGAATCCATTACATTCACTTATGTCCTAATAACCCTGGGGAAAGGTATGAATCCTCCTCTTTTCCCCGCCCCAGCTATGGGCAAATAGCAGGACAAACCGGGTTCTTAGATGGCACCTGATCTACCGCAAAAAGAAATGGCAACCAAATCCGAGAAAAAAATCTGCCTCGTCAGTCATGTATCTAAAAAAAGATACATGATCACCTAAGCGTGTATCACGCATGGCACATAACTGTCTGATAGAAATTTTCTCTTGTTCAAAACAACTACTTTTGGGGCCAATTTAAAAAATTACCAATGGTGGCCTCAGACCTTTGAACTGTAATGTGTATACATACAAGTATTTTCTGTTCATACGTTATTTTAATAGATACAATTTATTTAAGTAAATTATTTGCTTTAAAAAGAAAAATAAAATAAACCGTATTAATTACATTTACCGGTCTGAATGTTCGAGAAATTTCGCAGAAAATATGCGTTCTCCAACAGGAATCAAACCTGTGTCCTAGAGCGAACCTTCAATTGATCTATGTGCTATACTACTCAGCTATAGAGAAGCGTCTGGTTAGTATAGTCCAAATTACTGTTTTTAAACAACAAATCTTCGATGGTCTTTTTTCTTTATGGCTGAGTGGTATGGTTCGTCTGATCAATTGACAGTTCCGTCTGGAAAAGTTCTCTTAGAGTTATTGGAAAAAGAAAGGAATCAAGGCTAAAGGAGGATATTTTGACGTGAGCAAAATGCTTTTGTTCTTTTTGTTATAATAAATTTTTAATAAAATATCATGTCTGACTTTTTTTTAACCATGTATGATGATAATTGTATCAAACATGTATATATTTTGTTCCATAGTTATTCGCTGCCAGTTTATAATTGCAGATCAAGTATCGACCATCATAAAGACTGAAAAATAAAATTGACAAAGATTATTGTTTAAGGTTGACGGACACGCATGTCTTAATTATTATTATTTTTTTGTTTTTTTACGAATTGGTCAAACCCAAACTCAAACAAAAACATTGTTTTCAATCGTTATGAGTCTATCGATTGAATAGAATTTTATTATAAACAATTGTCTTGTAAATGGAATTTTTAAAGCATTCTGAATGTAAAAATAAAGAAAAAAAGTGTGCAAGACAATAAGAAACACTACCTGCCAAAAAAAAGTGAAGTTTTGTTGAAATCGGTTGAAAAATGTAGGAAATCTGATCCAATATATAAACGAACACACACACACACACACACACACACACACACACACAAACAACCTGGGTTTTATAATAAGTATGGCTCGATATGAGTTGTGCCCTTTCTATACTCATGATGCCTCTTAATCGTGTTTTCAAATTGATTTCATGCAAAAAACAATAGTGTTTTTCCAATTTTGGGCGCTATCAGAACCAACTGCAAGGTAATTTTACGTAGTCCTGTGAAGTTTTTGTTGAAATCGGTTGAAAAATGTAGGATATCCGATTCAATATATAAACGAACAGACACACACACACAACCTGGGTTTTATAATAAGTATGATATATATATATATATATATATATATATATATATATATATATATATATATAGAAGGCCAAGAAGAGTACTATGTTAATGATTGCTCAATTTATTTCGCAACATTTATTTGGTTTCTTGCATATATTTAAATGATAATTGCCTGATGTCTGAGTACTTTGGCCTTCATTGAAGCCATTATGAAATAGTTCTTTTTTCCGCCCTATTTCAGTTTCATCGTTTTCCAGACATCGCATCTTCGTTTGTCATGTGTTTTTTTTTTCTTTTAAGCATCGCGTCTTCTCGTGACAGTTCGTGCTGTCTTTTTTTTTCTTTTTTTTTTTACTTCATTTATGAAATATATTTAATATGCCTGGAACTTCCTTTATTTCGTCCACCGGAGTAGATTGTTCTAATTCCACGGGCCATGCCTCTTCTGGGTGTGTCAGTTATTTCCCTCTAACACAACTCTGTAAATCTTAGTTCACCACTGCTGTAGCTTGGTATTGAACTCAGAACTCACGGGTCTAGTCACTGGATCAACCAACGATCCAATGACTAGACCCAAATAGTTGTGAGTTCAATACCAGGCTCCAGCGGTGGTGAATATATATATATATATATATATATATATATATATATATATATATATATATATATATATATATATATATATATAATTTATGCAGACACAAATATTTAAATAAAGGCTCTGTTTGTAATCCACATTATTAAAAGATTTACCGGCCTGAACGTCCGAGAAATTTTCATTAGAAAACATGCGTCCTCCGACAGGAATCGAACCTGTATCCTACACGCAACCGTCATATAACCTGACGTGCTATACCAGTTTAGCTACATAGGAGCGTCTGGTTAGAAAGGTCGATTTTACTACTTTTAAACTACAATTTTCCATGATTTCCATCGAACGTTCATATCAGTTCTAAGCGTATCTAAATATATATATATATATCCGAGAAATTTTCATAGAAAATATTCGTCCTTTGAAAATTTTGTAAGTGTGGATCAATAGCAACTATTTCCTTATTAATTAATTTTATTTACATTTTCAAGGATCGTTTTTATTTTTTATTTACATTTCATATTACAAAGTTGTATACACTAAATATTTAAGTTTATATATATATATACTAGCTGACGTATCCGGTAATTTCCGGGAAAGCGGATGTTATCGTTAGTTTCCCTTCTCATTTCCATTCTTCCGTTATCAATTCAATGTAAGTATCACTGAAAAGGGCTTTTGTGCGTTCGCTGAGGAATACCCAACCACCGTCTATTTTTAGATGAAATACAAATAAGTTATGATTAATAAAATCGTATAGTGACTTACGTAATTACAGGTTAGTCGGTTATCCGAAAGAAGCAATTTAAAGTAAGTAGCTCTGAAAATGGCTTTTCTCCGTTCGTTCACAGAGAATATAGCCATTAGGAGGACTAGGGTTCAAATAAATTTACAATAGGTGTACAAATAGACTGACATATAGTTTCCTAATAGACCTGTAAATAGATTTATGTATAGATTTGCAAATAGAATAACATAAATTAACAAAATATTTACAACACTGGTAAATAGCGTAGTTAAATCACAAACACCTGATTATTGGTTGTTTCTTATCAAGTTTGCAGAGCCTCTTGATAAACAACATTTTTGGTCTTTCCGTGTGAAATATATGTGGCACCTTGCATTATTAGAAATATTCATAGAAATATGATTTAATTTTTTTTTACTCGGTTTACTAAACAGGTTGTTGATTTTTTTAAAACGGAAAATAATTGAGTTGAAAATAATTCACTAAGATTGTACTTAGACGATCCTAAGGAAAGAAGAAGGAAGGGGAAGAGAGGAAAAGAGAAAAAGCAAAGAGAGAGGTCGAAATACAAAAAGCGGTCATTAACAAAAACATGAGTCAGAAAGATATCTTAGCTAGCATGTTGACCGAATTTTTTAAAGACAATTGGAAGAATAGAATTAGAAATAATAAAAAGAAAGAAAGGGAAAAGACATGATATCAAAACGGGCCGCTTGATGAAAACCAGATATCGGTCAAAGCATCTAGCCTACTTTTGCGTAGAAAGACATCTTATCAATTTGGATAAAAGAAATTTTGGGAACAATGAAAACGAAATCTTAATCAGAGAAAAAAGTGTCTTTTGGTTGAGGGGAGTGACCGGTGGAACGGTATACAGATTCTGACCTGTTAAAAATTAGAACCCCACATTGACGAGTGAAAGATGTTTTTTCAATTCAGATAAATTAAGATTTTCTGACTGCCGGGTCTGACAAAAACAAAGGTGAAAAAAAAACGATTGTCTCAGATCACAGATGGCGACAATATTCTTTCCTGAAGTCACAACTAATTAGCGGCAGGCTGTGTTGACAAAACCCAGGTGAGAAAAAAGCCAAGATTATCATTTTTCGTACGTGCGAAAAAAGGCCAACTTAGATTTTTTTTTTTTTTAAAACAAGAACGATGTAACCACGCCCGAACGGAGGAGAAAAGATGCTCGATCAATAACAATTGGTCGGAAACGGTCACGTGATCTGCAGAAAAGAAGAGAAAGAAATGCCCGATCAGGAACCATTGGTCGAAAAACGGTCACCTGACATACGAGAGACTAGAGAGATGGGGTGCACCTCCCACAAAAGGCACTGTGAGGAAGTAGGGGTGAAAACAATAGCGATAATGAGAAATCAAAAATAATGCGACTTTTGGAATTATCGAGAAAACCCCTGACGCCGACAGACCCACCCCAGTTTGTTGCGGCGTCAATAAAAGCAGGACCCCAGTCGACAGAAATCAGTTGGAGTTGGAGTTGCAGCTGGACCGCGGGCGGGAAAGAGCCTGAACGCGGGCATCGGGCCCGATTCACTCGCCCCTTTGCGGGCAAAAAGAATCCTCAGACAAGAAATCCTTCCAGCCCAAGTCGAAGACAGAAGAGTTCAGCCCCGGACGGCAGCGAGAAGAGATCACCTCGGACGACAGAGAGTTGCGTCTGAGTTGCGGCAAGAGATCCTTCCAGCCCAAGTCGAAGACAAGAGAACTTCAGCCCAAGTCGAAGAGAAGAGTTCAGCCCCGAGCAGCGAGAAAGATCACCTCGACGACAGAAGTTGCGGCTGAGTTGCGGCAAGAATCCTTCCAGCCCAAGTCGAAGACAAGAGAACTTCCAGCCAAGTCGAAGACAAGAGAACTTCCAGCCCAAGTCGAAGACAAGAGAACTTCCAGCCAAGTCGACGAAGAAGAAGAAATACAACTCAGTCGAAGAGAAGAATCCAACTGCGAATGATCGATAGAAATTAGCCCCAGTGTCGAACCAAACCACACTCCGACATACACAATTCTAAAGAGTAGGCAATCTGAAATCTTTAGGTTGTGTGATAGAAGCTGTGCCATAGTCCACAGAGCGGGTTGGGAAATGAGAACAATTTTGTTTTTATGTAACGGACATTAAGATATAAAAGGTTGTTACCCATTTTTTTTTCATCAGCAATCTTTTGTCTCGTGAGTTTATTTTTCTTTATTTGTGTTTTGCCACCCCGTCGGACTCAACTTGTATCGGCCCCAATCCCTGCTGGTCCTGTCTGTCTAAGATCTAAACACAGCGTGGGTAGACAGACCGGAGATCGGTACAGTTGCTTTAGTGACCAGGTATTGGAAGCGAGTCGGGAAAGGCGAGGCTGGTGATCATCTGACCAAGGGGTTGAGCGGCACGCTTGGACCCAGGAGGAGCGACCAGGAGGAGCGACGTCACCGTTGGCGCTGTAACCAAAGGATCCGACCCTGGGCCAGGGTGTAACCGTCACAAGTGGTGCCGTGACCAACGGATCAACCCTGAGACAACCACGTCACATATGGTGCCGTGGTGACCGAGGGATTTCAACCCTGAGAAGACCACGATCGACCGCCGTTGCTGAAAATTCAGACAGAACTCAGAACGACCGGGACCAAAGGAAAAGAAAGAACAGAATCATCTGTAAGGTAGGACACCTTGTTTTGTTTCCCAACCTCGATTGTTGCTGTATAGACTGTCTTTCTCTGTAGACATGTCAGATTATGATTCGGATAGAGCAGTGGGGGGTGAAGAAGAAGTAGGGCGGGGTTGTCAGTGGATCTAAGGGAAGCTGTTGGGTGGACCGAGGGTCCCAGTATTTGATGGCAGCGGGAAGGAGTTTAAAAACTGGCTGGCAATCCTCGAGAAGAGCCGAACCATCTACGAGCTCTCGGACCAAGAAACCCTGTATTTGGCATACGATGCCACAAAGGGAAAAGCGTCTGAGTTCGTGAGGGGGCTCTTGGAGAACCAACCCCGCTTGGCTTGGGAAGAAAAATAAAAAGACTACTGACCAAAGAATTCGCCGACGAAGGTACGGCCATAGAGGCCATGAGGGGCCCTTTTAAAACTCACACAGCTGGGATGAAACCCCGGGAGAATTAGGGGCCCGAGCGGGGAAGCTATCGTCATTGGCATTCCCGAAGTGGTCAGGGGATAATGCGGTTATGCAGGCTCAACTGGCGGACCTGTATGTAGAGGCGCTGAGCGACGAGCGTGTTCGTCACGACGTACTGAAAGAAGGACCGCTCAGACTGTCGGCAGCGATAGAGCTGGCCAGGGAGAGCCAGGGGTGTGGGATAAAGTGAAGAGGTGGGAAGAAGCAGATACCAAGTCAGGAGGCTGGAAGAAGGGGGTAGGCGGAAGAAACCCCGTGTGGAATCAGAGGGTTAAGGAAGAGGTGGATCGGGCAGAATTATGGGAGGAGGACCCCAATAGAAGGGCATGGTCGACCAGGCATGGCCTTTTATAAGCCCACGCCGGGTCGATACGGGCTGGTCTGCTGGACCTGTGGGGTACGAGGACCACAGGGCGGCGGAATGTCCGACGAAGTGGGGGTTGCCCCCAGACTTCAATCAGGACAGATGCACCAGGTGTGGTAAGAAAGGACACCTGGCCAAGTGGTGCGGGCTGAGGAAGGTGCCCCACCGATATTAACAAAGAAGGCTGAGCCCAAGAGACCGGCCCAGGGAAAAGCCAAAGGGCCACCCCTGGAATTAAGAGGGAGGGTGGCCCAGTTAAAAGAAGAGAAATAAAAAACTTGGACCAGTGGGTGGGGAACCGCTTGAATAGAGGACGGTTCCCCCTGAGGATAGACACAAGGCCAACCCAGTTAAAAAGGGAAAGAGCAAAATGTTGGACATGTGGTCAAGGGCCACTTTATGGCAAGCTGTCCAGCAAGAAGGTGCTGGTTTTGCAGGAGGCCAGGACACCTGAAAAGAAACTGTATTCTTAGAAACGGCCATGGGAGACCGGGAGAGGTCCGGCCGGGGTCGCCCAGGTGCAGGGGGGGCGCAGAACTCCACCTCATGAAAAAAATGAAGGTGATTTATTACTACTGGCGCCTATGGCTGGGTTAACCCAAAGGTGGGGACCCAGGAAGAAGAAAGCTCAGTGTTCTCTTCGCTAACGCAAGAGAAAGAACTATCCTGTAGAGCAGAGATAGGTGGTAGAGAGATGAGGGCTTTGGTGGACACAGGAGCATCTGTGTCATTAATGAGAGAGGAAACATACAGGCGGGTGAAACGGAAGAGAAGGTTACGGGAAGCGGACATAGAGATCACGCAGGCAGATGGGGCCCCCTGGAGATAAAAGGGATGGTGGAGGCTCCGGTGAGGATTGGGAGGGTGAAGAGCACCCAAAATTTTTACGTAACCCCCGACCTGTGTACGGAGGCAATCTTGGGAGAAGATTGGCTCCGGAGCCAGAAGGCCCAGATCGAGTTTAATCCTACTGTGTTGGTGGTGAACGGCGAGAGAACGCCATTGGGATGCCCACCAGAGGAAGAGATAACCATAGTGGTGGAGGAAGATGTAAAGTTACCTCCTAGGACCGCAGTGTCGGGAAAGGGTAGGCTAATGCCAGAAAAAAAGGTACGGAGAGGACCTCTGCAGTTGGTCCCTGTAGAAGGAAAGGGCCTAGAAGATAGCGTGAGGTAACCCTGTGCGAAACGGTAGTGGAGGCAGCCGAGTTGGTGCCCATAATGATGGTGAACCAAAAAAAAAAAAAGACTATAAAGGTTAGGAGAGGGGAGAAGATAGGAAGAGCACTTCCCCTACGAACTCTGAATCGGGTGAGATTCGAGGAGGAACGAAGGAAGCTAGTAGAGCAAACAGAAGGAATTGAAAAGGAGCAAGCAGACAGTGAAATAGCTGCTCTGAGAGAGAAGGTAAAGGCAGGAGAGACCACCAAGTATGCCATAATAGAGAAAGGCTGTATTATCTCTCAGGAAGGGATGAAGAAGTCAAACCCAAGTTGTATGTGCCCAAAAGTTTAAGACCAGAGATATTGAACAGTGCCACGAAAGGTTGGGTCACATGGGAATTGATAGGAAATGTGATCTCATAGGAAGAAAGTACTTTTGGCCCAAACTGTACGGAGAAGTCACTAACTATGTTCGAAGTTGTGTAGTGTGCCAGTCGCAGAGCAGAAGGCAGGAAATGGCACCCTTGGAGGAGACAGACGTACCAAACTTCCCCTTCGAGAAAGTGAGTATGGATGTATCAGGACCATATGGGGGAAACTGCACAAGGAAACAACTATATAGTGAGTTTTGTCGATTGGCTAACAAATTGGCCTGAAGCATTTGCAGTACCAGACAAGAAGGCCAGAACTGTGGCCGGGTTGATAATAAGTGAAATCTTCCCTAGGTATGGTGCCCCTGTGCAATTGGTAACAGATAATGGCACGGAAAATGTGAACAGCATCATGAGAGAAGTTTTGACAGGTTTGAATGTAGAGCACATAAAAACATCCCCATATCACCCCAGGAAATGCTAAAGTGGAAAGGTTTCATAGAACCTTGGGAGATGTATTGGCCAAGTTGGTCAGAGAAAACATTGGAAATTGGGACTTGTATTTGACGCAGGCTCTGGCGGCCGTGAGGTTTACGATAAACGAAACCTCCAGATTTTTCTCCTTATTTTTTGTTGTTTGGCAGAGACGTGGTCCTGCCTGTAGATAACCTACTGAAGCCCCGAAGAAGGTATATGGGAGAAGATCATCAATCAACTATTGCTGGAACAGCAACATAAGATATTCGTACAGGCCAGAAGAAGAATAAAGAGGGCCCAGAAGAAAAGAAATGAGAGGGTGAATGCTGAAAGAAAGGTGGTAGAATTGAAGGTTGGAGACCCTGTCTACTATAAAATCCACCAGAGAGAAGGAAAACTGGACCAGAGATGGGAACCGTACTACCGGATAGTGGAGCAGACGGGCCCAGTATCATATGTAATATGGGATCAAGTGGCAGGACGAGCGAGGAGGGTTCATGCCAATGATCTGAAGAAGGCTGAAATAGCTAACCTGGAAATGAGCGAGCCGAGGCCTAAGAAGACAAGGAAAAGGAAGGTAACTCTGGTTGAACCGGAAGGAATGGAGACGGAGGAAGACTCCGAAGAAGATGGGGAGATAGGTCGACTTGACCAGATAAACGAAGCAGTCCGAGTGACAGAGTTGGAACCCTCAGCGGGGATTAGCGATATTCAGTCGTCGACTGAATCAGTGCAGAGAAGACCCCGTGAGATCGCCATCACACCCCCATGTCCGAAGAAAAGGAAGAAAAAGACGAAGAGGTCCAATCAAGCAGTCGAAGGCTCTAAAAAGAGGCACCCTGGTCAGGACGAAGGGCCCAGCGAGTGGGAGGAGGAGGATCGAATACCCCTTTCCCAGCTTAAGGAAAGGATAAAGAACAGGAGAAGTTTAGACATAGAGTCGAGAGGTATTGAAGACATTCAAGGCGAAGACTCTAAACAGAAAGAAGAATCAGGGGATGGAGAAGAGGACAAAAAACCTCCTGGACGAGAATTAAACACAGAAAGAAGGTTAGAGGTTGGACAGGAATCACCTCGGAAGATGAGATCAGGGAGGGAGAAGAACCCCAAATCTCAGTAGAACGAAAGGGCTGTGCAGAATAGAAGCATTTAGTGTCGACAGATAACGACACTGGCTCATCCAAGATCCTATTGGCTGACTATGGTAGATGTGAGTGGAGGGGATGGAGATGCGGGCTGCACCTCACGAGGAACGGAAGATCATTGGCATTATTGATTGGCCACCAGTGGTGTCATGAAGTACGACCTTTAGAGTGGGCGCCACGCACACCTGACCAGACCATTCTGTCTGCTAGGGGTTAGTTAGAGGAGGGAAGAGCCGAACTAAGAGAAAAGTTATGAAATGATTGAGTGATGAGTCGAGCGAGACTAAGTGATTGTGAAGAATAACAACAAGAGAATTTGTTACCTTTCAGGAATGATAGCAAGGTACAAAGGTGGAAGCAGACTACATAGCATTAAATTGGGGAGAACGAAATTTATGTTGCTATCAGCTGAAGAAGCTAGAAGGTGTAGAGATGATACCCTGGGGACTTGTACCTCGTTGAGCCCTATCTATAAAACTGGTAACCGCAGAATGTGCATATTAGAATTGTTTGAAGGGAAGGGGGAAGGAATCAAAAGAATCTGCCAAGTAGAGGTATTAACAAACTCGGCATTGCCACAAGCTATCAGTGTTTCAGACGGGGTGTGGGCAGTAGCCACACAGAAACATATCAGCCTGTCTAGGGTATGTGGGGGAGAGTCCACAAGGACATTAAGAATAAGGCCACCGTTATCCCTGGTGACGCTACCCATGGGATGTTCGGCGGTTGGGGTGTCCATCTCCTTGCCCCTATTACCAGATGGAAGAAAGGTATGAAGAAAAGATTCACTCATAGAGATGATTGGTAGAGGCTTAGTCAATTGTACAGAATTATGGGTGCCGATAGTGAAGAGATTCTCTAATGTCACCTTAAATAAGATGCCAGTATTAATGAAGCCAATAGAAAAGATCGATATGGATCACTTAAGGGATAAGTTAAGTGCGTTGGGAGACGAAGGGTAGCTTGGGAAGACGATGAGCAGATCGCGATAAGTTGGTCAATAGTAATGGGTACATTCCTAGTTATAGCCATCGGGGGTGTAATAATATGGAAGATTAAGAGTAAGAGAAGATTAGCGAACGACAGTCTAGTGAGCATGCAACAACTCGAGAGGGAGATGCCGAGCAGTGTTCCTTACTCAGACAGGACTGGCGAAGAAATTGCTGAAAGACCAATGGAGGAGGCTGGCGTGAGACCACCACGTGCGGCGGGAAAACCTCCCACGGCAGAGAGGAAAACATTGACCAAGAAGAACAGACCCTAGTGAACACATCTGCACCTACAAACACACGCACACATTACCTTGCATGTAAAACAAAAGAAAATGAAAAAGAACATTTCATTGCATGTAGAACAGAAGAAAATGAAAAGAACATTTCATTGCATGTAGAACAAAAAGAAAATGAAAAGAACATTTCATTGCATGTAGAACAAAAAGAAAATGAAAAGAACATTTCATTGCATGTAGAACAAAAAGAAAATGAAAAAGAACATTTCATTGCATGTAGAACAGAAGAAAATGAAAAGAACATTTCATTGCATGTAGAACAAAAAGAAAATGAAAAGAACATTTCATTGCATGTAGAACAAAAGAAAATGAAAAGAACATTTCATAGCATGTAGAACAAAAAGAAAATGGAAAGAACATTACCCTTGCATGTTAGAAAGTAGAATAGAATTGCATGAGACAAATGCATGGTGCATGTTAAATGATGTAATTGGGTTTAGGTGTCATTTACGGGTAAATGACAAATCGGTTAAAGGGAGGATTGTGGCACCTTGCATTATTAGAAATATTCATAGAAATATGATTTAATTTTTTTTACTCGGTTTACTAAACAGGTTGTTGATTTTTTTAAAACGGAAAATAATTGAGTTGAAAATAATTCACTAAGATTGTACTTAGACGATCCTAAGGAAAGAAGAAGAAGGGGAAAGAGAGGAAAAGAGAAAAAAAAAAGAGAGAGGTCGAGAAATAAAAAAGCGGTCATTAACAAAAAACATGAGTCAGAAAGATATCTTAGCTAGCATGTTGACCGAATTTTTAAAGACAATTGGAAGAATAGAATTAGAAATAACAAAAAAGAAAGAAAGGAAAAGACATGATATCAAAACGGGCCGCTTGATGAAAACCAGATATCGGTCAAAGCATCTAGCCTACTTTTGCGTAGTAAGACATCTTATCAATTTGGATAAAGAGAAATTTTGGGAACAATGAAAACGAAATCTTAATCAGAGAAAAGTGTCTTTTGGGTTGAGGGGAGTGACCGGTGGAACGGTATACAGATTCTGACCTGTTAAAAATTAGAACCCCACATTGACGAGTGAAAGATGTTTTCAATTCAGATAAATTAAGATTTTCTGACTGCCGGGTCTGACAAAAACAAGAGGTGAAAAAAAACGATTGTCTCAGATCACAGATGGCGACAATATTCTTTCCTGAAGTCACAACTAATTAGCGGCGGGCTGTGTTGACAAAACCCAGGTGAGAAAAAGCCAAGATTATCATTTTCGTACGTGCGAAAAAGGCCAATTAGATTTTGTTTTTTTTAAAACAAGAACGATGTAACCACGCCCGAACGGAGGAGAAAGGATGCTCGATCAATAACAATTGGTCGGAAACGGTCACGTGATCTGCAGAAAAAAGAAGAGAAAGAAATGCCCGATCAGGAACCATTGGTCGAAAAACGGTCACCTGACATACGAGAGACTAAGAGAGAGATGGGTGCACCTCCCACAAAAGGCACTGTGAGGAAGTAGGGGTGAAAACAATAGCGATAATGAGAAATCAAAAATAATGCGACTTTTGGAATTATCGAAAAACCCTGACGCCGACAGACCCACCCCAGTTTGTTGCGGCGTCAATAAAAGCAGGACCCCAGTCGACAGAAATCAGTTGGAGTGGAGTTGCAGCTGGACCGCGGGCAGGGAAAGAGCCTGAACGCGGGCATCGGGCCCGATTCACTCGCCCCTTTGCGGGCAAAAAGAATCCTCAGACAAGAAATCCTTCCAGCCCAAGTCGAAGACAGAAGAGTTCAGCCCCGGACGGCAGCGAGAAGAGATCACCTCGGACGACAGAGAGTTGCGTCTGAGTTGCGGCAAGAGATCCTTCCAGCCCAAGTCGAAGACAAGAGAACTTCCAGCCCAAGTCGAAGACAGAAGAGTTCAGCCCCGGACGGCAGCGAGAAGAGATCACCTCGGACGACAGAGAGTTGCGGCTGAGTTGCGGCAAGAGATCCTTCCACCCAAGTCGAAGACAAAGAGAACTTCCAGCCCAAGTCGAAGACAAAGAACTTCCAGCCCAAGTCGAAGACAAGAGAGAACTTCCAGCCTAAGTCGACGAAGAAGAAGAAATACAACTCAGTCGAAGAGAAGAACTGCGAATGATCGATAGAAATTAGCCCCAGTGTCGAACCAAACCACACTCCGACATACACAATTCTAAAGAGTAGGCAATTCGAAATCTTTTAGGTTGTGTGATAGAAGCTTGTGCCATAGTCCACAGAGCGGGTTGGGAAATGAGAACAATTTTGTTTTTATGTAACGGACATTAAGATATAAAAGGTTGTTACCCATTTTTTTTTCATCAGCAATCTTTTTGTCTCGTGAGTTTATTTTCTTTTATTTGTGTTTTGCCACCCCGTCGGACTCAACTTGTATCGGCCCCAATCCTGCTGGTCCCGTCTGTCTAAGATCTAAACACAGCGTGGGTAGACAGACCGGAGATCGGTACAGTTGCTTTAGTGACCAGGTATTGAAGCGAGTCGGGAAAGGCGAGGCTGGTGATCATCTGACCAAGGGGTTGGAGCGGCACGCTTGGACCCAGGAGGAGCGATCAGGAGGAGACGACGTCACCGTGGGCCAGGTGTGTAACTGTCACAAGTGGTGCCGTGACCAAAGGATCCGACCCTGGGCCAGGTGTTTAACCCCGTCGTTGCTGAAAATTCATAGAACTAAATAAACAGAATCATTAGGAATTGCTGATTGTTGAACTGTCATTCCACATTAAAGTTGGATATAGGAGAAAACTAGGGCTCTACAGTGGATCTAAATCCATCCATGGACTTGAGGGTCTTTAGCTTTGTTAATGCAGCGGAGGAGTTTAAAAAACTCATTTTCACTGAGAATGAGCTCTCAGACCAAGAAACTTGAACTGCCACAAGGGAAAAGGCTGATATCTGAGGAATAACTGTAATTTTAAGAATAGAACCGACAGCGGCCATCATCCATGAGGGCCCTTTTTACCAGCTGCGGAATCAGCATTGGGCCCGAGCAAGCACCCAAGTGGTCAGGGATAATTTATGCAGGCGTCATCTATGTAGAGGCGCTGAGCGACGAGCGTGTTCGTCACGACGTACTGAAGAAGGACCGCTCAGACTGTGCTTTTGCCAAAGCAGATACCAAGTCAGGAGGCTGGGATGAGCGGAAGAATTTGTGGAATAGGGTTTCATCGGCAGTATGGAGCCTCAATGGAAATGTAGCTGCAACGCTCACATGTTTCAGAAGTTTGATGTTCAAATCATCAACTGCCACATTCTTTGGGGCTAAAATAGCACGGGTTCTCAGTTGTGGTCTGTAAAATCATTCCTCAGATTAGGAAACACTGTAGTCACTAGTTCCTTTAAATCAGATGCCATAGGTCCAAAAGACAAACTGACCCGGCCATCCGGCTCGTCAACCAAAGTGCCATTATCAACATTCAATAGTTGCTTAGAAAAAGTACCAGCTTCCTCATAACCATTGAGCTGCACCCTCAAGTTGGTTGTGAGTCTCGGCTTTTTCACACTGTTCCACAGGTAGGAAGAATTTATACTTGTTAGACATTTTCATGACGGTCGTCTTCGAGTATAGAATCCAGAGGTTGGCAGTGAATATTTCGGAGACAGTCGGAAAGCGTAGTTCAGGTTCGCAGTGGATATCGTAGCAGAGCGTTGTTCTTCCTTCTGGCATGTTCGCCTGACAAGTTGGCTCTGGTCATTCCGGTAGGGTAAACAAAGATGTCCGCCTTTATACACGACGGATACAATGTTCTGCGGCTTCTGATTGGTCAACATTCTATTGGTAGACTATAAAGGGAATTAAGTCATTTTGACTAACTCACTAGTTATATATATATATATATATATATATATATATATATATATATATATATATATACAAAAGCCGTAACAATACTGGCGTTTACCTCGTCAGTTCTTGTCCCTTTCGAAATCACTGGAAGGGTTTGTCTAAAGTCTCTCGCAAGCAAAACTGGTGCACCTCTCATGATCCGTGTGTTGTGTCTAAGATACTAAAGTGTCGTGTCAAGGGCCTCATGGGAACACTTACGACTCACTGTCGCCTCATCCCAGATGATCAATTTGCAACCTCTGAGTATTTTGCATTTTATAGAAACATGACTGATGTTGCAGATTGCCGTCTCTTTCTTGGACAAGTCCAAAAGGATTTTGAAGCGCGAATGAGTTGTGCGGCCACCACTTACCGAGGTTGCAGCTATTCCACTTGACACCACTTCTAGAGCAATGTGTTTTATTTGGCGCTGTTTAGACAGAAGTAGGTTGATGATAAATGTCCTGCCAGTTCCACCTGGAGGCATCGAGGAAGAATAGATCACATCTTTCACCTTCAATATTCGAGATAATCGCATTATAAGCACTCAGTTGATCATCCATCAGTTTGCGTTCGTTATCAGCTCTATACACCATCATTTCCTCGGTATCATAGCTGATCTCCTGCAGGTACTCAGATTGTTTGCTGCCTGCTCAGGTTGAATTAGTAGTATTTTTTCTTGGCCTCCCATAGCTTGCACTCGTGTGTCCAGGTCAACAAATGCCTCCTTGCAATTAGCATCATTGAACGTGATAATTTCTGCTGCGGATTGCCTTTGAATCTTTCGTAGGATATCCTCTGCCATGTTGGTTTTGTGGGTCGTCCAATCTTGAGAGGATCATCCAATCGATATGTAATCAACATGTTGGAAAATACCTGGCGCAATTGAATTAGGTATAAAAATAGATAGATAGATAGAAACAGATTGGCATAGATTTGAACAGGCGTACATAGATAGATAGATAGATAGATAGATAGATAGATAGATAGATAGATTCAAACAGATTGACATAGATTTGAACAGGTGTACATAGATAGATAGATAGATAGATAGATAGATAGATAGAAACAGATTGACATAGATTTGAACAGGCGTACATAGATAGATAGATAGATAGATAGATAGATAGATACAAACAGATTGACATAGATTTGAACAGGCGTACATAGATAGATAGATGATAGATAGATGATAGATAGATAGATAGATAGATAGATTTGAAGTGATAATAGATAGATAGATAGATAGATAGATAGATAGATAGATAGATAGATAGATAATGAACAGTGATAGATAGATAGATAGATAGATAGATAGATAGATAGATAGAAACAGATTGACATAGATTTGAACAGGCGTACATAGATAGATAGATAGATAGATAGATAATGAACAGATAGATAGATAGATAGATAGATAGATAGATAGAAACAGATTGACATAGATTTGAATAGGCGTACATAGATATATAGATAGATAAGATAGATAGATGGACATAGATAGATGAATATAGAAACAGATAGATAGATGATAGATACATAGATAGATAGATAGATAGAAATAGATGGACATAGATTTGAAACATAGATGAATAGATAGATAGATAGATAGATAGATAGATAGATAGATAGATTGAATAGATTTGAACAGTGATAAGATAGATAGATAGATATGATAGATAGATAGATAGATAGATAGATAGAGATAGAAACAGATTGACATAGATTTAGAACAGGCGTACATAGATAGACACATAGATAGATAGATAGATAGATGGATGAACAGTGATAAGTAGATAGATAGATAGATGAAACAGATTGACATAGATTTGAACAGGCGTAGATAGATAGATAGATAGATAGATAGATAGATAGATGAGATAGAGATACAAACAGATTGACATAGATTTGAACAGGCGTACATAGATAGATAGATAGATAATGAACAGTGATAAGTAGATAGATAGATAGATAGATAGAAACAGATTGACATAGATTTGAACAGGCGTACATAGATAGATAAATAGATAGATAGATAGATAGAAACAGATTGACATAGATTTGAATAAGCGTACATAGATAGATAGATAGATAGATAGATAGATAGATAAACAGATTGACATAGATTTGAACAGATTGACATAGATAGATACAGATGAATAGATAGATAGATAGATAGATAGATAGATAGATAGATAGATACAAACAGATTGACATAGATTTGAACAGGCGTACATAGATAGATAGATAGATAGATAATGAACAGTGATACGTAGATAGATAGATAGATAGATAGATAGATAGATAGATAGATAGAAACAGATTGACATAGATTTGAATAGGCGTACATAGATAGATAGATAGATAGATAGATAGATAGATAGATAGATTGACATAGATTTGAATAGGCGTACATAGATAGATAGATAGATAGATAGATAGATAGATAGATAGAAACAGATTGACATAGATTTGAACAGGCGTACATAGATAGATAGATAGATAGATAGATAGATAGATAGATAGATAGATAGATACAAACAGATTGACATAGATTTGAACAGGTGTACATAGATAGATAGATAGATAGATAGATAATGAACAGTGATAAGTAGATAGATAGATAGATAGATAGATAGATAGATAGATAGATAGATAGATACAAACAGATTGACATAGATTTGAACAGGCGTACATAGATAGATAGATAGATAGATAATGAACAGTGGTAAGTAGATAGATAGATAGATAGATAGATAGATAGAAACAGATTGACATAGATTTGAACAGGCGTACATAGATAGATAGATAGATAGATAGATAGATAGATAGATAGATAGATAGATACAAACAGATTGACATAGATTTGAACAGGCGTACATAGATAGATAGATAGATAGATACAAACAGATAGATTTGAACAGGCTTACATAGATAGATAGATAGATAGATAGTTTGAAGCACTTAGCAGATTTTCAGCTATTCCACTTGACATCACTGCTAGTGTGATATATTTCATTTGGTGCAATTTAGCCAGTATTGGGCTGATGATAAATGTCTTGCCAGTTCCACCTGGGGTATCGAGAAAGAATAGATCTCCTCTTTTACCTTCAATGCTCGAGATAATCGCTTTATAAACACCCATTTGTTCTCCCATCAGTTTGCGTTCGTTATCAGCTACATACTCCGTCATTTCCTAAGTGTCATAGCTGATCTTCCACATGTACTCAATTGCGAGATTGTTTACTGCCTGCACAGGTTGAGGTAGCAATTCCTTGGCCTCCATTCGGGTGTCCAGGTCAACTAATGCCTAATTGTAAATGGCATCATTGAACGTGTCAATTTCCGCTGAGGTTTGCCTCTGAATCCTTCGTAGGATGTCCCATGCAATGCTGGTTTTGTGGAGCGTCCAAAGCTTAAGAAGATCCCCCCCAGCCATATGTCATCAACAAAATAGTTAACTTGATGCTCTGCCGACTTCTGCCTCCTCTAGTTTCTGGCCCCAGTGGACATCGTCCTCCAGTAATCCATGTTTGGCTTACGCTTCTCTGTAGGTCGTACAGACTTCTCCATTATATCTTCGTAGCTCAATGAATGATGTAGAACTTGTGGCAGTGTGCTACCACAAACGCAGAAAGAAGAACTCCTGCTGACTGGGATGCACAGTGTACACCAGCCCGATGTCTCGCTTCTGAAGACAGTATTTTCTTCTCGGCCCTCAACTTATGCTCCTTGCTTGCGCCTGCTCCATCTATTGTGTACCCAAATGTAGCAGACGGAAACCTCATCATACAGCAGTATCCAGGCAAACAGGTCACTTTGTCATAATTTGAAGAAAGCTCTCAAGGTGATTTCTGGTGTTTTCTTAACTATGTTTCGCGTAGTATATTCTGTGAAATATACACAATGGCCATTTTCAAGAGGAATTGCTAGATTCATCACTGTTCGATGCCATTCGTGAATCTCAAGCCCAGGATGCGCCACATTGCCTTTTTAGAGGAAATATGTTTGCCCATCTGATAGATTGTATATTGTATATTGGTAGGACTACACATGCAGAGCAAAGGGCTGCTGGGAATTTTTCAAAATTTATTAGCTGAATTCAATTAGAGTCATTTTCTTTTTCTTTCCAACATTTTTGTAAGTAGGTATTCCATACCGTTCATTCCTGGCAGATCTTCTAATATCACAGTGTGGTACACCTACTTACAAAATGGATGAAAAGAAAAAGAAAAGAATTCTAAATGAATTCGGCTGATAAAAAACTTATAGATCATATATATATATATTTCAATATTGAATGGAATGAAAGGTTTTAAAAATATTCTTTATATATTTTTTAAATATATATATAAATATATATATATATATATATATATATATATATATATACAAGGTGTGGTTGGTATTTGACGACAGAATTTATGGATTAGTAAAAATTTGCTGAACGAATGAATATAATTATATTTGATTACAAACAAGTAAACATGAAATTTAGCTAACTGTTATTTAATTTTATTCAATTAAACCACCCTAGCATCAATGACAACCTCTACACGAGGTCGAAATCGGCAGCAAGTTCTGATTAATTGGTCCTTATTTATGTCAGACATTATTCGAACTATTGCAGCTTTAAGAGAGTCTTTGGTGTTATGAGACTGTTTATTAAACTCCTTCTCAACAACGCTACACACATAATAGTCTAGTGGATTCAGATCTGGAGAGTTAGGAGGCCAAATGTTGGGTGTGATGTGGTTGTACAAATGGTCAGCTATCCACTCTTGTGTTCGTAGAGCCTTGTAGGATGGAGCCGAGTCTTGCTGGAATATATAAGGTCTGCCGTTACATATGTTGTCAATCCAGGGCTTGACAACTGTTTGTAGAACCTCAATGTAAGCAGCAGCATTTACTCTAAGACCTTGTGGAAAAAAGTGTGGTGGCATAACATGTCCTTCATTGCTAACAACACCCAATACCATAACCCTTGAAGGAAATTTTGTGCGCATCACTCTTAGCATCTCAGAAGGATCTGAACAAAACCATCTGTCATTTCTTCTCTAAAGTTTTTGATCTTGATCAAATTTTTTCTCATCTGAGGAAAACCAAACCATACGAGCTTCTGAAAAATTTTTAAGCTTGTTTAAAAGCCTTTTGGATCTGTTTAAACGGTTTTCTTTTGTTTGTTTTTTTTTTCAGACATAAATTGAACTCTCTTCATTACGTAGGACTTGTATTGAATGTATTCATGAACACTCCTTCTGATTGTTTTTCAGACACATGCAGCTTTTTGGCAATTGACCTCATTGATTGACCTCGGTTTTCATCAATTGTCTGCTTGACTTCCTGAAAAAATTCGCATGTTCTCACTTTATCAGAAAGTGCAGAATGTCTTTTACGTTTTGATACAGACATTGGAGAACTGACAGCGTCTTCTAACTCTTTTCGTATCTTGTGGACAAACGATCTTGCACATCTGAGGAAACGTGCAATATCCAAATCGCTATGATCAGCCTTTAATGCCACAATCACTGCATGACTTTTCATTTCATTTGTTATCATAGGCTTTGCCATTCTTGATTTCTGAAAAATAAAAGCATTAGAAGTTAGTAGGAAGCAGTATTAATCTTAAATCTGTATGTTCTCAAATACCAGCCTCACCCATATATATATATATATATATTATATATATATATATATATATATATATATATATATAATATCAATTGATAATTAGTAGGGATAATTCCAAGAACATTAATCTAAAGAGAGTTCGATGTAAGTAACAGAACAATATGTGTACAGACTATCCTTAAAAACACATTCGGTTATAGTTTATTTCATGAATATACAAATATGGAAAGAAGAAGACTCTAAATTGGGTACCTCCACTGAGTTGGTATACGTAAGGTCTAAAATTATTTTTTTTAAATCTAAAAGCTTTCTTGAAGGGTTCATTTTAGTTTTAAATGAAAGCTAAGGGATTTAAAATTTACTATTTCCAGTAAGCAAAATACACTGTGATGTATCTCAAACAGAAATTATAGCAATCAGAATCGATTTTTTTTATTCAAATCGATCAAAACGGACATTTTTGACACATTTGTAAACAAAAGTTAATTCGCAGTTTTAAAAATCTTGCAAAAATAAAATATATATTTCTGAAACGTTATTTGAGGAAAATTAGTGAATTTAAAGTTAAAGTAATCTAATTTGAAGCAAATATTATTTACTCATAGCATAAAATGTTGTATAAAAACATTTTTAACTACGGGTTTTTTTTTTTGGTTTTTTTTTTTTGACGTGTTAATCGATTTCTTTACATCGGATTGACAGCCGAACATGTTCATAATTAAGTATGGTGAAGCAGACGTTAAATTTTTTTTCACCCTAAGAGGGGACAACCCCTAAAGCACGTGTTCTTTAAATGCTAAATTTATCTGTTTGTACATCCATAGTTCAGAAATTATGTACGTTATCACACATACAAAAACAAATCGAAATTCCTTTTAAAATATTCATGTTCGCCAGATTGTAATAAGCTTTAAAATATGTTATATACCGTACCTATGAACACTAACGAGTATGCTGATTTGTTAGCGTTTTCTTAGAGGTACCTACAAATGAATTCGGCTGATAAAAAATATATATATATATATATATATATATATATATATATATATATATATATATATTTCAATATTGAATGAAGTGAAAGCTTTAAAAAACGAGTCTTTATCTAATTTTTTTTTAATTTCAGCTTTCCTTTTCGTCGCAATTCGAATTGATATCGTCTAATTAAAGCACTGTAATTAAAAGTAAAACTTAACGGGGAAGGGAACGTGGCTCATACCGATTAAGAACGTTTGGATTTTTAAGAAGGATGTCTATTTCTAGAGCTAGATTTTTTTTAGCCAGGCGATAGAGAGCACGAAAGTTTCCTTCCCTTCAAACAGGTTGTTACACCACAGACAACAAGCACAATCACGATATTCCATTTTTAAGGGTAGGTTGAAATATAAGCTTAGGCAAAGTTTCTATTCGCAAATATGCTCAATGTAAATGCTATTTTACTTTTAAATGACTGAATGGATCGAGTCAATTTTTTTCTGTACTTTATAAATTCGAACCTGGAGAATTTAATTATGCACATGGCGGAATTTGAAACGAAATCATTTTTTGCAATGTAAGCACAGAACGGAGATCGTATTCAAAGAAAGATTATGCTGAATTAATGTGAAATAAAGATTTTATTTAGAAAATAACATGCGACGTTTACCCACTAAATTTCTAAAATGGAACAAAGATCAATATCTGTCTGGAATTTTAAGCTTTATAAGGCTTGTGATTTCGTAACACGCATATCTTAATTTCTTTAAAGTTCCGGAAACCATTTATCTCCCTTGCTTAATCAGTGATAAACAGCGTAGACTGGGAAGTGAGCTGTGATCTGGGATACTAGCTGTGCCATTAAAGATTTTTATAAAAAAAACAAAACAATTAGCCTAGTAACAAAATGGATGTTAGTTTGACGTGTATGCAAAGTTTCGTCAATATTGTTTCACGGGGTTAGGCGGCAACTTGATTCAGACAAACAGAAATTGACATTTATATAGTGATTTTCCAAGGCACAAGGCCGAAATTATGGGCACCCAGTGAGGATCGGA
>CAHIKZ030001029.1:0-132500 GCA_903632075.3 Acanthosepion pharaonis
CATATATGTACATATAAAAATACCAGAATTTTACAAAGTTTGCTCACCAGTGTCGAAGGGTCCAATAAATCTACTGAATTTTACCAGATATTATATTTATATTCCAAAACAAAATGATTACAGACAACAAAAAGTTAAATTTGAAATACTCAATAAACTACAGTCTGACAAGAATGTAACATGTAAATATTTAGAGGCAGTTAAAAGGTTTGATTTTGTCTTTTTCTTTTACATAAAACAAAAATTTACTAATGATCACATAATTCAGAAACTGTCTCTTTTGAGCTCTTTTTTGGACAAAAATTCTGCTGGCCTTCAATTCTAATTTTTATATTTTTAAATCTTTTGATAAACATACATACATACATATATATATATATATATATATAAACAATACAACAGACAAAATACAAAGAATTGCTGAAATGTTCTCAATCTGACCCAATTCTCAAAATCTGAACAAATGACCAGAATTTTGGGAGGGAAGGGATTCTTGGCTGAGGTCAAGCAAGCTGTTTTCACAATTTCACTTATGTTTGCTATCTATCTAAATATATGTGTGTGTGTGTGTGTGTGTATTTAGTTTCATCAAAATTTGATTCAAAGGTAGAGGAAAAGGATTTCTTCTTGTTTTTTACTGATTCAGAAATTCAACCCAGTGAAGAATTTTGCTTGGGTCAACTTGGGCATGATGTCATAATAAATCACAAACACTATATTTTTGGGTCCTCTCACAAAGCTGATGTGCATGACTGAATGAAAAGTAAATCATCGACTTTCTTCATAAAAAAAATTGGGTAGAATATTTAGAAAAATGTAGGAAACTAAATGTTAGCTATGTTGAATGATGAATTTGGAATTCTGAAGAGAAATAAATTTCCTTCATTTTGATACCAGTTCTATTATTCTATCTGGTCTGAAACTTGTTTTACAGGATTGGAGACCTTATTTATTAATCAACCCCCATAAATTGCACTGCATTCCAATGTGGTTATACTTTTCAAAGTCATAAATTTGTTACTGAATATTCCCAGTTGAATAGAATTATTTTTATTCTTCCATACATCCTATGAAGCTGTCAAACTCAATGACTTGCTTTTAAAATTAAAAAGTTAAATAGTTATTTGAAAGCAAATACTTAAAAATTTATAAAAAATGTAATTGTAAAGAACTCGACTTGTGCCTTTACATTATTGGCAAGTTTTTGCTTCTTTCTATATTTAATGCCATTTATTGTGCAATATTTAATGCCATTTATTGTGCAATATTTAATGCAATTTATTGTGCAATATAACTGACAGTTCATTATTTTTTTAATTCACTTCCTGCAGAAAACCATTATCCAATCATTTTATTTTTGTAAAACTTCACACATGAAAAACAAATGAAAGAGACAAAAGATAACTAGCGAAAAATGAAAAAGAAGGGCGGGGGGAAATAAAGTAAGGAAGGGAGGGAGGGATTACATTTTATTCACTGCATGACTTGACAGAATTTAGTATTTTCATGAAAGCATCTTTTAATTAATATTTATAATTTGTGCTCACTCTGCTTAAAACGACAAAAATGTTGGGGTGGATATTGAAACTTAAAATATGCTTCTGAAAAATGGTGATGGACAAAAGTGCCCCACCTCTGACCAAATGTAAAGAGGGCAAGTTCACAAGGAAAATGCTTTCTTTAATTACTTCAGGAGACATATATCGGGTAACCTATATCAACACTTTCCAAGAGGTTTTTTTGTATTTTTTTAAATTTTTGCCAATTTATTTCTCACTTCTTTTTTTAAGCCAAGCATCAAAATCAAAGATGCTTGTTTGTTTAACGGCATATCAACTCCTTATGGGTCATTTATATACTGAAATTTAATTTGCTTGGGAGCATTAGTAATTTCTTTTACAAAAAAATGTATTGCTGGTAATTTTTATTTTTTTACAAAAATAAATTGCTAGTACTTTTTTTTTACTATGAAAATGTATTGCTGGTATTTTTACTAAAAAAATGTATTTTTTACACTTTCATAGTGTTTTAACCCCAGTTTGAGAGTTAACTGTTTGCCCATAGTTGGGACCCTAACAGGTGCTACCACCCCAGGTCAGGGTGGACCTGGGAACACCAGCAATTCTACACTCCTCAAAACCTGATCAACAGCCTTGCTGTTGGTTGAAGTTTATCATTATACCCCGGATGCCATAAAAGATGACTAAATTATTTTGTCAGTGCGATGTTTGTTAATCTCAAGATACTTAATCATTGGGATTTTTTAATCACAAAATTTTGGGCATATATTTTCCAGCCTTCCTTAGATATTTGTTTTGTTTTTTAACAATTGTTCACTCAATACAAGGCCCAAGAGCCACTCAAAGTAGTGGGTTACTAAATAATTTTGTTGTAAAGGCATACAAGAAGGGAGCAAGAGGTGCATATGATGAGGATATGTAAGATAGACAACGATTGACCCTAAACTTGAAGAAGCTAAGATTGGGGAAGCATCCTCTCAGGAGTCCATTCCACAATATAACAGTTCTGGGGAAGAAGCTATCTGAGTGGGACCAATGGATTGAGAATGTTGACTCTGTGAATGCGACATAGCAGGTCCTACTTGTAAAGATCTGAACTGTTGGAACCAAGGCATATTGTTCACTTGAACTGTCAACCATGAAAACAGTAATAGTATAAAAAAAAAAACAAAAAAAAAAATTCAGATCTTCAGACAGACAATTGCAGAGAGATATTTCAAAAGCTATAACTAAAAAGTTCTTGAATTGATAAAAACCAGGAAGAAATGGTTCATGAACTCCAAATTTCAAAGTAAAATGAAATCCATTAGAATCTAACACATCAGAATTTCAATGCATATGAACACCAGATATAAGTTACAAAAATATGAAGGAAAAAAAAAAGGATAAAGTTAAGAGAAAAAAAACATGATCTGATGATGGTAATATTCTATCCAAACAACTTTATTCATCATCATCTATGTAATGTGTCCCTTCAGGACGTTGGTGATCATGGGTCTCCACAATTTCTTATCCTTTGTAGGTCTTAATGTTGTCTTTCCTAAAACCTGTTCTGCCATCCATTTAAACATGCTTACTAGGTAAGTTATATATTGTTTTCCTCTGTCTTTCTTGTTTTCAAACTGTTCTGTGAGTATCAAATTTTCTAAGCCCTCTTTCCTCATTATGTGCCCTAGAAATTACAAATGTCTCTATTTGATATTAAGTATAAGTATCCTAATGTGGTATTTTTTAATTATTCTTCAAGTAAATCATTTTAGGCTAAACCATTTTCCAGCATACAAAAGAAAGAAATGAAAACCTATATTTCTGAGAAATAATGTGATATGCCATAATAATGATAAACTGAAAGAAATCTTTTGAGAGGAAGAAACACATCAGCATGTGTAACCTTTAAGTATGACATTAACACTAACAGATTAAAAAAAAAAAAATGCTACACAATGTAAAGTTCATTAAGCCATAAAACAGACTTTCCTAACATGGAAGCCAAAAGAAGAGACAAGGGATTTTTTTTATTAACATCTTCAAATGAAATCTAATTACTGGCTTTATCTAATGCAAGAAATTACATACAATGTTATCTGGATTAATCCAAGCAACACTGGGATAACATTTTTGCAGAAATAAACAATGATTAGAGAGCAAATCAATGAGAATTGAATTACCAAAATCAGGTAAAAAATACCTCTCAAAATTAATACAAAGTTTGACTGTCAGGTAAGTTCCCCAATCCTATAAAACAAGTTTTAGACCAGATAGAATAATGAAACTCTTCAAAATTATGAAGGTTGATTGATAAGGTCTCCAATACTATAAAACAAGTTTTAGACCAGAAATAATGAAACTGGTATCAAAATGAAGGAAATTTATTTTTCTTCAAAATTATAAGGGTTGATTGATAAGTAACATTTCTAAATCTACACAAGTTACAGACCAGACTGAATAATGAAAAATTAAGTAAATTTGGATTTTTTCAAAATTACAAAAGTTGATTGATAAGTAAGGTCTTCAGTCCTATAAAACAATGCTTTCACCAGTATGAATGAGACAGGTATCAAAATGAAATAATTTTTTCCCCTTCAAAACTACAAGTTGATTTAACCACAGTCATTATTTAGTGCTTCACATTTTTTCAAATATTATATCCGCCTAAAGTAGTTATTATCAAAATTGGACAATGGAATAGCCTGTTTCTATTCCAAACTTTTTTCTCATGCATACGGCAGCAATAGTACTGGTAATACAACTGTTTATACCAAAACAAAGTCCTTAAGTTCAAATGACTTTCACTTTATATTGTCTTCCAAAGTCATTGAGCCCACTCTTCCTCCTATAATGTCTGATTCTCTCAATCAAGCATTTTATCTTTTTCTATTCCTAACCCTCTTTGCAGTTTGTCTATTCTCCCAGAATCATGTTTGTCTTCATTCTTACCTAATTTTGCATCCTCTTGATCCCCTGCCCATGTCACATCTCCAAACTGGTATGCAGAAAGGTTAGAAATGTGTCACAACACATTTGTAAACAAGTTCGATAACCTTCCAATTGATTCTTTCATTCCTCGGGGAAATTTTCTCCTGCTCAACAACAAACTGACCTATCATGCCTGCTGCACATAATTTGTACAGAGAAGAGTAACATGTGCACCCAACCAGAAATTATGCTTTAGTTCTTGAAAAGTGTAAAGAAAACAGCCACTTTAAATATTAAATGTTATATATATATATATATATATAACAATTTTTTTTATGTTTATACATTCTTTTTATAGATACAAATATTTAAGTAAAAGCTCCGTTTATAATATATAATAATGTTTATAAAAAGAATGTATAATAACATAAAAAAATGTCTGAAATAATTGTCGGACTTTGTCCATTTCATATACAGTGTAAGTCCGACAATTATTTAATATATTTTCTGTTTATATCTTAATAGAAACAGTTTATTTAAGTAAATAGTTGTTTTTTGGGGTTTTTTTTAATTACATTTACATATGCATTCTCCAACAGGAATCAAATAAAAAAAAATCGTCAGAGGTTGTGTGTTTAAAAACATTACTTGGGACTTTGCTAACCAGACACTTCTCTATAGCTAAGTGGTATAGCACGTCAGATTAAATGACAGTTCTGTGTAGGATACAGGTTCAATTCCTGTTGGAGAAAATATATTTTCTATGAAATCCCTAGAAGATTCAGGCCGGTAAATGAAATTAATACTGTTTAATTAAAAAAACAGAGCATTTACTTAATAAATTGTATCCAAAATAATGTATAAACAGACAAATTATATAACAACAAAAGGAACATATGTTGCAAACACATTAAGCACACTAATTCATTCACTAGCTCGGTCACTGGCACTTCTTTCAAAATCTACCACAACTCTAATTGTAGAAGTCATAACATAATATACTTATTAGAATGCACACTATGCCAGAAACAATATGTGGGAAAACCTGAATGGCCTTCATGACAGAATTAATAATTGTGGGGAGTGGATTAAGTCAGCTCCCTACAAAAGATTATTAACTGTAAAACAACATTTCCGCCTAGAAAAACATGACTTTAATAGCCATACAAATTCACTATTATTGAAAGAATAAAAATAGACACAAAAGATAAACTTAGGAAAATACTAGAAGAACATGAAGACAAATGGATTTTGTACCTCAAGACACTTTGTCCAGACAGACTAAACAGCACAGATTGAATTAATATAAAATCCTATAGATCAACCCCCTACCCATATTTCCCAACCACACAAGGAAGACATGCTTGCAGAGATGTTGAGGTCTCCCACATACACACATCCCCCTTCACAGCAACCAATAAAGCAGTCAGAATGACTAAGGAGGTAAATCTGAGACCTGTGAATCTCCTGGCCTCTCCTTAAAAGGACCTTAAAAAGGCCTTTTGACCAATACAAGGACTGACCAAAAATCAACAATAAAAAACAAATGAAAACTACAAAGTTTAATTTCTTTATTCACCCCTGTAGTTCACTGCTACTAAGCAGGAATTTTTTTCTCTTGATGATGGCCATTGTAACGAAACTAGTCAAGTAACCTAATTCAAATAATAAACAAAAAATATTAACATACAACCTAGTGCGTCTGAAGTTGTAATTTTTTAACATTTTTTCATTGTTCAAAACATTATATATATATATATATATATATATATTTCTTCACTGGCAGCACAGCTTTATCATAATTCCCCATAGGTGCCTATGTTTTAATTTATAGTTCTACCTTTCTAACTCTAAGTATGTAATTTGTGTTGATGTGTATGTGTTTTTAATTTTTCTTTTTTTTAGTGAAAAGTGAATTTTAGCTAACACAACTTCAATAGTTTATATCTAATTATGTGTATACATTTGTTTTTTTATATATATATAGATATATATTGTTGTTGTAGCTTACCTACGGACAATAATGGGTATGTCCCCATTCACATAAATACAGTAGTAAATACTGTATGTTGGTCTGCAGTTGGAGATTCATTGTGGAATTTACTTGACTCACTTCTAGCAGCTGACTACTACTTCCACGTGCTGCTGGCAAATCTTATATGTGTTGTTCTTATCCTAAGTATTATTGTTCATTACCAACCTTCATGTGATTATTCTATTCATGTTCCCTAGGTTACAACAAACTTGCTTGTTACCTTTACTGATCACTGCAAAATACTTTGTCAAAACCTGCCAAACTTTATTCAAAAGATATCGAAGAGCTGTCTGATAAGTAGCAACGAATTATTGCCAATAAATGTGAATAACTTTTCCTAGGTTACAAAATATATGTGTGTGTGTGTGTGTGTGTGTGTAGGTACATGTGTGTATACATGTTTTGTTTTTTTGTTTTTGAAATATTTAGATGTGAATATTTATATTTTATATCTACTTCTATAATTTGAAGTAAATAAAACATGTGGGTTGTTTTCAGTTACATTTATTTAAAAAAAATAAAATACAAAATATGGACTTCCTCATCATTGTGATAACCAAATGTATTTAACAAAATTTTAATTATGTAATGGCCAGTGTTAACTCAGCACCTGAAAATTGCATTGTGCATGAAACTGAGTTGTGCTACCAGTGAAGAAAAAAAAATGTATATTTATTAATATTTAATTCATAGGTCTATTATATTACAACAAGCACTATTTTATTAACACCAGCATTCAATGTACAATCTTATATATATATATATATATATATATATATATATATATAACATATATATTATGTGTATTATATGGATTATATATATATAATAAATATAAGAAAAACAATAGTCAGATATTACTACCTTTCCACAACTTAAAGTTTCATGTAAATACCTAGATAGTTACATGGTTGCCTCACAATTCTGAAGCGGTAAAAGTGACAAGATGCTCAATTCCATATGGAATTGAGTGCCTCATCACTTGTCAGTTTTTGATAAGGACAAAAACAGATGGAAGTACTTGAACAAAAACAGAATTAAAAACATGAATTTTGGACAGTTTACCCACAATTTTGATCCTGATGTAAAACAACTTATTTGAAAATTGGGAAAACACAAGATAAAATTAGACATTGTTTAATTTATGAAAACTTGTTTCAATGAATTTTTTAGCATTCATATATAAAAAAACAATAACAAAGATTGTATTTTGCCAAAAAAATGGTTAACCAGGGTAAATTTGGAAGATAGCATTTTTTAAAGCAAGCAATCTTTGTCATTATAATGCTTGATAGCAGCAAATTCTTTACAAACATTTGTAAAAGTTAAATATATTTAATAACTATAAATAGTTAGAACCTCTCTGTAGATTAACAATTTCCCTAGAAAAACACTTAAATGCATCCCTATGCAAAACAGAAATACTTGGCTGCATATATAATTCACATCAAATGTCACATTAATATCTAAGTTATAAAAATATTATCATATATATATATTATATATAATTTATTTGAAAATCATAACATAAACATGTTATAAAATCACTACAAAAATAGCCATTTTGCTTCAACACTTTTGGTGTCTTATCAAGTGATGGTGTTGAATGTAGAATAAAGAGTTTTAAAAGGTTCAAATCAACAAAACAGCCCTTGATAGACCAATCAATATACAAGTATATATGATCAGTCATTGTAACTTATGTAAAAGCGTTTCCCCTATCAAGGGGTGTTTTGTACGAAGTTCAGAACGACCCATGATCAAACATAATGGATATTCATTGTCTGTTATATTTAACAATATATGTTTGAATAATGATCTGCTGCCCAATACACATATATATATATATATATATATATATATATATACACACACATTAAGAATTGGACAAAGTCTGACAATTTTTATATACATATATATATATATATATATATATATATATATATATATATATATATATATATATACACACACACACACACACAAAAACACGTGTGTGTGTGTACACACACACATACTCAGAGAGAATTATTCTTTTAATAAACCTTGTCAATAGGAGTCAAAATAAACCTTTCCAAAACAGAAACTATGATCTAGAATTGAAATGAAAGCAGTGATGGCACTTAGCCTGAATGCATCATTAGTAAATACTAAATACTTCAAAGACCTCAGCATGTGGTTCAGTTATAACAAATTTCATATCAAGAAATTTAACATAGAAGAGGCTGTGCTCGTAGTTTTGCCCAACATCACAAATTGCTACAATGCAAAAACATTAACCTAAGATGTTTTTAAATAGCCTTGTCATATTGTGACTTTCATATTGATGTCATGTGCCAAACTTGTTCAGAAATATCTCAACTGTCAGCTGTATACTGCTGCATTAGATCAATGACTAAAAATAAATCCTGTAGGTCTTAGTGAGGACTATTCTTCTTCAAACTTCATGGACTGATGCTACTGAATCACAAAGAACTTTACCAAACAGCAGAAACTGCATCACTTGAAGACTTTCAACATCAGCAACAACAAAAATGGATAACAAATGCAACTCAAAGAGAAAATAATGACATAATCATAATGATGATGTTAAAATAAAAATTTAGGAAGAAATCTTCCCACCATCACTATTAGAAAGAACAACAACAGTGGACTGGAAAAGTCTATTTTCATGGAAAAATTGTTATGAGAGAAAGATTTTATAAATTTCAATCAATGTTAACATTGGCTGCCGAATGTTTCTTTATAAGGAAATCGTTAATATTATCATTACTATAATCATTTATATTATTATTTACTACTAACTGAAGTATACATCTACACAGGGTAAGTGGTGAAGACTTGGATCACAGCTAAGTTATGAAAATAAAAGGATTCCTGAAAATGACAGGATAAAGAGGAATGGTTGGTGAATACTGACAGTACTTTGATAGTGTTTTTGGAGAAATCTTTGTCTTTGGTCAAAATTTATATATATATATATATATATATATATATTACAATGAATCATTCATACAAAAAGTAGATTAGTAAAGTTAATGATATAAAATGGCAAAATCACTTCGCTAACAAAATTTTAAAGTTGCATTAACCTACAAACCACTCGATGAATGTTATGATCCTTGTTTTTAAAAATTATAAGTTGTATAAGGTCTTTCTTTAATACGCAAGTACTCTCAACTGTACATTCAGTCATCTTCAGGCATATAAATTATTTTTTTTTGGTAAAATTCAAGTAGCATCCGAGACAAAAAAATTAAATGTGAATCGAAATATGTTTTTTTTTAAATGTGTTATTGTTAACAGATACAAACTTTTGGAGCATGCAGTTGCAACACTAAGGTTAAATTTTTTGAAAATTTAAGACACTGCATTTTTTTTTTACTAATATGGCAATTTGAGAACTTTTTTTTTCTTGTAGGAGTTTATCAGTTAATTTGGCATAAACTAAATTGTTCAATAAATAGAGTAATGTCTCAGTTGTTACCCTGAAAATTCAACCTTAGTGTTGTGACTGCACACTCCAAACATTTGTTTTTCACAAGGAAAGAAAAATGACTACCAGAAAAGATATTTGTAATGATTTGAAAAGTCTTCATATAATTATTGATATTTGTTTAATATCTAGTTTTAACTTTGTAAGAATGGCCCACAAGCCCATCCCATATTCTGCTCTGTCGTCGGTCTTTCTTGCACCAAGGATTTAGAAACAAAATCCCATTTGCTTCCAATTCATTGATATACTCCAGAGTTGATTAGTTGGATAGACAGGTGATTATACATAACAATAACTAGAATAGAAGTACAAATGGATAAGTATATTAAGCAATTACTTTTTGATGTGGAGGAGGGCTTCCTTGTCAATTTAAAAACATGAGAGAACCAAGAAATAAAAAAAAAAAGAAATACAAAATAAAGAGAAAAGACACAATAAAATGAAGCAAAAGAGACACCACAAAAGAAAGTTCATAAAAAAGTCAAGAAAATCAACACCCACAAAAAATAAAAGAGAGAATCAGAAAAAAAAAAAAAAAAAAAATAGAAAATAGCTCCTAAAATGTAAAAAAAAATCACAAAAACAAAAAAAAAAACACATACTAAAAACTTCAAATACCTTGATGCATGTAATATGTTATAACAAATTTAGTATAGAAGATAAGGAAATTGAACTCGGAATAGGCTGCTCTGGAAGTAGTTTGAAATGTAAAATGATGAGACCTTGTTTTTATGTATGGATCAGTTATAACAAATTTAGTATAGAAGATAAGGAAATTGAATATAGAATAGATTGGGTTAGGAGTAGTTTCACACAACATGCCAAATTGCTACAAAGCCAAAACATTAGCCTAAAATGTTCTTAAATAGCATCAGCATATTGCATCTTTCATTTGAATGTCATGCATGGTGCCAAATATCTAAACTGTCAGTTGTATACTGCTGATACCTTATGATTAAAAATGACTTCAAGCAAATGAAGCATGTAGGTCTTAACAAGAACCATCCTTCTTCAAACATCTTGGATTGATGCTACTGAATCAGAAAGAACTTTACCAAATAGCAGAAACCATATCACCTGAAGAATTCCTGCAAATTAAGGCATTTGTAATGATTTGAAGAGTGTTGAAAAAAACAGGAAAAATAATAAAACTGAAAAAAAAAAAAATCACAAAAAAAAAAAAACACCAAGAACAAACACAAAAAAAACAAAAAAATAAAAGCAAGAGGAAAAAAAACAAAAAAATAAAAAGCAACAGAAAAAGCACAAAAAAATAAAAAGCAACAGAAAAAGCACAAAAAATAAAAAGCAACAGAAAAAGCACAAAAAATAAAAAGCAACAGAAAAAGCACAAAAAATAAAAAGCAACAGAAAAGCACAAAAAAATAAAAAAGCAACAGAAAAAGCACAAAAAAAAAGCACAAAAAAATAAAAAGCAACAGAAAAAGCACAAAAAAATAAAAAGCAACAGAAAAAGCACAAAAAAATAAAAAGCAACAGAAAAATTACAAAACAATAAAAGCAACAAAAAAAACACAAAAAAATAAAAGCAACAGAAAAAACACAAAAAAATAAAGGCAACAGAAAAAGCATAAAATATTAAAAAAAAAAAAAAACAGCAGAAAAAAGTGCAAAAAATTAAAGAAAGCAACAGAAAAAGCACAAAAAACATAAAATACAAACATGTAATAAGTATGCACCATTTTTCATTAAAATTCATTATTCTTATGATATTAGCATGACTGTAAATGATAAACCATTATACAAGTCTTTTTCACGAAAGGCCAATTTTTCAGTTTCAAATTTGGGAATGCAATATGAGAGAAGATAAAATCATCCACATCATTAAAAGCATTTTGCATTCTTTACTATAACAAAGATTCTTCAGCATATTTTTCTTGTGATTTTTTTTTTAGTGAGTTTATTTATGTTTAAAAAAAAAATACAAAAATATAAAACCTGATTAAAGAAAAGAAAAAAGTTTCTCTTGCCTTAACTTTGGATGAGATCTCTTCTACTCCTAAATTGGCAGCATCTTGTATGATAGGGGTAATAAGTCCATTTGGTGTTGCGACGGCAATGGAGATATCAACACTGTCAGACTGGACTGGGGTATCTCCTTGAAGAGTGGCATTCATTTCAGGAACTCTCTAAAATGAAATCAAACATTAAAAATCTTTGTAACATATGCTCCTGTTATATATTTAGAGATTTTTGATAAAATCCAAAGAAGAATCTTTAATGTTATTGGTCCTGATCTGGCATCTCAGCTTCAGTCACTTTGAACCTAACTTAGTTTCCCTGTGCCTTTTCTATAAATACTTTCATAGCAATTCTTCTGATGAGCTTCCCACTTTGATACCTCAACTTTACAAATTTAATCTTAGTGCTAGTTTGGTATTTAGGTCTCATCATTTTATAGTTGATATTACTAGATGCAACCATAAGTATTCCACTGCCAGTTTCTTCTCTCACATTTCTCGCTTGGGGAACTCTCTTCCAGCTTCTTGCTTTCCAGTTAACTTTGATCTTCAAAAATTTAAATGTAATGTCAATTGTTATCATTTGCCTTCTTAATTCCTATTCTTTTTTTGTTCTCTCTCCTTAACCCTTTGCCTGTCCTGCACATCATATGGGATGCACAGGACATGTGATTTCCACATCTGTGCAGCATGTGTTGCACACAAGCCATGATTTTAAAAGAGTGGTGAAAATAAAGACACTTAAGATGCGACTACTGAGCAGGACATCCGAGGAAAGGCCTACTATTTTGTGCATCATATATGACCACAGGATGTTTGACTGATAATATAAGATTCAAATGAAAGACATCTATTTTTCCATTTTATTGAAATGATTATAACCTTTGCATCAAATGTGATGCAAAGAGTGGAGTTTAAATAACTTATGATTTCTATGTTCTGTACATTACATGTGATGTACAGGTTTTTATTATATAAAACACTATATATCAACACATTCTATTTACCAAATAAGCTGAGTTGCCTTGCAATAGTTATAAATCTGAAAACGAGCATAAACGTTTGGGTAGTACACAAAAAAATGCCCTGGACAGGCAAAGAGTCAATAATGTTGTTCTTTTTCTCATATTCTTTCACACTTAGTAATTCCTTGTCTTAGAGGCTTTATTGCCTTGTAAAATGAAAAAATAAAGAAACAATAGATGAGAAAGCGAGAAAAAAAAAAAAAAAACATCCAAGTTTTTCATTACCTTTTACGATTATTCTAATTGTTAATATTTCTTAGTGTTTAAGAAAACACTAAAATATATCTCTATCTATAAAAGGCAGGATGTGTGTGTGTGTGTGTGTGTGTGTGTAATGAATGCACAGCCGCAACTTTCGACGGATTTGCACCAAAATTTACATGCACATGCTCCAAGTTAGCGAGAAGGCCAAGACCAACTTTGCATTTCCCAACTCCCATCGATAGTGAAAATAATCAATTTTTTCATGCTTCTATGGCAGTTTTCATGTAGTTTGCAGACATTTTCTACTGGCCAGAGTGAGAGCCTATAGCTGGCTGCCACAATTAGACAGGAAGATTCTATTGGCCAGCATGAGTGCCAACAGCTGACTGACACGAATGTTAACTAGCATGCTAGCATGAAAAAAAAAAAAAAAAAAAAAATCGATAGCTGCATTCGTCACAAGTGGGAAAAATTTAAATCTGCATGGCACTTTACTCCAATTGGCTCATTCACTTGCTTAAACTCAACATTGATTCTGATCTCACAGAACTGGGTTGGGTGTGAAAAAGTATTTGTTGTTAACATTCTTTTTTCATTTGGTTTTTCCAGTTACAAGTCCTTTTTTAAAGCTGATCGTTTTGTGTTCATTTTGTTTAGTTCTTTTTTCATAACAGATTTAATGTTTAGTATAGAGCTTAGAAAAAATTCGCAGTGTGATATAGGCAAGGAAGGGTAAAAATATTTTAAGTCAAGTGATAGTGATTGCTGTATGTCATACAATTTTTGAATCAAGCACGGGCAACGCCAGGCCATGCTGCTAGTTAACAATAAATGTAAAGAGAAAAACTCAGCTGATCACTCCTGTGAACTAGCTCTAGCAGTTCAGTGTAACTGGCTGGTCACATTCACTGCCTCAAAACCCAAACTAGTGACATTCCACCATTGCTGACAGACCCAGAACTTTCACCATCCGTGATGAACAGATGTCCCCCTCAGAGAGGCCCTGTACCTTCAGCACCTGTTAGGACTTAGACCTCAAGTGGAACTCGTACATACAATCCACCGCTAAAAGATGATGGGGAAAATGGTTGGTTCTCTGGACCGGTCCTGCAAGTACCTGACTCCTCCTGCTATCTACTACTTTTACAAGAGTCACATCAGTTCGAAACTGGAGTACTGCTGCCATATATGTGCAGGAATTGCCTAACCTTCATTTTCCACACAACATAGAGTCCAAAAGCATCACTGCATCCTTGGAGGGGTACAAATTATTTTTCACACTGTAACCATTTTCTTACAGACAAAAACATGGCAAGTCTCTCACTGTTCTATCACTATTTCGCTTGGAAAGTATTCAGATGAATGACACTCTTTAGTTCTACCAGTCCTGACCCTCACAGCTAAGATTCATATTCCCCGGTTAAGATGTAAGTTCCACTCAAGTAACTTCTTCACATGAACCACTGCCTTGTGGAAACCGACTCTCAAGAGGTTGCTTCCCCAATCACTACAATCTTAACCTGTTCAAATCTAAGGTTAACTTTTATCTTCCACATATATATGCATAAGCTGTACCTCTTACTCTGTAACCCTCTAACTTGTGCGGCTCTCAGGCCTTATACAGAGTGAACACTACTGTAAAATAAAAAATAAAAAAAGTAAATATTATGTAGGATTTTCTCTAAACTTTCTTAATGCTAAAAAGTAAATGCAGTCAATCCCTAACCAGTATTTCTCTGCTACTGTTACAGTCAAATTACACAAATCAACATGTATATAAACTTTCCAGACACAATGAAATGTCAGTCACTAGCATATGTGTTATAAACTAAACATGCACTTTGTACACCAGTGTAGCGATACACAAGTGACCAATAATGCCTGCTTCATGAGGTATTCTTATTTTGTGCATTGGGGGTGGGGGGGTTGTTGTTTAGCTTAGTCTGTACTGTAGATTACCAGATCAAAAACAAAATAACAGAGCTCATGAGAAATTGCCATCAGCATTTGCACACACCTCTCAGGTTGTTTTAACAGGAGTAGAGGTTTATTCCTTGTTTCCAGTTCCTTCTAAAGTCTACTTCAACTCTATACTTCTAACATCTCCACCTAAACTCTGAAATTTTATTTATTTTCCTTAATAAGAGTAGATAGGACTGTCTATCATCCAGTTCACACTCCTTCCTTTTTGAACAGGAGCAGAAGTTTATCCCTTGTTTCCTGATTAGGACTGGGTTTCCAGTTCCTTCTAAAGTCTTTTTTTTTATTCTCTTTTACTCCCAGTAGCCCCTTGAGTCTTAGTGGCAATATTGCCTTGCTTGGAGTGAAGTGATTTGAAAAAAATGCTCAAACAATGCAGCAGAGAATGAGATAATAAAATCCCAAGTTTGAGGCTAAATTCTCTGCAGGCAAACTACTTATTATTTATAATATTTTTTTTAAAATGGTGTAGTAAAATGTTGTTCAATGAAAAACTGAAAATAAATCCAAATTAATTCTCCATGGAATGATGATTCCTGAAAATCTTCAAGGTCATCTTCAAGTTAAAATCAAAACTTTAAATTCAACAAAAACAAATGGCTATTGATGATAAAAACATGCCACTCACCTGTAGAGCTAATGCAGCTGCTTTAATAATAAAATCGTTCATAGAAACTTTGACCTTTTCAGCTGTTGAAAAAAAAAAAAAAGGATCTTATTTACAAGTTTTCTAAACAATGTACTGGAGAAAATATATTTGGCAATCTATCACATGTCACTGCTAAATACAAATATACAAAGAACATAAATGGACATACATGGTTATGTTCATCCACATCTTCCTTTTTTCATTCAAATTTATAAACTGTGCAATGCAATGATTACTCTTGGAAAAAAATCACAATTTTGAGTTTAGTTTTCCAATCTCCTAGACTGGTTACCAAACAAGACGAGATAACATAGTCTGCATTGCTATTTAACCTATAGCTGGGGGTAGAAAAGAGATAGACCCATGCCTTTCCTAAGGGCACTGTGCAAATATAAATTGTCTCAGATGGAAGTTCCTCTGCATTTCCAAATTTCTGCACTTGACTATCAGTTGATCCACACCTTCCCAAGAGAGAGAAGCCAAACCAAAGTAGTTAATAAAAGGACTAATTAATATTTCATTTCCTTTTTCCTAAAATTTCACTGGTATAATTTACATCAGGTTAGAAAAATGTTCCTCCATTTGTTTGCAATTGGAAACATAGTGCTGAAAACTCCACAGCCCAAACCACATTCCAAAACCTTTCAGCTTCTCATAAACACTTGATTTCTAAGTGGCTGATTATAATTGAGCCCTAAATATATTTTTTTTTTTTCAGCCTGTAAATGTCCTTTTTTGGTGGGGGGAGAGGAGAGGCCTTCACCCAGACTCATGCAGAGGAATGGGCCATTACCATACTGCACTGGCCCAATGCATGTTGGCAGGGACAGGTGTGACAAGCTTGGGTGATCAAGTCTCCTTTGGGCTCATGATCACTCAAGGCTATTTTTGCATGTAAGTAAATGTAACAAACATGACTGGAATTCGAACTCGGTCCTACAGTTTCTTATCCTGAGCCATTATTCATTACACCACAAGCACATCCAATCTTACAGTAACTGGTGTTTCCAAGCAGTTACCCATCTACGTACAGACCAGGCTCATCATTGCTTAACTTTGGTGATCTTGAGATAATATTTGCTGACAAATACTCTAAGATGATTTTATAAAAAATAAAACTGGCAAAAGTTTTATAAGCTTGTTTTTCTATTTTTAGCCAAAAATAAGTTTAAATAAATTATATTACAACTAAAAATTTTTGTATCAGATGTTTCTCTTCCATTAACAAAAATAATATAAAACTTTAATACCCATAAAAGAATAATTTTCTACATACAATGTGTGATAGTACATGCAATAACCTGCCCTCATCAGCTGCTAACCAAGATTCAGTGGCTAAGGTGGTACTGCCACCCCTGGCACCACCAGCAGCTTTTACCACCAGATAGGGTATTGTTTTTTTGTGTAGATGTGTCAGTCTCTTGTGATTTTTTTCCAACTGCGAGTCAGATTTTCAACATTGTGTTAAAAGTGTTTGCTTTTGATTGTCAACTAATACACAATGTGCTTGTAGCAGCTGTTATCAAGGACAAATTATAGAAGGTAAACAGTTGTGTTTCACATCAAAAATAGCATTGTGCTGCAAACATGGTTTTAAATAACTTTGTTTATTTTTGGATCTTGGCCAGATCCAACTCAATGCCTGTTGAGCTGTGGAAAATTTTAAGCACAGTACTAGATTGGTGACAAGGTTTCATCATTTTACAGTTAAAAATGGCCAGATGTAACCATAAGTTCTATGCTAACACTTTCTTCTCTTGCACTTACCATTTGTGGAAGCCTCTTCCAGCTTTTTGTTTCTCCAGTCAATTTTGATCTTCAAAAATTTAAATACAATGTCAATTGTTATCATCTTTCTTCTTAATACTTTTTCTTTTATTGTCCTATCTCCTTAATAGTAGTTTTTCTCATATTCTCTAATACTCAATAACTCCTTTTGTCCTAGTGGCTTTATTGCCTTGCTTGGGGTGAAATGATAAAAAAAATAATTCTCTAAGTGCTAAACTAGTTCACGCTATGGTCTTGATATATCTTATTTTGTCCATTAAATGACAATATTGTATATTTTTAATATACGTATAATATAATAAAAAAAATGTAGAAGAAATTGATATATACATGTTATATACATATTTGATATATACATGTTATATACAATGACACTGTTAGGAACTGTTTTACAGTTGAAATGGCTGTAAGTTCTATGCTAAGAGTTTCTTCTCTCGCACTTCTTACATGTGTAACTTTCTTCCGGCTTCTTGCTTCCCTGTCAACTTTGATCTTCAAAAATTTAAATGTAGTGTCAATCATTATCTTTTGTCTTTGTAAGTCCTATTCTTTTATTGTTCCCTCTCTCCTTAATAGTGTTTTTTTTTCTCATATACTCTTGATCCGTAACCACTTGTGTCTTAATGGCTTTATTGCCTTACTTGATGTGAAATATAAATAAAAAAAGGATTTCAATATTTTTAATAAAAATAAAAACATCCTAAATGTTTGTGATCCAAATGAGGGTTACATATATGCTCCCTAGAGTCAAGGGATGGCTTAGAAAATAATTAAACAAAAGTAAAAATTAGCACAAATATGCTTACATCACAATTTTCGAATATCTGCATAATTGAAACTCTGGAAGAGGAAAATCATATATAAAAAATCATATATAAAAAATCATAAATAAATTTATGAAAACTACTGACATCTTCTAATCGTTTCACATCCAATATTTCTCACACCAAAGCAGCTGAAGCCTAACTCAATCGCAGTAACCTCTCTTACTCACTCCTGGTTTTGCTGTTTTCAATGGCTGATATACCATTTACACAATGTCTTTCATTTTCTTCAACAAAGAAATATGGAGATTTATTGATTAGTCAAGAAAATTTCAGTAAAATTCATTGGATTGAAAAAAAAAAAAATGAAAATGTATCTTCCCTGATGGTCACCAGTTTAAAAAACATCTCTACTTAGTAAACACGGCACTGAAAGAGGCCAGCGATAGAATTTAAAGGGGCATAACTCTGTTTAGGAAAAGTAAGGCTATCAACAACTTCAGCCTGAAATTTGACTAATATTGAACAAAATCTGTTTTAAATTTTATATATATATATATATATATATATATATATATATATATATATTGCATTCACTTATTTGATAAATGTGTACAGAATCATTGGTAATTTGAACATGCAAATAAAAATTGCCATTTTCCATCTAAGAAATCAGCTGATATGACAATTTAAACAGCATTTTGTTTTTTTTTCAATCAAGTCAATTGTTAATCTTTTTCCTTCAGGACATGGACGATTATGCCCCTTCCACAATTTCCTGTACATTGTAGCTCTTAATAAAGTTTTTTTCTTAGTAATATCTCCTAATCCCTGTTCTATCAACCATTTACAAAAATTTGTTAGGTAGGTTATGAACTGCTTTCCTGTTTCTCTTGCTTTCAATATCGCCTGTGAATGTCAAATTTTCTTAGCCTTCTTTCCTCATTATGTTCCCTAGAAATTTCAACTCTTTCTGAGTATTTTTAAGTATAAGAGTTCTTCCCCCAACTCCATTTTCTCTAAAACTTTATTGCTGCTCATTTATAAGACCTGAATTGACAGATTCTTTATTCCGATATAAAGGAATTCACATCAGAACAGACAAATCCTGACATTTCATTCTATCATAAAAAAAAAAACAAAGGTGTTAAATGCTTTTGTTCACTCAATACAAGGCTCAAGAGCCACTCAAGGTAAAGTGTTGTTGAATGGGGTTGTTTTATGGACATAAGAATTGTATATGAAGATATGTACGATAGATAACAGTTAACCCTGGACTTGAAGGGTGAAAGATTATGGCAGTTGGGGAAGCATCTTCTTGGGAGTCTGTTCATAAAAAAAAAAAATGGATCAAATGAACCTGCAACCGAAAAACTTGTTTAGCCTCCAAGATAAATCAGCCAATATGTCACAGCAGCTATAGTAGGAGGATTTTTTATTTTTTTTTTAATAAATTTGACTGTTAATCTTCTGTTTTAAATTTCTGTTTTAAACCTGAAATGTAAGGAGTCCTAAGACACGCACCTGAATGAACAGATTCATTATTTCCATGCAAAAGAATTTCATGATTCACATCCAAATTCACAAATCCTGACAGTTCAAATTCTACTTTTTATTCATCACTGCTTTAAATATTGCTGCCACATCTGGTTTGGTGCTATTGTTATATATTTAGAGATTCTTAATAAAATCCAAAGAAGTATCTGCAATATTATTGGTCCTGACCTAACATCCCGGCTTCAGTCACTTTCCCACTGCTATAATGTATCTTTCCTGTGCCTTTTCTATAAATACTTTCATGGTAATTGTTCTGATAAACTTTCCTCAAATTGTACAGATAGAAACTATTTAGGACTATCTAGAGACTCTGAGGTATTATGATGACTGTAGTAAGAATGGTAAATAAGATTGTGTTGTTTTGGTGTAAGGAATATTGTGATATGTTTGGGTCAGTAACCATAGCTAGCTAAGTTTAAGACAAGACAGATTAAAGACCAGCCTTCCTCTATCCCTCTTTTGACCTTGTACCACATTTTTGCATTAAAACAAAATAAATATTACTTTCCACTATGGTACCTAGACTTTATGAATATAAGAGCAATCCTAGATTGGCAGTAAGGACTCATCATTTTACAGATGAAATGGCTAAATGTAACTATAAGTTCTATGCTAACAGTTTCTTTTCTTGCACTTTTCACTTGTGGAATTCTCTTCCAGATTCTTGCTTTCCAGTCAACTTTGATCTTCGATAAATTAAATGTAATGTCAATTATTATCTTCTGTCTTCTTAATTCTTGTTCTTTTATTGTTTTCCTCCTCAATATTTTTTTTTCCTCATATTCTCAAGCACTCCGTAACCCTTTGCATTTTCATGGCTTTAATGCCTTGTTTGGGATGAAATGATTAAAAAAAAAAAAGTTGAATGTAAAAGAAAGGAGTTGGGTTTTTTTTTGAGAAAAAAAACATTTTTTTCAAAGAATCAGGTGCAGAATAATCAATGATTATTATTAAATCTGGAGATGAAGCAAATCCTATTCAAAAATTATTAGATGGGGCATTATCAACCATTATTCATTTATTTTTTTTTATAACTATAGTTTTCAATGCTTCAACTAAAAAAATTGCAAATGAGAGTAAATACTAGTCAAAAATTGATAATGGCTGACAATACTTCATCTAATAAAAAATGAAGATTAAAGTAAATACTAGAAAAAATTAATAAAATTGTTGACAAGGTTGAAAGTTTCCCAAATCCAATGGTAAACTTCAAGTCATTAAAACTTTAAAATAATTCTCTTGGCATTGTTTTCAGCAGTTATTTGTTTCTAATATCAAATCCTGATTTCTACTCTTCCAACAAAATTTTATCAATTAACTTCCAGTTTTTTAAGTGTGCTTTTTGGCTCAGACCCACCATTCATTCTCAACACAGTTTCATAGAAACAGCAAATACTTACATATTTACAAACAAGAGCACCATGCAGCAACAACAGTCATTTATTTAATACTTACCTATCAGCTGTTTTCGGAGTTTAAGTGCATTTCCTACATTGCACTCGACAGAGCCATAACTGTGTGGAATGGTTGTCTGAAAAATGAAACATCATAAAAAATGCATTTCTTTCACAAAGAACATAAAAGGGATTTACATTTAGACAACCAGTCAAACTCTCTCATAATACACAGGAACAAAACTGGACATAACTTTGATTTTACAAATGTTACCCTAATTAAAAAAGAACATAATTCCTTACAGAGAAAGTACTTTGAGGGCCAATCAATAACAATATTACCAACTATAACTCCGACTCCACTATTTTTGTCACCACTGACTCAGACTCCTCTTTATGTGATTAAGTGGTCATGGCCAAGCCGATACATCCACTTGAGTAGGTCTATATCACTATAACTGGTTTATATCAAATAATAAATATATTGTAGCTTTTATATCATAACTATTAATTCTTCTGTATTTTCTAACAGAATTAGAGACAAAATCTTTGAAAGGATATAGAAGAAATAACAATAAAAATGCTATAATATAAAACTTATATATATATATCTTTGCAAATAAGAAACAAGTACAGAACAAAAATGAAACTACTTTATAACAGAAATTGAAATATAATCTTTTACAGGATGTAACAAAAAGACATAACAAAAATAAAAATTCTACAATGTAAGATGTTTTTACATATACAGTTTTGCAAATAAAAAATAACTACAAAAAATAAAATGACTTTAAAAAAGAAGTTGAAAAGGAAATAGTAAATATACAGTAGAAGAAATAACAATAAATTTCTATAAGACTTTTTACATAAAGTGTAAATTCAACTGGAGTCGGAGTCTGTATAGTTTTACAGACTGACTCCAGTGACCCCTTAATTGCTTCAGACTTCACATCCCTGCTATAAACATTTATCAAAAGCATATTACATTAACAATCACTTGCAGAACTCTACTGCCGGCTTCAAACAATTTTTAAAAATTTAAATGAAACATCAATTGCCAACTGTCTTTTTGAATCCTGTTCTTTTATTGTCCTTTCTCCTCACTAAAGTCTTCCCATTCTCTTTTACTCCCAGTAACCCTTTGCATCTTAGTGGCATTATTGCCTTGCTTGGAGTGAAATGATTAAAAAACATAAAAAAAGCAAAACAAGAAAGCAGACAAATATATTTTCTTACCCAAAATGAGAAATTGTAGTTTTACACTAAATGATTGCAAACAGTAACTGCTACTATACAACATAAATCTATATTATAGAACAAAAAAATAAAAAAGCAAAATAAAATAAAAAAAACTTCCTTCAATATGTCCGCCTCATTTCCTTCAAGATAATCAACAGAAATTCAAAGTACATGCAAAACATACAATGGACTTAAAATAGGATAATTCATTTTTCTAATACTCCACACATACACTCTTGTTTAAAAATTATCTTTTATAGTTAATTACTATTTGTAACCGTTTGGTGTAAAACTGTAATTTCTCATTTTGGATAAAAGAAAACAATATTCGTGTTGCAAGCTAAAAAGAATGCCTCCACTTCCACCTACCTTAGATTCCGTTAATCTTCGAGCAATGACCTTTCTCATATTTGTTGTGGGGATGTCTATAAAAGTGGCTGCTGCTGCTGCTGCTGGGGGTGGAGGAGGTGGAGGTGCTAATGGTTTGGAGGGTGCTGGTGCCACAGGAGTCACAACAGGAGCTGCTGGTTTAGGGGCCGCCACAGGTAGATGAGCAAAATCAACTTTGTTCAAATTCTTGTTTTTAATCTCAGACAGGACATCTCTGTAAAAAAAAAAAAAAAAAATTGTTAAATGATAAATTCACTGTGTAACACAATTTTTGTCCTTGGGTAGCAACTGCTATTTCCTGTACTGTTTATGTCTAGAAAGTAAGAAAGGTGGCTAATATTTCCTTCAAACTTTTGTGATATTTTTAAAATTTACCAATTCCCATTGGGAAAAATGGAGAATGTTCACATTCTCATTCACACAAAGTAGGAACAAAACAACATATGATTCAATACATTCCTTGTATTTATACTGCAATCTAGGTCACCAGAACATTCTAGAAATTCTTGAATAGGTTAATTTCAAAACAATAATGTCCAGGGTAGAAAAGCAAAGATTGAAAGGAATAATAAACATTTCTTTTGCTTTCTTCTTTTCTACAGTAATATTAATAATGCAGTGTGCTAAAGGTTAACTAGGTACTTGCATGCACTAAATCCAAAAAGAGAAAGGGAACAAAAAGAATTCTTGTAATCATGCAAAAGGTATATCAGAATGCGAGTCAAGAAATGCATTTCTTGACTCGCTAACCTTTAGCAGATGACATTAATATTACTTCCCTTTCCACTGCATCCTTTTTCAAGGCCTCTCAACTGCAGTAACCTTATTGTCAATTTTACTCAAAAGTGTTTTCTGTTGCCATAGCAGGATATGACAAAACAACTATGAAATTCAAACAAATTCAAATTCAGGGATCAGAGTCACCTTCAGAGAAAATGAAGTTACATACAGAGAAATAAAGGTTAATTTGAATAAAATTATTCAAAAAGAAAAAGAAAAAAGGTTTCTTTACCCCTTAAGGAGATGGCCTTTTGGACCAGTTGCTTTTATATCTGTTGGGCTGATATGATATTCCTCCAATAATTTTTTAACAGAAGGACCAACTCCTGTCCTAGAAAGAAAAAAAAAAAAAAACATATAAAAGGAGAAAAGAAATGCGAGTGGTCAGTCAAACAAATCAATATTTGAGTCCATCAATGAAATCTGATTACAAAAGATCGAATTTCATTCAATTTTCTTATCAGAGTATAAAAACATTTTTTTGCAGTATAAAACCAGTATTTGCATGTAGGGTTCAAAGATTAATGCATACAGGTGAAACTGGAGTTTTGTATCAACATAAAAACTAAGACACCATTCATACAAGTTCCTACTGTCAAATGAAAATAACAATTCATGATTAAAAACTTTTTAAAATATCTAACAGATCCTCAATATTAACAAAAACAAAAACCTAAAAAAATACTGCACAAGTCCAAGGGAGAAAATGGGGAAAAAAAAGTTCTTCCCATTACACCAGACATATTTTATCCGGTGTTTATTTCCCTGTTGGCTCATTTCTCTTTTGCATGTGGTCTGTTGGAACAGCCACATTCACAATCTGCAAGTGTATTTTCCTTATTCATGTCTATCTAATGTGCTTGCATTGGTAAGGGAGAGTGATAGTTCTTTTAGTAGTTGATGCAACCCTATATCCGGAGTTTTTTGTCAAGACACCATGTCCAGAATGACTGCCAACCAAGGCTAAAGACTTCTTTCAAGCCATGAAGGAAATTATCCTGCACCACACACCAACTTAGAAATTGAATTTCCGGACAAATCTACTTAGAAAAATCCAAAATATAAGTTGGAGATCCCATGCAACGCCTAACACAACTTACAAAGAACTTAGACCAATCTCTCTTAAGCTCAAACAAAAACAATCACAGTTTACTGGCCACTGCCACCAAGTGGAGAGGGAAAATCGTCTCATCCTTATTCCAAGGCATCCTTCTGGAAGTGTCTTCTCACAAAAATTAACTTTCCCCAGACACCATAGCTCGGGACACAGGGTTGGACATTGAGGATCTGGGGACTGCAATATAGGACCAAACAGTGTGGAAAGGAATTGTTAATTGAGTTTCAACCAACCAAAGGGTGGTCGAAGGATGATGAATTTGGCTTGGATGTCAAAATCCCCATCATTCTGTCAATGAAGCCAAAAATGAATGCTGCCTACATTGCTGTTCAATTCTTTTGCCTGTTGCTCCATGTATCAAAAGCATGCAAATTCTCACCACACCAGACGGACACTATTCAGAATCTCTTGTCCCGTTGGTTTTTTTTTTTAATTCTTTGTCAAGCAGTCAGCTGGAACAACAACATCCACAAATTTGGCAGGTGTAATTTTTACATTTTATTTGTGAGGTAAAGGCATACCCCCAAACCCATCCCCAAATTGTAGAAATATAAAAATCAAACTGAGGGTTAATAATTCTCCAACAGAAAAGGAAAGAAAAGAAAGAAATATTATCAGAATTCAAAAAAAAAAAAAAATTTTAAAGTGCCAGAATTTAATTATAAAAGAAAACAAAAAAATAAATTAAAAAGTAACCTTGAAGGAGGGTCTCAGGAAAGAGAGAGAGAGAGAAGTGGGTAAATGATCAGTTCAGATTATAACAAAAGCGATATCTTACAAAGAATGAATAGCTTCAATCTTAGCCATGGAAGCGGCTTCCACTGCTGGGGTGGCTCCATGTGCAACGGCAGCAGCAGCAGCAGGAGGAGGGGGTGCCGCTGCAGTAGGAGACAGAGTAGAATCTTCTGCACCTTCTACTGGAATAGTTATATTCTGCCAATCCTCACCTTCCTCCACTATAAGGGCAATCAATTGGCCAATCTTCACATCTTTGCTGCCTTCTGGCATCTAGAAAAATAATAATAATAATGCACAAGATTTTTCATATATAGCTTGATGGTTATACTGATGGCTAAGAAATATTTCTAACCAAAGCAATGAAGAAAAGAAAAGAATTAGTAATAAGAAAAATATCTGTTCTTCTGATACCTCCAAGTACTATAAGGACTTTGGTAGCCTAGTGGATGAAAGCACTGGTTTATGAATTTAGTGACATGGTAATTGTGAGTTCAATTCCTGGGTCGGGTACTGTGTACTTGATCTTAGTGGAAAGAGAGAAAGAAATAACTGAGCAGTACTAAAGATAAGAAGTAGACAAGATATATCTAGATATTGGCAGTGGGATGAGATCAGTCTACCCCATTGATGAAATAACAGGTTCAATTTGGAATTCCTTGTTGATTACCTGAATTGACATGTAACTGCTGCAGGCAGGAGGAGACAATGGCTGAAAAGTTGTAATAACAAAAGATGAGGATAATAGTTTGCTTATGAATAATATGAGTACTCTAAGACAATTGGCCACAGATTGCACAATTAAAGATCATCCATCTACAAGAAAGATTTTCTGATAATTAAACATAGTTGTTTTACACATGTTTCTATGATAATTTTTGTCAAAATTTTGAGATGAGAGGAATTATCATTATATACTTTGCTATTTAGACCAGCATCTTCATCTTGGTTGTTATAATCACAACATTTCAACTCGTACCGATTTAATAATCTTTATTGGTATTTTTGAGATGAGGAATTATCATTATTATATGATTTACTATTCAGACCAGCATCTTCATCTTGACAGTCATATGCACAACATTTCGGCTCGTACCAATTTAATAATCTTTATCAGTATTTTTGAGATGAGGAATTATCACTATAATATGCTCTGCTATTCAGACCAGCATCTTCTTCATCGCAAATTACCGATTTAATAATCTTTATCAGTATTTTGAGATGAGGAATTATCATTATTATATACTTTGCTATTCAGACCAGCATCTTCATCTTGGTTGTTATAATCACAATATTTAATAATCTTTATCAGTATTTTTGAGATGAGGAATTATCACTATAATATGCTCTGCTATTCAGACCAGCATCTTCATCTTGGTTGTTATAATCACAACATTTATCGATTTAATAATCTTTATCAGTATTTTGAGATGAGGAATTATCATTATTATATACTTTGCTATTCAGACTAGCATCTTCATCTTGGTTGTTATAATCACAACATCGATTTAATAATCTTTATCAGTATTTTTGAGATGAGGAATTATCACTATAATATGCTCTGCTATTCAGATCTTCATCTTGGTTGTTATAATCACAACATTTGCTTTGATTTAATAATCTTTATCAGTATTTTTGAGATGAGGAATTATCACTATAATATGCTCTGCTATTCAGACCAGCATGTTCTTCATGTTTGTTATACCCACAAGGAATTATACTCATTGTATGCTTTGCTATTTGGCCCAGCATGTTCATCTTGGTTGTTATACATATTGCTATGAATTGGGATGAAATATAGATTAAATATATATCAGAATCCAACAGAATTATAAGATAAGGAACAAATAGGAAGCATTTTATTAAAGCTTCACCAAAGAATGAGATATGGAGAGAATTTTTTTTATCTTTCTTATTTCTTCTCCATATTTCATTCTCTGATGAAGCTTTGATAAAAGTGAAACATGTTAGATTTATAACTGTTTCCTATTTGTTCTTATCATATCACATATTACTATGTAGTAATTATGGATAAAAATAGCAAATTGTCGGGAGCCATGATCTCCCAATTGCTAAAAGGATATGTTACATAAAATTATAGGGAAAAGTTTATTACATAATAACAAAAAACAATCCCTTAACAAGTTCAGTAAAGTCTTATATCAATACCAAACTAATACTAGTTTAATGATAGCATTTTTTTTAATGTTCTTACTATTATTAGAAGTTTTCACATGTGATTTCTATATAATAAATGCGAATGTCAGTGTGTCACTGTGTCACACTTTTTCAATTTTAATCCTAGAGGCTGTAGCCCAATATATCATACCATTTTCAAATCAGGCCAATTCCATGAGCAAATTAAAACCATTCTGGGGTAGATCCAGACCCACAATCCTGAAATTTTGAATTCCCAAATTTTCCTTACTGCAATAGTTTTTGGTGCTTTTTTTTTTTTTTAATGTAATTTTTTTGCGAAAAGTTTTTGTACGATAACAATTTTTTATAACTTGGAAATAAATTTGGGAATAATTAAAATCAATTGCAAAATCCAGTGAAAATCACTCAAGAAATAAAAATAATTGTTTGCATGGAAAGGACCTATCAAATTTTCTTTAAATTAAGTGGCAGCAGAAGAATTATTGTTAAACTTTTAAAAGGTAAGCTTAAATATTAATGCAATACTTAAATGCAGCAATCAATTTTGAGTTCTTCTGTAGTTTATTGTTGTCTATCACATCTACTCCAGCCTGCCTATTGTGATAAAGGTTCATGAAGAGCTTTCCACAGCTTAAATGTTGCCTGATAGGGCAGCTTTTAAGTTTGTTTTAAATATATTTTTCAAATTATTACATTGATATGTAGTAATTCTGCAAGAGGATTACTTAACAATAGAAAATAAATCCCCCACTTCCTAAGTTGACATATGCCATAAAAATGACTGGATATTTTGTATTGTCATTATTATTATTAGATTTTTCAAATATGATTCTTTAAATGCATTTGTTTCCATTTATTCATTGTTATGCTCTGCTTTTGCACCTCTAAGCTTGATAAACATCTTTGAACATTCTGCCAATGTCGTAACAAAAACATTGATATCTCGCGTCTTTAATACAAGGGAGATTACTCGTTATTCTCTGGAACTGGGCATACTAAAAATCAGGCATTACAGACAACAAATATTCAAATACGCTTAGCATGAAAAAATTCTCAGCCCAACCAAGAAAAGTAATTTTAATTGTGGTGTTTGGTTATTTGTTCAAATTTTGGGAAGTTGATAGAAGTAAGAAACTTTTTAAGAAACTCCTTGCAGCAGACATCCATTTATATTACGAGATAAAAGATAATACGCTGTTTGGCCAGTCCTTTGGTGGTGAAACTGGTATTAACCTCAGCATAGCACAGAGCTAGGCAATGGTATAAGGAGGCCATGCACTGCCCAGGTTACATGCTCCCACACCCTCTCTTCTGTATGAAAAAAATCCAAAGGAATACAGGGCATTATATTTGGGGACGGCTTGGCTGCAGGAGTTGCCAGTGTTAACAGCCAACTTCCTTTAGGGCTCCATTCTGGGTTTTCTGTCTGGATTTACTTCCATAGCCTTTTCCATGTTTGGAGATGATCGCATGACAACGGAGGCTTAAAATCAGGGTTTTTCTTCCCCTAGATGGACTGCCTTCCAGGGTTGCCAAACTCCATTTACCCAAAGTATCTAGTTTTGAGGTACAAGTTTTACCGCCCTCACCTATGCTCCAGCTTAGAGCTGGACTTAGTTTTCAGAGGTTATTTGAGATACATGCTATGGAAGTATTTTATAGAGTGGGATCTTGTCCCCACTATTACTCCCAGCTGAGTATCTGAGTATGTTTAGTGGCATATCAACTCTTTATGGATCATTTAATGACAAAATTTAATTTTCTTGGAAGCATTAGTATTTTCTTTTATAAAAAAATGAATTGCTGGTAATTTTTTTTTTTTTAAATGCATTGCTGGTAGTATTTTTACAAGAAAAATGTTTATACTTTCATAGTATTTTGACCCCAGGGTTGGGGGTTAACTATTTACCTATAGCTGGGACCCTAACAGGTGCTACCATCCCCTGGAATATAAATAACATATTTAAACATTATGACACATTCAGCGGAGGAAGGGCATATTCAACTTTTGATAATTTTGCGGCAATATACAATTAAAGGTTTTATGCAGGTTTGATCAACATTTCTTTTCATGGTTAGCTGTAAGGAATTGTAAATGTAGGACTACCTTACACTTAAGGTAAATAATAACAATAATATTTATCAAGAATTTATTACAGGAAAAGAATTTATTTATGGAAAAATTGTTGACAATTATGTATTTAGTTGCATAATAAATAAATAAAAATGATATAAATTTTGATGCTATATTCAATTTGTTGTTAGGTATTTTTAATTTTCTCCTTTGTGATTGGTAGCATTTTAGAATACATTGGCTGCAATGCTAAGTTTCCTAAGTTGAACAAACTGGAGCTATTTCATTGACACTTTGTTACCTCTCTTTTCCATTGTTGTTTTTAGATCGCTTTATTCCAGTCATTTTGATGAGCAATAGCAAAATTCTGAAATTTAGAATGATCCTATTCTATTCCAAATATTTTAATTAATATACAACCAAAAATAAAATGCTTTTGACAAAAAACCATAATGATTTCACAATGTAACAATAATGTAATGATATTCTGCAAACAAATCTACAGTTTATGTTACCTCATCTTATTGCATGGTTACGAACTATAAACCTAAATTGAGCTTGAAATATTTTATAATCAGCTCTAGTTTTTTGTAAAATACTTAGATATGATATAATGAATAAATTACAGTGAGAAAAGCAATTTTCAATGTTTTGTTGAATACGTCCCCTCCTTTGCCAAACGCATCATATACTTTACATGTTTTAGAAGCTAAAAATAAATTTCCATACTGCAACATATTTAAGTTGAAAAGGTCTTCATTCTTGGAGTTGTGTTCAAAAACAGAAATATTTTAGACAAGTTGGGCATTAATGGGTTACAGGCAGAAACATAATACCAATTTTTTTTCTAAGAATCCTATAATACTAGATGTTTCTTGAAAACCATTATCATATATTTGGCAATTTTTAACTTTTGTGCCTGCAAAAAAAAAGGTGTGTCAAAAGGACAGTTTTTCCCTTGACATTGCTATTATTTTAACTAGCTTCACTCCTTGGCAATATTTATTGTTTTAAAAAGCAATGATTAGTATTTTAAGAAACCTAAACATATGAAAGTTAATTTATACATTTTTTTTATTCTTGAGAAAACAAAAATATTCATCATCATCCTTTGATCTCCCTATAGTTCGTTAGAACTCCATTCACAGTCCCTTTCCACAGTTTGGTCCTGGACTGCTGTCCCCAGATCCCCAATGTCCAACCCTGAGTCCTGAGCTATGGTGTCTGAGAAAGCCAATTTTTGTGAGAAGTCACTTTCAGAAAGATGCCATACGAATAAGCATGAGACAATATCCCTGTCCGCTAGGTGGCAGTGGCCAGCAAACTGTAATCATTTTTGTTTGAACTTAAGAGAGTTCTCCACAAATTGTGTCAAACATTGCATGGGATTACTAATTGATGTTCTGGATTTGTAGTGTTGTATATGTTGCAACCAGTGATCTTTCAAGACAAACAGATAATGTGCATGTTTCCATACAGCAGGACTGGTTCAATCAATGTTTGAAAGGTTTGGACATTTAAGGAGGATGGAAGGTTCAAACACCAAATCTTGTGACGTTTGTTACACGCATCCCATGCAAGAGCTTTGCAGATGCTGAAGTCTTTTTGGGAATCTATTATGTGAGATCCAAGACATTTGAATCCTCAACTCTCTGTATTATTGAGTGACTTCAATTCAAATGGTTCAAGGGAGGTTGTGATATCACACTGCAATAGAGACCTACCTATTAATGAAGGGAGGGACAACCACAATTATAAATATTAATAAAAATAATTAACATTTCTTACTTTAAATAACAAATATTCTAGATGCCTTCACATATACAGAAATTCAAAACATTACGTTCTCTTAATATCCAAACAAGGACTCACAAGAATCTTGGCAAGAATTCCTTCCTCTTCAACATCCATGCTGACAACAGCTTTATCAGTTTGTATATCACAAAGCAGGTCTCCTGGAGCTATCACATCACCTAAAGAAGAAAAATAAGTTAATTAAAAAGAAAAACATCATATAAACACACACAACAGAGAGAAGCACTAGTGAATTCTTTACAAATTTTTCAAACCAATTACAAACCAAGTGAGGTCCTGCTCAGACACTGTTGGAGAATGAGGAAATTAAAGGAGTTGGCATATATAAGCTTTGTGAACCAACAGTTGCATACTGGATATTTGCATCCCAGACAAAGGGACAGAAAGGGCAAGAAGTGAAGTTCATGGAGCTATGCAGGTAAGATAACGGCTGCCTCTAGACTTAAAGAGGTCAAGATTTAATTAGTGAGTAAAATTTCAGAGTTCAGACAGAGACGTTAGAAATATAATGTTGAAGAAGACTGGGGAGGAGTGTGAACCGGACAATAAGCAAAACTATCTACTCCAATTTATACTTAGACTAATTTTTTTTTCATTTCATTTGTTGGTGTTTTCATTTTTTCTTTTTACACTGCCAAAAGATTTTTTCATTTTTATACAGAGAGAACACCTGATGAAGGCCAATGAATTAGTTGAAATGTCATGTTAGTTAGATCAAAGACATGAAGAAGTAAAAGGCAGAGAAAAAAAAAAGTAGTAATGAAACTCTGACACCCCAAACAGTATTTAGGGACACAGTAAAGAAATAATCAAATTTTCAGAAAATTTTCAAAATTAACACCTTAAAGTTTATCAAGGTGTTTTTCTTAAATATTTTATTTACTTCAAAATGAAATACAAAATATCAGATTTTTCAAAATAATCTAAATGTAATATCCCCAATGAATTTGTATATATTTTCTGTCAGTAATGTCTAACATTTTACTACAGGATAAAAGTTATCTCCCTTGTACTGGTGATACCAGGTGGCAGTGTTGTTTTGTTTTGTTTGTTTTTTTTTAAAACCCCACTATTCCAAGATGTTTATAATACAGGCAAGGGGTGAAAAATAACTCATAACAATATTCATTAAAAGATGATATTCAATAAAAGAAAAAAAATTCAGTGTCATTTTTAAAATGTAAAAAAGACAGAAAAACCACAAATTAAAAACCAGTTCTAGCTCAATGAATGTCTCAGATGATTAAATAAACAGGGATGACAGGGTGGTAGCACCTGTTAGGGTCCCAGCTATGAGCAAATAGTTAACCCCCAAATTGGGGTCAAAACACTATGAGAGTATAAACATTTTTATAGCAATGCATTTTTGGAAAAAGTGTATTATGAGATTACTACAAACAGCTTGATATTTTTTCTCAAATGAAAGAAATGTTTCCATTTTAGGATTCTAATCTCCAGTGACAGAGATAAACTGAAAAAAGATCTTTAAATGTTTTTACCTTCTTTTTTATGCCATTTCACAAGGGTTCCTTCAGTCATTGTTGGAGACAAAGATGGCATTGTTATCTTGATCCCATCTGAAAAAGAAAATAGATAAATATTTTAAAATAATAACTCAATGACACCGATCAAAATATATAAAATTTACTACAATTTGATATATTTTAAGGCTAGAAGAAGTTTGAAAAAAAAAAAAAAAATATGCATAACAGATAACAAGAGCAACATTAGTGCAATATGTATTTCAAATTTGAAATCTATAATCCGAGTTTATTTTTGCAGAGTATAAATGAGATCTAGTAATTATTTCAGCAGGTTTATCAAACAATCTAATCCTGATGAGAAAATTTACATGAAACTCTGGAGTTGGTCAATCAGTAAGTCTATTCAATGATTTATTGATTAAATATTTAATATAAAATAGTATACAAGGTCTGTCTGAAAAGTAACAGGACTTGGTATGTTGTGGAAGCTCTGGGCAAAAGAGGGATAAACAGATTGTGTTATCATCTAACATAATATCTTAGGAGTATATATAACTGTAATCTTAACTTTCTACAACCATTGCATTTTTTTTTCTTTTTAACATGCTTTTGCAAGAGGACAAATCGTGGCTGCTTCACCACGACAATGCAGTGGCTCACAATGCCCTGAGCATCCGGCAGTTCCTGGCCAAGAAGATCGCTGTACTGGACCAACCTCCCTAACTGATTTTGCTCCATGTGATCTTTTATGTAAAAGGGGAATACAGGTTTGTTTTCTGTCAAAAGGCATATTTTCTTTAATAAGACTTTCAGTCTATAGGCCAGTAGTAGATATTAATTTCACTGTGTAAAAAAAAAAAGCCTAACTGCTCAAACATGTGTAAATATGAAATATGCATTAAATGTGGCCATGTGGTTAGAACATTCACATTCTGACCATGAGACCTGGGTTCGATTTGTTAGGAAGGAGACTTCCTGATGTATTCGGACTGGAGAGGTCAACCTCAGCATGCAGCACCTTGGAAAGTGCTTGAAAACCATATCATGGGTATGACCCAAGCCTTGTGAGTGAAATTGGGTAGACAGAACTCTTGGGTGCCGGCAATAGATGTGGTAGCATGAAGTCAGAAGTCGTGATGGCCGAGGGCTTGAGCATGCTGGCCTTGTTTAAATTGTTGATCACGCTAGATAATACGCTCTTTCCCTGAAACTGTAACTAAGGTCTTCTGAGTATAGTTACAGTATAAACCACAGGTGGGCTCTGTGTGTGTTGAATAAACACAAATGCACCTGAACAAGCATCTGCAATAGGGATTGGCTAGTAGATGGGCATCCTCAAATACGATTGGCCAACTATAGCAATACATGTTTATAATAACAAGAAATAATGTCTACAGATTTTGAGGGGTTGGAGCTACTACTGACATTATGGTCAGTGAGATGTGGGAATTTGGGGAGGGGATAGCCTCTGTCATCTAACATTGAGTTTGAGGCAAGATTAACGTGAAGAGCTTCGGCTTGTCTGTCAAGGATGATATGACCTTGAGGCCATTTATAATAGTGGGCACTTTGCCTCTATTCATAAACTGGTTGGTGATCTTCCAGAATTCGTGAGATCCAATTTGTTTATTTTCAACCTTGGCCTGGACAGATCGCACATAGCTAAACTTTGCATTTTCCAGGAATCTCTTACAGCAATTGCAGCGGTTCTGAATTTTTTGTGGTGTATAAAACACTTCATCCTAGAGAGGATCCATTCAGAGATTAGAGCAGCAGTTTTGGTGGCAGCATTTTTGAAGAAGTTTGGGAGAGGAGCATCCATCATATAGGGTCAAAAGCTGTCCTAGTCAGCCTCCACATAGCAAAAAATTGTGAGTGACCCGGAACTGAGAGCTCCTGCAATGGGACTGAAGCATTGATACCTGCTTCAGACAAGAATAGGTCAGGTTCAGGATGAAGAAGATTGAGTTCCATTTCTAGGAAGTTGGAATACAAACCCCTTACATGGTATAACTGGGGTCGACTTTTTTTCTTTTTTTTTTTTTTTTGAGATTTGGTTTAATAGTTTTGTTTGTTTTCAATTTGATTGCTTTCATGGTTGGTTTGGTGGATGATTAGTAGGTAATGGAACAGACACCCACTGGAGATGCACACATAAATAATCTGGGTTGACTCGCCCAGAAATACTGCCGTAACAGTACCCATCATCATGGCATTGAGAGTCCCCACCAGAAACTACTGCATGATCCAGAAACCATTCAGAAAATGGCAGTACAATAGACTCAATATTATACACCTGCCTCCTTTGAAGTTACTATCTGGTGGATAACACCAAAACCCCACAAAACCTCCAGCACCCTTATTAACCCAGGAAAGATTCATGCGCAATATTCTGAATGTATGCCTCATCCACCTAGAGTTCAGGGGCAACAGAAGTCATCCTTAGGTTAGCAACATCATACCAGTCAGAGATCTAAGGTACCAAGGCATGCTCACTCATATACATGAGGACTACCTCCATTTGAGTTAGTATCAGGAGCATAGTTGTTAGGCTGAGGGTATACAGAGGAAAGTTAATTATCCTATTTGAGAGAGAAAAAAAAAGAAAAAGGTTTTGAGTTAGCTCTTTGAATGCTGGTTAATATTCACATAAGAATTATGATCATAAAATCAACAGAATTTGCATTATTTGCAGTTAAATGTTAAACTCTTTGGTTTTGTTTACATTTTTATGGAATGACACAGTCTTGTGCATTTCTTAAATAAGATTGAGTTTTAACAGCTTCTGGCTTAATGTCAACAAAAAGGACACAGCCTGAAGATGGTTCCCAGGTTATAAAGTGAATACAAGTTTGATTACTTTCAGGAGGTATCTTTTCTTTAATCAATCTTTCAATATCTAGACTGGTAGACATTAATTTCACTGTTTAAAAAAAAAAAAAAAACCTACTTAAACATGTGTATCCAATAAATATAACATTTATAGTAATATGAAATAAGAGTATATGTGAAAATCATTCTCTAATGCTACAGAAACTGAAATTAACTAGCAGAGTTCAAATTCCATCCGAAACCATTTGGAAAAGGCATGATGTGATCTCTTCTTCCTTCATCTAGGACTTAATTAACAGAGCAGGGCTCTCAGTCCTTGATTGGCAACCAGTTAGATATTTGTTCATTTGCTCATATATTAGAAAGTGGATCAAGCCAAGAACTTTTCAGCACTATTTTGTAGTAAAATATTACTATAAACTCTGAATTCAAAACTAAAAAAAAGCACTTATTATCTTTCTCAATCACAATCATGGTAATACATAGTTTACAGATATTAAAATAAAAAGAAGATATGGAGAGCCATAATCCCCTACATCCTAGAGGAACATGGCACTTGAGAAAAAATATATTTAAGAAAATATATCTAATTATAAATATTACATTTAGCAGGTATATGCTTTTAAATAGACATCAATTTATTTTTTTAAATAGTGAAATTAACATCTACTGGCCTAGAGATTGAAAGTCTTATTAAAGAAAATGTGCCTCCAAAAAATATGTAGTATGAAGCAATGTTTTTTGTCAACAAAACAATAAGAGAATGAGAAATTCCTACCAACAACACAACCTTTGAAGAATTTATTATGGATTAATTTTTTTTTCTTTTTTTACAGATTATCAACCCTGGAACATATTTTAGATTGTAAGAATATTTCTTTTTTTTTGGCAAGTGAATATTGCATTAACAATTTATAAGAATAACAATGATTTCTATAGATACAAGTCCTACTATTTAACCTATAGCTGGGAGATGGATTCGTACCTTTCACAAGAGTATTTGCCCATAATTGAAGGTAATAAATCTGAATGGAATTCGAACTTAGCTGTCCAATTAAAGAGTTTGTGAATCTTGATAAAATGAAGTTGTCGGTTTCTCCAAAGTGTAAGCAATATCACTAAACTTCATTTTTTGGGAAAGATGAGAGAATACCTGAGTTATGCCAAATAATGTACTTACGAAATAGTTCTGCAGCAGGAGCTGTGGCAGGTGCAGGGGCAGAGGCAGCAGGAGTCTGAACAGGTTCAACTTTTGTTTGAGGTACATTAACAGACTGCCAATCATCACCTTCATCTACCATCAAAGCAATCAAAGTTCCAATTTTGACATCTTTGGAATTTTCTGGCATCTACAAAACCAAATTGGAAAAGTTTGCAGAATGAAAACAAATGTACATTGAGAAGTTTATTTCATGGCTTAATCTAAGATTTTAATTTTTTATCTTGGAAAAAAATTTAAAAAAAATTAATCAATATTTGGAAAGAGTTTGCAAATTTATTTTAAAATGTTCACATATTAAATAACAGATTCATGTTAGATTTAAGAAAAATTTGTTTTTAACAAGGCATTTCAACAGAAATGGCAACCAGGCTTCAACTGAAGACGTACTTTCAGTAAAAAGAGAAACCTCAGTAAGTGCAATCAAGCATAACAAGTAACAGCACTCATCAGCAAGCAGATTAGTTTCAATCTCAGATTCTCAACTCAGAATTGTTCCATGGGGCAATAGGATTAAAGTGTTGGTTCATGAATTTGGTGATAGTAATTGTGAGTTCAATCCCTGGGCCAGGCCATGTGTACCTGGACTGAGTGGAAATGAGACAAGCAATAAATGAGCAGTACTAAATAAGAACTAGAATGAGAACAGTCTACCTCCCAATTTACATGTACATGAAGGCCAAAGGGCATAGTTGAAATGTTGTGATAACAACAAAGTTTTAGACACTAGTCCACATACAAATAATGAAATTGTTGCCTGGCTGTACTGACCCATTTTTGCCATTTACTGGGAATAAATGACTATAACGATGCTGATAGTAATTTGTCACGGGCATTTTTGGTTCCAGTCAGATTCACTGCAGTCAAGACTAAGCTAAACAACACCCCAAATATAAAAATAGGTCGCAAAACAGGTTATATTGTATGCTACTATAGGCCTACAACATTATTCTATGATTTGAAAATAGCATTAAGTGCTACTTAGTTTATAACAAATCCTAGGGACCACCATTTTACAGTGTCTTCAAAATGTATATCTACATCAACAGCAGACAATGTAAAATTCACAAAGATGTATAAGTATGTCTAAAGCAGCAAAAATATTGTGTTTTTATTGTTTATCATTATTTGATGAAATAATTTCTCCCAAAATATCTTGAGAGAAAAACAATTTAAATATTGTGATACAGAAATTTTCCCCACTTTAGTTTTTTTTTTATAGCAGTAAAATGAGGGGTGGGCAAATCATATCAAGCCTCACCAACAACTTTGAACTTAAACATTAACCAAAAAAAAGAATCTCAGAGCTTTTATCTTAAATTACTCAAGTAAATTTAGTTTACAACAAAATTAGGACTAGTATTCAGTTCAATGAAGTATCACATTTGCTGTAGGAAAATATATTTTTCTTCTATAGTTTAATCTGCTTTGCCTGAAGATGATCTTAAATTCTTTGGGAAATATCTGCATGTTTGAGAAAAAAATAACTTTTAAAGTGAAAGGAATTAAAGTCAATCAAAAATGGAGGCCTGATTTAGAATATATGTATAATGCAAAACTGAACCCTTACTTTCTGTGTCTTCATGGCAGTTAATATGGGATTTACAATAAAAATTCAATGTTAAACGGGACCCTGATTTTATGATAAATATACGCATAATTTGAATGTATGGAAGCCTAAAATGAACCCCTTTTTTTTTTTTTTTTTTTTTTGCTAAAAATAATTTTTTTTAAAATGTTGTGTCCCTCTAGAGTGTAGGCAATCAGGACTTTTATTATCAGTAAATAGTCAGGACTTCATAGAAAAACAGTGTAGATGTTTACCATTGCCTTCTCCATGGTATTGAATTCAGAGTTGTCTTACTACTAGACTTGCTGCTATCTAAGGCTAGAGACCTCAGTCTACACAACTATTTAATACATAGCTTGGAGAAGCTACTAATTTGGAGTCATAGCTTTCATAATGCCACAAACTGAGTTCCAAAAAAGAAAAAAAAATAGCTGGTTTTATTTGCTCTTTTAGGCTTTTGTACTTTAAAAATTATAGGCATAATGGGTTAACGAAAAAAGCTTGCTACTTGCAGAACTAAAAAGGAAAAAAAAGAAAGACAGCCATAAAGTAATGGCCCAGTTTAGCATTAAAAGCTATATTGTAAATAAATTGAATCACCATGTTAGAACAAATAAAAGAAAACTTGATAAGTTAAAGTTCTGGAATAAATGAAGATCTTATCCATTCAAAGCATTTATGTCCAATAAAAAAAATTACAGACAGAGAGACAAACAGAAAAAGAGAGAGAATGACAGAGAGAGAGAACGACAGAACGACAGAGAGAGAGAACGACAGAGAAAAAGAGACACAGAGAAAGAAAAAGAGACACAGAGAGAGAGAGAGGCAGACAAAGAAAGAGAGACAGAGACAAAGAGAGAGAGAAAAAGAGAGGCAGAGACAGATAGACAAACAGACACAAAAAGAGACAGCTTTTAAAAGTGAAAGTGGCACTTGTTGAAGAGTTCTCATTATAATATATGCATTATTCACGTCATGGTTTGATTTCATGAATAGAGATTTTGGAAAGTTTTTGAGGCTCATTTCAAGCTGCCACATGAAGCCTAAACTAGCAAGCCATGCTTTTCCACATTAATTGATGGGCAGGGTTCAATAACTGGCAGAGAGCCTAGAATCATAGAGCTAACCTTTTTTAGAATTCACAAAAGCAACAACTTAGTCATAAAAAGTAGAACTGTTTAACAATGGAGAGAAGAGTGGGCCGGTCAAAAATGTGCAAAAAGTATAAATGAAAAAAAAAAAAAGAACTCACAATAATTTTTGCCAAAATACCTTCTTCTTCTGTGTCCATACTAACGACTGCCTTGTCTGTTTGGATATCGCAGAGAACATCACCTGGAGATATGCTATCACCTGGAAATGAAGAATATACAAGTTTGAAAAGTTAAAACATCAAAGGAATTTAGTAAGTCAAAATTGTTATGAAGAGATGATGGCGGAATCTTAAAAAGATGGAAGAATTCATACCATATAACTACATATCAATACAATAAATGGAAAGAATATATTTAAAAACTCACTTGTGAAAAGTAATAATCATTATTAGGTAATAACAAAGTATGCCATCATCTTTGGCTTAACAATTAAGGTTTTTATGTGTAACAACTGAGGTTATATTTCTATGTCTTATTCATATTGTACTGTATCAATCTAAATGTGTATATGAGTATATCAAATATCTCAGGGAGTTACAATTCTACAAATTTATTTTTACATCAAGAGAATTATATATATATGTGTGTGTGTGTGTGCGAGATACTATGAGCACCCATGGAGAAAGTGAAGAGATGGTTTTATCTTGATCTCAACTATTTTTGTTTGATAGACCAGCGGATGGTTCCTTTTGAAGTTCAGTCTTCTAAGGAGTAACAGCTTTGACTGAAGGAGAATGGGGAGTAAAGGAGTGGATTAGCGGCTTTTGGAGACCAAGTAGCAACTGGAAATAGAGTATATCCAGGTGCTGGTCTATATTAACACTCATGCTTGGGATCAGGGAGAGTTCTGGTCTACTCTTGGCAAGAGATGAACATGTGATTCCTGTGTTGTCCATTCATATTGCCAGCTGCCACACTGGGATGAGAAGATGGGCAAAAAGTTGTTAGCAGGAAGTGCAGAGCTGTTAGACCAATATAGCAGAAGTTGTCCCAAGTAGCACCTACCTACCCACCCAGATGAACAGGTGGAGCCCTGAATAAAAAAATATCTATTTTAAAATATGGGAAACAATGTTTACATTCTAATTCCTCAACATCGTGTGCATCTTTCATCTTGTTATTTTGTGAGCATGCAGCAGGCCCTTTCCCAGCTTTCAGTGCACACCGATGAGATTAAGAATCAAAATGTAACATATTGGTTGGTCAGTGGCAACCTTGAGTAAGGGTGCCTTGTATATTTACATATGATCTAATGTGTTTATTTAAATAAGACTCCCATTTAACAAAAATTCTTCTTTACTAGCCAATTTTCAAATATTTGTTGAATAATGTAATTTTTGTTTTGCTATCATTGACAAAGCAGATACCCCATACAAATGGGCTATCTTTTGGACACAATTCAACCAACCTTCTGCTCCATCAGTTATCCTTTCTTTTTAATACGTGCCTATCTGCCTCTTGTTTTTGCTACTTAATCACAGGATCTGTGCTGACATCTTTTAAAGTATATAATGAATGTATAGTGACAGTTATGATGTAGTGGTGTAAAACAGTGGAATTAACAAAATCACTCAGAACTGCACAACAGTGTTAACAGAGATATCTCAGAAATAGGTCAGCATGCTTTTAATACTGTTGCCTCCCCATCACCAAAAGATGCTGCTCTACCAACTCAGACTGAAGACTTTCTAGGCACAGATCAATGGCCTTATGAGATCTAACAAATGCCACATACACGTCATATACATATAGACTTACCTTCCTTTTTGTACCATTTAACTATTGTCCCTTCTGTCATTGTTGGTGAAAGTGATGGCATTTCTATATTCATTGTACCTGCAATCAGAAAAAGAAAGATATTATGATGGAAGTCTAATATTTCCCACTGATTATTGCTGTACTTTTCAAATACAGGGGAAGGGAGATAACTCCACCAGGTACTGACATTGTAAAAAAAAAAAAATTAACCTCTTATATAGCAAGATAACGAATCTTGTACTCAGGTTTTAAGAAAGAGCTTGTTTTTTTTTCTGTAGACTTTTTTATATATATATATATATATATATATATATATATATATATATATATATATATATATATATATATAAAAAACAAAAGAGAAACTTATCTTAGCCAGAGTGTTTCATCCTCTGAGGGATTTTATCAAGGCAAATGTAAGGATTTTATTTTGTGACAAGTATTTATATACAAGAGCAAAAACGTTATTGCTTTTTCAAAATTTTTAGGTATAGGAGTGCTTATGAATATATAAGTACTTCCAAAGATTTAATAAAAAAAATGACCATACATTATGAAAAAATGCCCCAAACTTAATATATATAAACAGTGATATATTGTCAGAATTAAGAAGAAAGACCAAATGGTTTTTTTCATTATTAAATTACATTTCTTTCATCCTTTTTTGAACTTTAAAAATGTTGTTTAACTTACGTCAGTAGATGACTATAAATTAGTAAAGGGAATTTTAGCGTCTTTTTTATGGTGAAAAAAAGATCGATTTGGAATTGTTTGCAAAAATCAAATTGCCGGATTTTAAAAAATTTTCATGACTTATTCATAAATGAATTATTGTAAAAATGTTTCTTTTTTTAGAAAATCTTAGTAAAAATTTTTTTTTTTTTTTACATCTGTTACCCACTCCACTCATTTAATTTTATGAAATGTTGAGAAATTCATTTTCCTATGGCTTAATGTTTATATTAGTTATAAGCAGAACTCCTTGGAGAATTTAAATTATCAATGTTTTTTGTAAAACATAATCACTACTTACCAAAAATCTGCTCTAAATCGTAAAATGAAAAAAAAAAAAAACAATAAAACTAAGACATTGTTTAATTAGAAGAGCCTTTAATTGCTTTTATAAATAAGATATATTAAAAATACTATTTTCTTAAGAAAAAAAAAATTTCGATGAATAATGAATTTTTAGAAGAATGGTTTTCAATTTTTTTTTATTTTAATTAGCATAATTTATAAAGTTTAAGATCTTTTAAAATGATGTAATAATTTGTAGAAATTACGTAAAATCTATTTAATAATCGTAAGGGAAAGCTTTCTACAATTCAGCAAACTCCAGTATTTTAAAAAGAATTTTGCATTTTTTGGCGTGTGTATAAACATGCTGATTTTTGTAAATACAGACGTTGACACACAAATTTATCAGAAAATAAGAGCAGTAACTCTAGTAAATTTAAAGCCAAAATACCTAAAATTCAATAAAACTTTAGATTACAAAGAATATTTTCCTAAATTTTTAAGATTACTGGGTAGATTTAAAATTACATGAAAAGCACACCCATTATATTTGTCAGTTAATTTTTACAGATATGTCCCCACAGAAAAAATTTTTACTAGTGTTATATATATATATATATATATATATATATATATATGGTAAGTTTAGTGTCATTTATTTTATATATATATATATATATATATATATATATATATATATATATATATATATATATATGTCATTTATTTGTCATTTATATATATATATATATATATATATAGTAAGTTTAATATCATTTATATATATATATATATATATATATATATATATATATATATATGAGTAAGTTTAGTGTCATATATATATATATGGTAAGTTTAGTGTCATATATATATATATGGTAAGTTTAGTGTCATTTATTTGTATATATATATATATATAAGTTTAATGTCATTTATATATATATATATATATATATATATATGGTAAGTTTAATGTCATTTATATATATATATATATATATATGGTAAGTTTAGTGTAATTTTATATATATATATATATATGGTAAGTTTAGTGTAATTTATATATATATATATATATATATATATATATATATGGTAAGTTTAGTGTCATTATATTATATATATATATATATATATATATGGTAAGTTTAGTGTCATTATTTATATATATATATATATATATATATATATATGGTAAGTTTAGTGTCATTTATATATATATATATATATATATGGTAAGTTTAGTGTCATTTATTTATATATATATATATATATATATATATATATATATATATATTATATATATATAGTGTCATTTATTTATATATATATATATATATATATGGTAAGTTTAGTGTCATTTATATTTATATATATATATATATATATATATATATATGGTAAGTTTAGTGTCATTTATATATATATATATATATATATATATATAAGTTTATCATTTATATTATATATATATATATATATATATATATATATATAAGTTTAATGTCATTTATATATATATATATATATATATATATATATAAGTTTAATGTCATTTATTTATATATATATATATATATATATATATATATATATATATATATATATATATATATATATATATATATATATATATATATATTTATATATATATATATATATATATATACTAAATGACACTAAAGTTACCAAATATATCTCATGATACTAAACCTAACCTATCCTCTGGTAAGCATCATCTTTGGCTTAACTAAAGTTATATTTCAACTAAATCTGGAACTGATGAGCCAAGTTCAAGTTTTGCACAAATGCCCTTGAGAAAGGCATGAATCCATCTCTTCTCACCTATCAGTTATAGGTTAAATAGCAGAGTAGACTGACCTCTATAAACTTGGTTGGGAACTAATGTAAAAAAATATTTGAAACCTGCTGGCTATGGAGCTAGCAACACCCTATATATGTCTACTTACCATTGAAACCACTATTATGGTTCGGCTGTGATCTTATTCTCTACAAGATGTCTACAGATTTCAAAAGAGAAATACTAGTCTCACTCTAAGAACTATGAAAGAATCTTCATATAATTTCTGTTGATTTTGTCCAGCAGCATATCAACTTCTATGGGTTATTTAATGCCAAAATCTAAATATTTTGAACACAATTGTATGCCTTCAACTACAGGTAAAATGTATTGTAGGTAATTCTGCTATAAATATGTAATGTTGATAATTTTACTATGAATAGGTATTAATTGTTATTTTTTTTATATAAAATATACCGCAAGTATTTTTTTACTATAAAAATGTATTTTTATACTTTCATAGTTTATGTTTTTTTTTTTGGGGGGGTCACTATTTGCCCATAGCTGGGACCCTAAAAAGTGCTACCATCCCGACTGAGGGTGGACTGGGAACAAAAGCAATTAAGAGGTGGTTCCACTCTCCTCAAAACCTCCAATCTCCCCATCAGAGGCCTTTCACCCAGATTGGAATTTCTGTATTCTTTAAATCAATGAGGGACCCAGAAAATGAAACAAGCTATTAAAATATAAATATCAACTTTAAACAGTCATTATTAGTGGTCATAACATGCATATTAAATCAATGTTGGCTTTAAGTTGTGATTGTTTCATTTTTAAGGTTATTAATACAATGATTTGTTTAATGGGGAATATTTTGGTTTTAGTTTAAAGGTTAATTTTAAATTTTTGTATTGATACATCTGGTTTGCACAAAAGTCAAAATTTTTCATAAGTCTTTTTTTCATGATAATTACCCCCACTCAAGTCCCTCTCTTTCAACCTGCTGAGGGATAATGAACTATACAACACAGCAACATTCAACTCCCTGAGATATTTGATATAGCCATATACACATTTACATTGATACAGCACAATATGAATAAGACATAAAAATATAACCTCAATCATCACACACAAGATGTAACTTCTGATGTCACACACATAAGAAAATATAAAAACCTCATTTGTTAATCCAAAGATGATGGTGTATTTTGTTATTACCTAATAATGATTATTACCTTTCACAAGTGAGTTTTTTAAATATATTCTTTCCGTTTATTGTATTGATATATACAGTTATTCTGGAAGGAACAGTTTCTTACTTAATAAACATAGAAAACAGGTACCCCACTTTATGTTCAGTAGAATCATCAGTTCATAATAATTATACATGTATATTTGATGGAAGAATTTGTGTGTCTCTTAGTTTTATTACTTTTTTTTCCTACTGTACCGTTATTTCAAGCTTCAGTTCATATATAATCACACATTACTAAATGACAGTGAGATTTCAATCGACAGCATTTTTGACATTAGGAGGGTGGGCCGAAAAGTTCATAGGTTGACTATGTAGGATTGATGCTACAACTCTGAAATCTAGCATGCATTAATTTCAATTCTTCTGTATTGTCTCTTTCCAGTTACAAGGGTAGGCTGAAAGGTTCACAGGTTGACTTTGAAGGAACGATGCTAAAACTGTGAAATCTTTCATGCATTAATTTCATGGGAGGAAGCAAGGCAGTTATTAATAACTGCTTTGTTTCTTTCCAGGTACGAGGTTGGGCTGAAAAGTTCATAGGCCGACAATGAAAGAGTGATGCTCTAGCTGTGAATAATTTATAATCAGACTATGAACTTTTCAGTCCACTGTCATATCTGTATTACTGAAGCTACTATTGGCTAGTATCATTACTTGCTTATATTTTAAAAAGGCCATTTTTTTCTGCTATACAAAGGGTTTTATTTTTTTATTTGTTGTAAAATAGTTTTTCTTTTGATGCATATTTATGTATTAATAACAACCTGTGCTACTGACTTCTTGCAGTTTATTTAAATAAATATTTCATTTAAAACATTACCTAGTGACCTATTTTTGTCACCGAATTTTTGAAGTACCACTCTTCAATTTATCAAAAATCAACCTTTAAAAAAAAAAAAAAAAAAATGCTTAGAAAGAATAATTGTCTTCAGTGGGTGCACCTGATGAAGTGTATTGGCAAGAGAACCCTGCCCAAAGACAAGTTTGGGATTTGCAGAGACTGTTATGCCTGCAGTGCTTGAAATATTCAGAGACTTCTATATTTCTTTTAATAATTGATGATGAATAAATGATTTTGCAGATTGCGACAGCTATTGGGGAGATGTGACTAAATATACTTTAATGTTTAAAAAAAATTTATTCATTATTATTATTGTTTAGGTAATAAGCATTATAACTTAGCACAAATAGCTATATTGTGGAAAAAGGAATTTTCAACAATATACGCATTTTTCATGTATTTATGATTATTTTTTAACTTCTTAACTACATTCTTGTAAATGTAGTTATGGATAACATTATACATTAATTACTAATTTTTTTAATTAATAACTATTTGTACTCAGTTGTTGTTGACATTAATATCTATCTGCTGATGTGTTCAAATTTTGGTATAATGCTATAATAAAAATTTAAATTTCATCTCTCTGATAGATGTCGTGATCTGTTAACTTGTGTTTTAAACAGTATTGATGGTAAAAAATAAACCTCTGTGTTAAATCTATGTGTTGTTATTTTTGAATGACATTACTTGCCTTAATAATAATTAAAATATTTATCAGCAAAAATAGTCTGGGGTTGTGCGCTTATTTTACTGAGATAAAAAGAAAAAAAAAATATGTTTGTCTATATTACTAGGACTGGCAAACAGTCTCTTCCTAAAAGAAAAAGAGAGAAAAAAAAACATTATCCAGAAAGGACTACAGGGCGGTCCAAAGTCTTGTTACCCGCTATATCTCTTCCAAACAGAGAGAGTTTGTGTCAACCATCTGAAATAGAAAATTATATTATCTAAGGGGTGACAAGACTTTCAGACCATCCTGTAGACAACCGTTTCCCCTCCCCCTGAAACATACTTGTAATTATTGTTTTTATAACTTTGCCTTTTTTCATTAAGGGACAAACAGAAGTGAAGATGTTGAATTTATTTTGTAAATAAATTAACTCTTATTGTTTTTTTTTTAAGCAAAAAGTTTTTTAAGCAAAAATTTACCACAATTAAATTATAACTACTACTGAAAGTTTTCTCAATATATATATATAATAAACATTATATATAAATATATATATTTTTCACATTATAATTATATATATATAATATATATATATATATATATATATATAGGTGGTCATTATATATATATATATATGTTTTCTACATTATATATATATATATAGTTTTCTCAATATATATATATATATATTTATATATATATATATATATATATATATATATATATATATATATATATATATATATATGCATTATAGTATATATATATATATTAATGCACTACAAAACTGTACATCTTGTTTCAACATTAAAAAAAAATTTTTAACGTTTCATCAGGTGCGAAATGACGATGATACTAAAATATTTTATTCCAAAATGCAGTTAACAAAGAACATCTTCCACTTCTATCATTGGAAAGATTCCCGTAAAAGGTAAAAAAGAATTTACATGTGGAGAAAGAAAAGAAGATAAGTGATTAGTAACAGTGAGCGAGAGAAGAGAAATAAAAGGAAAAAGGCCAAGAAAAGAAAATAAATGTTGAGAGAGAGAGAAAAAAGGGGGGAGGGATGTGAGGTAAACTAAATTTTACAAATTCAACCAACTGTATTCCTTTGAATCATAGAATTCAAATTTTTATGGGTAACATAGCAGGGTTAGGTTAATGTTTCTAAGAGAAAAGCTTCCTGCGCCTGGAGACACATTCATGAAATGTAAAAGGGTACTACAGTATTTTATGAAATGGACTTTCTAATATAGATTAGAATACTAAACAAATTTTAAATCTTTATATTGTCATATTAATTATACTTAACCAAATTTTACTTTACAATATGAATTAGAATACTACATGCATTTTGAACGATTATTTTTTTAACATAAAATATTATTAAAAAGAAAAATAATTCAAGTAATATAACAAAATAAATTTTTAAAAGATAAATAAGTGGTGAAATCAAGATAGAAATAAAGGTAAAATAACATTAAAATTAATATTAATCTTCAAATTTCAAAAAAATTAAGTTGGAAAAGGGAATTGATGTTATTGCATGAAGAAAGGTAAAAAGAAGAACAAGAGATATAGATGAGCTTGGATCGAAACCCGACCGAGTCGGCGTCAGTCAGGGTTCTTTACCATTGAACAATCAACACTCTATTGAGAGAGAATGCTAATTTTATGTGTACTGTTTTTACGAATGTGGATGAACATTTTAATTTTTTAAATTTCAATATTATTATTATATTAATTTATTAATATTAATTATAAAGTATTATTAAAGAGGTTAAGTAACAATGTTTAAAACAAATAATGGATAAATAATAAAAGTACCCAAAATATAATTAGGATTATCATATATTATGGCTAACTTACAGAAGCAAGAATAAATTAGAATATATTTTAGGTCTAGAGTTAAATTTCAAAGTAAAATTAAAATGAAATATATAATACAAGTACAACTATGGTATATTGACAGTGGTTACGGTGCTATGTTTATAAACACAATAAACATAAGAGGATTCATTCGTAGATTAGAAATTTCTTCAGCAGGATGGTAAGGTTAATTCCTTTGTATGTTTACAACTTATTGCCATTTCATATCTCTGATGCAACAAATTGTCCTTGTTCAAGTATTTAATTATTTGTATTTTCTCTTGCAGGCGGAGAAAGCATGACTCGTTTAGAGACCTCAAGATTCTAGCTTGTTTTAGGATTTTCCATTTAACTTTGGGTGTTTAATCTTTGTCTTTTAATTCCCAAAAATACTTAGAAAGTGAAGTCATGCTTCATTTATCTGCGTTATTAAGAGATGAGATATAGTTATAAAAGAGCTTTTTGAAATCATTCATTGTATTACCAATGTAAAAGTGTTCAGAAGTGCTGGGATTTTCAACCGAGGTAATAGTACACCCGTATACTATGGATTTTGTTAAACACTTGCTAGATAATGGGAACTGGTTGGGATTTTTACAATTACACAGGTTATTTGTAAGAGACCCAGTAGGGTCAGCCCTAGTATACCCATTACTGTTGTTATATAATTTCAATATTTTTGTGTTGTGTGATTTAATTATTTTTTTCTAAGTTATTTGTGCAACTATAGCTAAGTTTTAGAGTGTTACAGTTGAAAATTTTCCTCAGAGAGCTCTTCTTAGGAAAATGCTTTTCAACTAATACTACGAATTTATGTCCTAATTTAGTGCACACTAATTGATTGTATGGACGATTATACATTTTTCTGTTTATCTTATTGGAATGATCATAATTTTCCACAAATTCAATTTCTGAAGATTTAAAACCACTATACTAAAGAATTTTATCATAGGCCATCTTATGCTTTTCAAATATATCTTTGCTGGAGTAGTGCTGGTTAATTCCCTGTTCTACTGATGATGGAATATGCTTGATGGTGGGTGGTTAGAGCTAAGGTGAATATACACTGGGTTAGCATTATTTTTCATGTAAGGTTGGAAATTATTGATCGCTAAATTAAATGTGACATCTAAGAAATCAACTTGTTTAATGTTAGCATTGGTAACTACATTGAGACCATACAATTTAAACACCCTACATATTATTTTTCTAAGTTTATTGACCTTACTTCTAGTATATTCCTTAACAATCATGAGACCATCATCCCTATAAATCCCTATACTGTTTATGTTAATTTCTTCAAATGCTCTAAGGATGTACAAGAGAAATAGACCCACTAAATCTGAAGATTCTGCAGAATCCAGAGACCCCATTGATAAGTCAAATTTATCTGAAGAATTCTTTATCCACTGTTCGTTTTTGTGTATTAATACTGATTTCATGCAGTTTATAATAATGTTAATTTCTTCTTTCGTAATGTCAGAATAAAATTCAGTAAATTCTAATGCAAAACCAAAAAGTTCCCTAGAAATAGATGGATAAAAATCGATGATATCAAACTAAATGAAGGTAAAATTACTTTTGTTTTCCAAGTTTTTAAAGGAGTTGATCACTTCAGAGGTACCCTCTCTACTGTATCAGGTTCAGTTGGTTAAATAAATATTTGCGGCTCTACTTTTGTATTGAGCCCTGTTTCAAATTAATGTTTTGAACGCTGAAATCATACTCTTCATTCTTTTACATTTGGATATATAAGTATAGGATTGGTGTATATGGAATAAATTCCAATAACCAAAAATACTATTCTTAAAAGAGTGCTCAATACAGAGTAGAGCAAATATAATTTATTCGAAAATTATAGCATAAACATGTTATAAAATCACTACAAAAATAGCCATTTTGTTTCAACACTTCTGGTGTCTTATCAAGGGATGGTGTTGAATGATATTAATTTTCGAATAAATTATATAATATGGGTGACAATACTTTCGGACCACGCTGTAGATACTTCCATTAATTTTCGTTACCTAAGGTTTAAGATGAATTTTTTTTAAATAACATGGTGAAGCTTTAGCCTTTAAAAGCAAATGATTAAATAAACAAAATACTCTGGTGTATTTCAAATAGGAACTAATTAATTGGAATGTCAACTCAACTTTTAGGTCGCTTTCAGTTAAAAAATGTTTGTTTTTTTTTTTAAATTTTATTTATTGTTATGAATGATAATTTAAATCTTAAAACCTTTTATTTTTTAATAACCAAACCTGTTGTTCTGTTAGTGTTACTGTTCACTGTTTATAATTTTACATTTGCATTCAGTTGAAATTTAAGAGATTTCTTAAACTCAAAATAACAACCGAAATCATTTTTCATTAAGCAGTTGTTAATGACTAGAGATCTTCTAGTGGTGTAATGCAAAATAAAATAATACAAAAAGGAAACAAAATATTGTTAGTTATTTAGATAAAAAAAAAATAAATTTGATAAGGTTGGGAATGGTTTGATTGTGTTTTTTACTTTTGAGTTTTAAGACATTTGAAAATAAATTAAAAAACTTTTCGACAAGTGTATAATAAAAAATGTGAAATGTGACTAATTAAATAATAATTTCAATCTAATTTATTAGTAACTAAATTTTAGTTAATTGCTGTATGAATAATAATTTTTAAAAAAACATACAATATTGTTTCTTAATACACAAATAAAAAATAAATTTAGATATATTTAATAAAAAGGCACAAAAAAAAAAACTTTTTAAATTAAAATTGTAATTTAAATTTTATAAAGATGCAAGATTTGCCGGCGATCGTATCTTTTTTCTTTGTTTAAATTTAAATTAAAACAATAAAGAATGAATTTATCAACACAAAACTGTAATATTTTTTATGGTTTGTTGTCTAGAATATTTCTGTCATATTTTAAATTAATATAAAATTAATTAAACGATGTTAATATCAGAGATTTCCAAGCAAGGAGTCATCACATTTTTCAAGGGCGCTAAAAAGGACAAGGAATATTTTTTTTAATTTTATAAGTCCTACAAAACAAAATAAATTGTAAAAAATGTGGCAAAGTCGATGTATATTCCTATTTATAAATATAATCTCAATATTAGAAAAAAAATAAACACTATAAAGATATTTTTTATTAAACATTTTAAATTTTATCATCCTGAAACAGTTAGTTGTTTGAATCATTATTTCCCGCAACAGTTTTCTAATGAATGTTTTTAAAAACATCTATTTCAGAAATAAAACGATAATTTCTTAAATTCTATACCTTTTTTAACGGAAAATCTTAAATAAAATGTAGTATGTAATAACCCAAATTATTTTATTTTTGTATAATTCAGTTTTCAGTAACGGATGGTCACTGGTCTGGAAAGAATGAAAAAATAATGTAGGTGTCATGGATATTCAGTAAACCTGGAACAACAAAAAAAATTATCTATATTTGTACCAACCTAGAAGGGCGTGGTTACGGTGCAAATGTCTCTGTGCAATAGCTACAATGGTAGGTTCATTTCGGGCCGAAACGGCAAGGGTCAGTCTTGACAAAGACCGACCCATGGTAATCCGTAGGAAAGCAGATGCCATTTCTACTGCTGCTGCCGCCGCCGCCAAGGTCACTGGGACCGGTGAGGAACAATTAGAGTTACTTCCCTTGGCTTGAAGAGGCTCGGCCTTCACCTTTTCTGTCTTTCGTCTTTCTGCTGTGTCCCCTTCAGGACGAGGACGATCATAGCCCTGCACAACTTCCTACTCTTTTTAGCTTTTAGTAATGGACTAACAAGAAAGAAATATGTTACAAACTGGATAAATGATTCACTTTTTTACACATAAATATATATATTTTTTTTAAATTGACATACATTTTATTAAAAAAAAATCTAAAAACTAAATTATAAAATGTGTGCAAGTCTGATAAAAATGTGCATAACTATGTGTGCAAGTATGATAAATTAGACAAATCGATTTGCCTGGGATTTATATTCTTTGAATATTAACCCAAGCCCCAGGGAGTTTCAAAAAAGGTAGTACCCCTCCTGAGGGGGCTGGATTTATAACCTGGTACCTGAGGCATCCCCAAAAGGGGAACTGCCAAGGGGGCTTGGGAATTTTTGCGCGTTAAACCCACTTTAAACTTTTACCTTGTGTCACATCCAGTTGCAACATGGGCACTCTGGTAAATACTATAAATCAGACAAAGTGGAAAACTGTTTGGCTCACTTGGCTACACGTTTCATCCTCGCTAGATAGCCTTCTTCAGGTCAGAAGGAAAGAAATCTGTGTGTTCTTCAATAGTAAATCGTTAATATTTTTTGCTAGACTGTCAGAATGAAACAATAAAATTGTGTGACTTTTGTTCCAAATAACATAGAAAACACCAGCTTTAGAATGTCTTTGGAAATTGTTTATTTTTTTTTTTACATTCAGACACAAAACTGACCAGATATGGATTTTTCTGGGAAGAATTTGCATTTATAAGGCACTATTTGGCTTTGCTTGATCACCAAATGTACTCCATGGCTAAGTTGGTCTAGAGAGCATGTCTTAAAATGGTTTCTTCTACAAAGGTGGATACAGTTTTGAATCCTGCCCAAAAGTGCATATTTTTCTTTAATAGGATTTCTTGAATATTTGGAGTGGTAAATGAAAATAAATAAATATACATTTTTTTGTGTTCCAATTATCTGTTTGTATTTAAAAAAATCCCACAAAATCTTGCATGTTTTGTTTTTTTTCATTATGTTTATGGTCATAATGGTACAGGGTTAAAGAAGAAAGCTTTATTCTCCCTTTCGTATTTCCCCCATTATGAGCATTATTTTATCTGTGATATAATAACACTGTACTTCATGGACAGAATGGAATAGCAGAAAGGAAAAGGAATGATAAACATGCTTTGTTCTCAAAGAGATTTTTATACCACTAAGACATACACAAAACTATATATATATATATACATATATACACATGTCCCACATGGAGAATAATATATTACATATATCTACATGACAAAGCAGAGCATAAGGAAAAACAAAACAAAATGGTCTTATATATATGGAAATACTCCTGTGTCTAGAGAAGTCATTTTTAGGACTCCAGATTTAAACAGGCTGGATTCATCTAATATGTCCCAGAAGAGAACATATTCCACAGCAAGTCTTGGGTTTTCCCAAATAGAGGATTGTGGTCTGGAGTTTCTTTCTATATCTGGGAAAGATATATTCCCAAAGGGAAATGGCACCATGTAAGCTGATGGGAAGGCAGATTTAGCCTCTGCCCGGGACATGGGATGCCGGGCTAAAGAAAGCAGCTTTTCGGTTTGGTTGCTGAAACAAACTGAAAAGTCACTGCTGTTTTTGTCACTGTATGAAGTGACATCCCTAAGTGGTCTGTCACATGACCCATGTGACTTATCTCCACCAAAGGGAGATAATCACCTTCTATATCCTTTCATGTTTGCACCATTCATTTTCTCATTAAAAATCCTGCTTCTCAAATGACTTCTAATGGATGAGATTGGTTACTTGATCATGTCTCCACCAACTAGACTCATTTGAAGCTAAACTTGGGCATTTATTCACAATGGGTGCTATAGTTTCATTGAATTTCCTCCATATTCTGCAAAGTGATGTCTCTTTTTTATTTACATGCATCCTGATATTATTTGTACTAATATCGTGAACTGCTATTATAGTACTTTTGGTTTCAGTCTTCAAAAACCTCCTTTTCAACAAATTCCATACTACTTTGCTTATTTTGAGGATTTGAATCAACCCACAAAAAAGGAAATGTGAGGAAAGTATTTTAAATATAAAAATATAAAATATTTTTATTTTTTGTGTTTTTACAACTAAATTTTTCTTAGCATGTATGAGTATTAAAGTTTTTTAAGTCCTTGTTTATAGTTGTTTTATAGATGAAAGAGATGTAATTTCTCCATGTGCATGAGTGAAAAAAGAGAAGCAAAGGAGAAAGTGAAGAGGAAAAGAGTAAGTGTCATGTAGCTTGGTGAGGAAGAGCCTAAGTGTCACATGGCTTGGTGAGGAAGATGGGTGAATGAGTAAGGGAATCTCTTTGAAGCCACCACCATGAACTGATGTCAGTTGTATCCATCTCTATCTCCTTACTGGTTTTGTCCGCCTAGAGACTTTACTTAAATACTCTTCAAAGAGATCAGAAAGCATGTTTTTTATTATCAGAGGGAATGTAACCTGTTGGTTGGAAAATGTTAAATATTTATTTTTAAATGATTAATTTAGTTAACTGAAAGGATGTGCAGATCCTCTAACTCAGAAACGATTTATTGTGTCATTTGTCACTCCCCATCTCTACTTCCTTCTGTTGCTTTTTCAAACTGTCCACGCAATGTTTTCTTTCCCCTTGTTACCTTATATGGTCTTCTTGTATTGCTTTTGAATTTCCTTCACTTATTCCCATTTTCAAAAATTGTTCCTTTTTCATGATTTTATCCATTTCTCATGGCACTTGTCCATGTAATTCTCACCCAATCTTCAACTGAAATTAGCCATCTTCCTCATACACACCTCTTAAGATACAACCTGTTAATATCCACTTATGAATGCTGTGCACCATGTATTGTTAAGCGTTTCTGTGTTTTGCTATCCAGTTCCTGCAATTCTGAACAAGCCCAACCAACGATGCCTACAGCATAATGTATTATCATCAGGGTTCAAGTATTTTTTTTTAAGCATTTCATCCCAAGCAAGGCAGGATACCACAAGTACACAAGGGGTTACAGAGTGGGAGCGAGTGTAAAGAGGCGTGATGGAAGAAAGGATGAAGAGAAGGACAGAATAAGTCAGAGCATCTGGAGATGTTGATTGATATTACATTTGAACAGTTGGAGATTATACCTATCAGGGAAACATGCAATAGGAAGGGAGTTCCACAGACGGGAGGTGCGAGACATGAAGATATTGTTGTAGAAATGACGGCCACATTTAACAGTTTCAATAGTGAAAGGGTAGGACTGTGAAGTCAGCTTAGTAGCACACTTAAATTCATGCAGTCTGGGAACTAGCGAAAGTAGCTTGCCGGAGCAATTACCATGAAAGTATTTGTAGAAAAGACAGAGGGAGGCAACGGCACGTATGCGATAGAACGATTGTAGACAAGATGCCAGATCAGAACCAACCACATTGCTTATCTGTCTCTAGATCTTGTTGAGGACCTTAAGGCGAACAGTTAGTTTTGACTTCAGTCTCTTACGAATGTTCCTGATGTAGTATGTCTTGATGCTATCTTTCATTTCCCTATGCTTTATCATTTTTTTATCTAAAATATCAATCTGTGCCCCCCCCCATCTTTCTCTATTGACTTCCTGATTCCTCCATCAGGCATCATGATCTCATAATTACTTGCAAACCCCACCCCTCTTCGTTATCAAAATCATGCATTTAAAGAATGTAAACTTCCTTCTGATGTCTTACTGCATGTATACAAGACAATCCAATTGTTTTTCATGATTGGAAAAGAGTTTAAGATCTTCTATAAATAGAATACTTCCATTGCCTTGAACCAGGTTATAGAAACTTTTGTCTTTTGTAATAGAAAAGTGATTAGTATCATTGTAAATAGCAATGGTGACAAGATACATTTTGATGCTCACAATCCATTAGCAGTTATGCTATACCATCAATTCAGGATTCCATTGTTTCATACATTCATTGATCAAACTAATAAAACATAAAAAATTTCATGACGGAGAAGAAATATCTTAACATTTTTTATTTTTAAATTATTAATCTACTTTTTATTTTCAAATTATTCTATTTTTAGTAAATATTTTTTTAAATTATTAATCATTTTTCTTTTTTAATTATTAATTGCTTTTTTGATAATATTTAAATCTTTTAATTAATTAATTTTGATTTTTTAACTATTTATTTTTTAAATTATTTTTTATTTACTAATTAATTTTTTATTTCTAAACTAATTATTTAATTTTTTATTAATTTTATTATTTTAACTATTTATTTAAATCTTTTAATTATTAATTATTGAGTTTTTAACTATTTATTTTTAAAATTATTTTTAATTATTAATTGATTTTTTTATTTCTTATTTAAATCTTTTAATTATTAATTTTTTTTTTTTAACAATTTATTTTTAAATTATTTTTAATTGATTTTTTATTTCTTAGTTATTTATTTAAATTGTTTAATTATTAATTTTATTTTTATCTATTTATTAAAATCTTTTAATTATTAATTTATTTTTATTCTTTTAACAATTTATTTAAATGTTTTATTATTTTTGATTATCTAAGTATTTATTTATTTTCAAAATTATTTTTTTAATTGATATTTTATTTCTTAACTATTTATTTAAATCTTTTAATTATTAATTAATTTTTAATTTTTTAACTATTTATTTATTTTTAAAATTATTTTGTAATTATTAATTGATTTTATTTCTTATTTAAATCTTTTATTAATTTTTATTTTTAACTATTTATATAAATCCTTTAATTATTAATTGATTTTTTTACACAATTTATTTATTTAAATCTTAATTAATTGATTTTTTATTTTTTTCACTATTTATTTAAATCTTTTAATTATTAATTGACTTTTTATATTTTTAATTAATACTTATTTATTTATTTTTATTTTTGTTGTTTACTTATTATTAATTCATTTAAATATTGGCTGTTTATGTATGAGTCTATTAACATTTACTTAATTGGTTGCCTTTTTGGAGGGGGCTTACTCCTCTGCAGGCAATGTTGTTACAGGGCAGCAGTGATGGAAATGTGTTAATATTGAACCTGCAATCTCCTTTGCAGGAGAAACCCCTATTTGATCCAGCATGCTTTACAATTCAACCATGAAGGACTTCACACATGTATATATATATATATATAAATTATTTTTAACCTCTAGGAGCGTGACTTATACCTCCTCGGTCTAACATTTTCCACTGATATGAAGTAGAAAGATTGTATATATATTTTGCTGCTATGAGTCAACCAACCAAGGCCAAACTAAGGTTGAACGTCAGGAATTGTCTAGAATTAATTTATCATCTCTTCTATGAAATGTTGTCATTTCCTTTCCAGTTTCAAAATGTCGAATTTTTAAAAAATTAACTGTTGCTTAGTTTTTATCAGCCAAAACAAATATGAGTAAATAAAAGAAATTAAGGGTGATTTACTCACTGCCTACACCTTGTTATTCATGTCTCTGACCTAAAAGTTCACATGAAGTGAGAGTGACAAATAAAGCAACTGAAGGCCCTGATTTCATGGCATCTGATCATAAGGAATAAAAACAACTTTTTTTTTTATCTGCACAATGAAAAGAGCCACATTTTTGGAATATTAACTTTAAAAAAAGATTGCGTATAAATCTAAGTAGTTTTACAAAAGTAATGAATTAATAAAGACATTGTCACACAGCATTCATAGCTAAGTTTCATCATTGCATGATATACAAAGTAAAAACAGTTTAAGATTTATATATTCAAACCTATTTAGGTGAAGTTGGCAAGAAATAGTCACCATTTTTCTTTTTGTTTATACATAATTTTGATTAAGAAACAATCCTAACTTATTAAAAACAAAATAAAAGTTGAATTTCTTCAATTTGGAGACAGGAAGCCATGGCTCCTGAAATTATGAGGATGCAGTCTAATTAACCCATACATAAATCAAACACTTCAGAACGGTTGAGGTGAAAATTAATTCCATCTTAGCAGAATTTAGAACAATAGCAAAATATAAAAACCAGAAAGTTCTTAGAACCATATCAAGTGGAACAATTATCATAGTCTGTTTCTATTTGTTAATTAAAACAAAAAAGGCAGAAAATAAAAGTAAAATTGGAGATTTTATTTTAACAAAAAAACAAAAGTCAAACTTTTCAATAGAAAAACCAATATTTTTCAGTAAAAACGTTTGCACTCAAGTATAAAGACAGGTCTCAAATGTGTGGATCAAGTATAGATTTGATCCTGCAATGTAAGAATCAAGTACAGATTTGATTCTAAAATGTAAGACTCAAATATTAATTTGATCCTACAATGTAAGAATCAAGTAGAGATTTGTTCATGGGATGTAAGGATCATGTATAGAATTAATTCTGAAATTTAAGGATCAAGTATATAATTTATTCTGCTATTTAAGGATGAATTATAGATTTGATTCTGGGATCAAGTATAGAATTAATTCTGAGATGTAAAGATTAAGTATAGGCTTGATCCTGGAATGTAAAGGTAAAATATGGATTTGATCCTGAGATGCAAGTATAGATTTGATTCTGAAACATAAGGATCAACTATAGATTTGATTATCAGATATAAGGATCAAGTATAGATATGATTCTTATAAGTAGTTCTCAGGTATAAAGATGATTCTCAGATGTAAGGATGAGGTATAAATTTGATCCTGAGATGTAAGGATCAAGTATAGAATTGATTCTGGGACACAAGGATTAAGTATAGATTTAATTATCAGATCTAAGAATCAAGTATAGAATTGATTCTAAGAAGTAGTTCTTAATATGGAGATGATTCTCAGATGTAAAGATGAAGTATAGATTTGATCCTGAGATGTGAGTTTCACATATAGATTTGATTCTAAGAAGTAGTTCTTAAGTATGAAGATGATTCTCAAAAGAATGGAACAAGTAAGAAATTGATTTTTATATGTAATGATCTATTTTAGAGTTAATTCTGAGATGTAATATTCAATTACAAAGTTGAGCCTAAATTCTAATGTCCAAATACCATGTCTGTAAACCAATTCCTTCTCATTTTCTCTTCCCACTGCAGAACAACAATTAGGTAATGCTGATAAAAATCACCTGATCATTTTATATTTACTTCAATATATCTTGTGAGTATTCGATTCTCCTGGCCTTCTTTTCTCACTATATGCCCGAAGAATTTCAACTTTATCGTTCTGATTCTAAGTATAAAGGTCCTTTTTGTTTCTATTTTCCTTAAAATTTTGTTGTTACTCACATGATCAGTCCATGGTATTCTCAGCATCCTTCTGCAGAACTACATCTCTGTTGTCTCAAGTCTCTTCTTCATCAGTGAGGAAATTGTCCAGCATTCACTACTATATAGAAGGTACATAACAGTTCAGTACTCTTTTCTTTGTGTCTAATGAAATTTTCCTCTTTCTAAATACTTTGTTTAGCTTTTGAAAGGCATCTTTCAATATTACACTACACCTTCAGATTTCAGTGTCACATTTTCCATCCTCTATTAACTGTTACTATGTTAATTTCTTTTTAGAATTGTTCCTCCTGCCATTGCATTTTTTTTGAGAGTGCAAAAGCATGAACACCTACTGTTTTAAAATTGTTATAACTTGCATTGTGTGTATAGAATTTTAATTTTTGTACACTAATAGTAACAGCCAGTGGTCATCATCACTAGAGTAGGTATCATCTCTGACCACTTCATCGTCAATATCCACTCAAGTAAAGCCTTCAAAATCATTGGAGTCCTCATCAAAGAAAAACTCCTGAATAAAGGCTTTGTTGGATATTGATGTGGCCATTTTTGTTTACAAAAAAATTGTGAAAAAAATTAACATGGGTTTAATCTGTGTTACACCTCATGTAGAGTCAAGAAGAATTCAAAATGGCATTGGAAAACAAAAGTTTAACCTTGTTTCAAAGCAGTAGAAGGCGATTTCCAGCTTAAAATACTGGAAATAACAGTTGACAAGTGTTTATTTATAGCAACCATCCTAAGGCGACAGAATGCGCCTAGAGCAGCGAAGGGAGAGAATTCTACAGAGACAATTTTTGCCTGCAGCATGGTAAAGGTTAAAACACTTTCTAAATATTTAAATTTTCATACTTGCTTGATTTTGGTGTCTTTAATTCATAGTCCACATCTTGGATTGTCCTTATTGCTGACAATCAGACATTTTATCTTGTTATAATTGATGCTTAGTTCATTCTTTTTACTTTCCTTTATTTCCCCTTCTAGAAGTTCCTGTAGTTTCTTTTCTCTGACTGCTGTCAACACTGTGTCATCTGCATATCTTATATTGTAAAAATTATGTTCATTCATAATAAATCCTGGTAGTTCTCTTAGAATTGCCTCACTGTAAAGGTTGAATAAGTCTGGTGAGAAGACACATCCTTGTCTTATACCCTTTTCTGTGTTTGTGCAATTATTGAATTCATTTTATGTATGCAGGCAGTTTGCTCCCAGTATGTTCTGGATCATTCTAATATCTTTTCCAAATAAATCAGGATTTTCTAACAGTTCAAATAGATTTTTGGGTTACACCTTATCAAATGCTTTTAAGTAATTTAAAAAACATCATTTGATTATAAGCAAGAACCCAAGAGCCAAAGTTAACCTTTAGCGCTTTATATTACTAATATTACTTTCCTTTCGACTGCATTCTTTTTCAAAACCTATAAATTGCAGTAACCTGATTGTTAATTTCACTCAAAGTTGTTTTCTGTTGCCACAGCAGGATATGACACCACAACTATAAAATTCAAATACACTATTGTTCACAGATCAGAGTCACCTTCATTAGCAGGAACAACAACAAATGAATTCACATACAGAGTGATAAAGGTTAACTTATTTTTATAATCAAGAAACTTATTTTGAGCAGTGCAGTGCAGCATAGCAGTCAAACATGAATGAACAGATGTGTTTAATTTAAGCTGTGGAAACTTATATTGTGACAGGGAAGGTGTATATACCAAATTATAAAAAACATAAGTACTTTCCATAGCTTTTTTGTAACTCAATCTCAGTACTAAAATGCATACACAAATTTTCATATATGACTGAGTGTGAAAGGAAAAGGCTGGCTTAGATGATGAAAGAGAAGGATTATGTTACATCTATATATTTATGAGCTTTGGTTCTCAATATAGTTAAGTGTTAGCAAGCTTGTCTCACAAATCATAGTAATCAGTTTGGGAGTTCAATTCTCACTGGGTAGCACATACTTATAGTCTTGTACTAAAAATAATCCGCAGTAAGTAAATATAAAATAGATATAAAAAAATATATAAAATAGATATAAAGAAAAAATATAAAATAAATAAATATTTTTATTTTTTAACTATTTATTTAAATCTTTTAATTATCAATTAATTTTGATATTTTTTAAATTATTTTTTAATTATTAATTAATTTTTTTATTTAACTATTTATTTAAATCTTTTAATTATTAATTAATTTTTGATTTTTTAACTATTTTTTAAAATTATTTTTTAGTTATTAATTGATTTTTTTTATTTCTTAACTATTTATTTAAATTGTTTAATTATTGACTTTTATTTTTTTAACTGTTTATTTAAATACTTTAATTTTTAAAATATAAACAAACATAAAGATAAATACATAATTATTATAATACCTACTTTTTTAAAACTAAACTGCTCTCTCTTTTAATCATACTAGAGAATCTTTTTTACCTTCTGTAATGAACTGACAAGAATTACCACAGAATAACAGCTTTATTCAACATTACTTTTATTACTGCTACTGTAGTGCAACAAGCAACCATCTTTGTGCAGTAAGAGTTCTTTTTAAGATTTCTATTAAAGGAGGATAATCAAAGAAATTTATTATAACACCCTCCCATCAGAATGGCTGATGCTAACACCCAGGAGAAACTCTATGCTCCTTCTCAGTCCGACATTTTCCCCTGATATGAACTGTAATGATTATATCGAGTCACTTGCTATGTCTGCTGTTAAGAAAGTTGATTTACTAAGACATGCTCGATAATTTTTATAATTCGAGTCTGTCTTACACATTTATAAATCTACGATTCATTAAATATTGCCGTTACATCTGGTCTGGTGCTTCTGTTTCTGTCACATTTCCCACTATTAAATATTGTTGTTACATTTGGTCTGGTGCTTCTGTTATGTATTTAGAGACTCGTGATAAAATAAAAAGAAGAATTTGCAATGTTATCAGTCCTGACCTGGCATCTAGATTTCCATCACTTTTCCTACCTTTAAATATTGCTGTTACATTTGGTCTGGTGCTTCTGCTATGTATTTAGAGATTCTTGACAAAATACAAAGAATTTGCAATGTTATCAGTCCTTACCTGGCATCTAAATTTTCATCACTTTTCCTACCTTTAAATATTGTTGTTACATTTGGTCTGGTGCTTCTATGTATTTAGAGACTCTTGACAAAATACAAAGAATTTGCAATGTTATTGGTCTTGACCTGGCATGTAGGCTTCCGTCACTTTTCCCACCATCAAATATTGCTGTTACATTTAGTCTGCTGCTTCTGCAATGATATAGGTCCTGGCCAGACAATCACTTTCCAACCACAGTAACATAGCTTTCCTATGCCTTTTCAAAAATACTTTCATGGGTGTTGTTTTGATGAGCTTTGCTCTTTGGTACCTTTACTTCACGAATTTAAGTGTAATATTAGATTGGCAAATAGTTTTGTTCACTCTATTTTATGCTTTGTAAGCCCTTGTGTCTTTGTGGCTTTATCACCTTGCTAGGGGTGAAAAGATAAAAAAAAAATACATAAAATTATATAATTTAGGCGAACAGAATTTTTGCCAATAAAGTGCTCAAGAGGTATCAAATAATACAAATGATATAAAAAAATATAAAATTCACAATATGATAAGAAGATCTGGATTCTGTAGAGCAAAGCATCATAAAACTCTGAGTTGATCTTTAATAAATATTATGAACTTTGAATATTTTTGATATGTAATAAATATATTAAATGTGAAAATAAATATAAATAAAAAATATAAAAAATCTATATATAAAATTCTGTGACTTTTGTTAGTCTGTCTGTCCATCACACTCTCTAAAATAGCCATACATTGACCAATCAAAATCAAATTTATTATTTAATATACAAAATACTCCTACTATTTTAAAAACAATTTGATGATTAAAATAAAAAATACTTATCTAATAAAAATGCAATATTGTTTTTAGCATATATTTTTAAGTTTTTATATATACAGGAATCCAGTTTCCAGTTCGCCCTGCGTTTGCAAGAACTATAAACAAATCACAAGGTCAAACACTTCAAAAAGTTGAAATTTGACTCCAGAAAGAAATATTTACGTATGGCCAGTTGTATGTTGCATGTTAAGCAGTAAGAAATCCTGAGAATTTATTATTTGCAGTTAAAAAGGAAAAAGCAAAAAAAGAAATTTTCTTAAAAAATATTGTTTGCCATGAAATCCTATAAAATTAAAGAAATTATTAAACTGCAAAGTAGGATTTTTGTCTAAGTATTTTGCCAAACAAATCAGTTTATTTAAATTTCATCAATTGGTATGTGAAATTGAACAAAACGTAGAGTTTGTAAATCTCAACAAAAAATGTCAGCAATAATTTCTACAATACTAAATACTGAGATAATTTCAACATGTGTTGCAAAAAATTCTAGTATGAATAAAAATATAGAATAACATACAAATAATGTAAATATAAAATATAAGTAAAATAAATATTAATAATATAAATATAAAAATATAAAAAATAGGAAATGAATATAAAGAAATATAAATAAATAATATCAACAATCTTGGACCTTCAAGGTCACAAAAAAAAAACAGTGTCAAAAGGACATTCCTTTGACACCACTATTGTTTTAACTACCTTCACTTCTCTGGAATGTTTATTATTTTAAAAAGCAACAATTAGAAGTGTAATAAACCTAAACATATGATAATAGTTTGACATATTTGGGTGGGGAGGGTACTAGAATAATTCAGAAAATTATACTGACTACAAACCTCCTCCATACAAGTTCAGTAAATATTCAAAAATAGAAAGGGGTGTAAGAACGCCATGGGTATAAGACAAGGATGTGTCTTCTCACCGGACTATAGTGAGGTGATTCTGAGAGAATTAGAAGTTCAACTAGGATTCATTATTGACAGCCACAATCTTAACAATGTAATATATGCAGATGATATGGCGTTGATAGCAGAGACAGAAAAGAAACTACAAGAAGTCCTACAGAAGGCAGTGAAGGAAAGCTAGAAGAAAGGACTAAACATTAATTTCAAAAAGATAAAATGAACTGGAACAGCCCAACATGTAAATTAAAAAATTGAAATACCAAAATCAAACAAGTAAAAAATTTTGAGTATCTTGAAAGTGTTTTAATAGAGGACAGAAAGTGCAACACCAAAATCCAAAGGCACACTGGGATAGCAAAAGATGCCTTCCAAAAGCTAAGCAAAGTATTAAGAAACAGGAAAATGTTGTTAGAAACCAAAAAAAAATGTATTGAACTGTTATATAATATCAGTCCTCCTATATGACAGTGAGTTCTGGAGCATCTGCGTGCAGATCATATAGCCTGACGTGCTTTTACCAATTGAGCTACAGATGAGCCATTCCGTTAGAAAGGTCAATATATGACTGTTCTGTATAGGATACAGGTTCGATTCCTGCCAGAGGACGCATATTTTCTATGAAAATTTCTTGGACATTCAGGCCAGTAAATGTCATTAATACTGTTTATTGTAAACAGAGCATTTACTTAAATATTTGTATCTATAAAAAGAACGTATAAACATAAAAAATGTCTTAAAATAATTGTCAGACTTTGTCCAATTCAATAATTTATTTATAATTTATTATCTATAAATAGCAACCAAATAGATTCATTAAATGCATGAAAGATGTGTTGCACTATAAGACAAATCACAGATTACCCAATTCCTATTAGATTCTAGGATTATATACACAATTACCCCAAGCAGTGATTTGTATGTTGAGAGCATTGTAGGTGTACCACAAAATTTTTTAAAGGTCATTGAATTATTTTCGAGAGAAATCCAATGCATAATAAGTGTCCAGTCAAAATTAAAATCCCTTTAAATTAGTTATAGGAGTATATTAATGTTAGAATAAATAAAGATTTACATAATATATAAAATATAAAAAGAAAAATTTTCTGTAATTAACAATATTAAAAACAAAACTTCATCAATCCTTAGAAGAATATTTAAGAGTATGCCTGCCCAAAATCCAAAGTTACAAAGATATTCTAAAAAAAAAACCCCTCAATCTTAGATATCTCATTAAATGTAAAATTATAATGAAAAAATAAATATAAGTTTGTTCTAAGAATTTTAACTATTATCTTTTTATTACAAATTATAATAAATTGTTTTGTTTGTGCTAATAAATATATCTTAAAAAGTATACACTTATTTTTTGTTTTTTTTTTAATCGTCATAATTTAAGTGCTGTGGAAGTTTAACTATAGGTACAAATATGCTGTGAGATAAAAAGAAATAATTGCAAAACATTGGCCTAGATAAATAGGTGGATGAATGTTTGATATTCTTCTTCATTACACTAGAGATTGATCTATCTATGTATCTAATTCATCTATCTCAGTCTTTTCATATCTATCTTTTGATCAGTGATTTTGTGCTGCATGAGGATCATAAATGTACTGTGAAAATTTTTAAAGGTCATTAATTATTTCTAAAAGTTCAAAGCACAGTAGGTGTCCTATCAAAATTAGGACCCCTTTAAATTGATTATACGAGTATAACATTGTTATACTGAATAAATGTATACATAATATATAAAATAATATAAAAGCTTTACTGCAATTAAAAACAAAACTCCATCAATTCTTGGAAGAATATTTAAGAGTATGACTCTCCAAAATTTGAACTTGCAAAGAAATTCTAAAAAACAAAAAAGAAACTCAATCTCAAATATCTCATTAAATGTGAAATTATAATAAACTGAAAAAAATAAATTTAAATTTTTTTTAAGAATTCTAATTATTATCTTTTTATTACAAATTCCCATATTTACCTAAGTATAGTGCAAGTTTTTATGATCAGCTTTTTATTTATTTCATTTTATTTTTTTTTTTTTTTTTTTTTTTTTTTTTACACAAAATATAGGGAGTTGTACTATATGCAGACAATTTTTTGAAGAGGTTAAAAATCATGCATTTTCAATAACCAGTTACACTATAAACAAGTAAATTTTTTTCTGGAGAGGGTTAAAATTCATTCAAAAAAAAAATTCAGTGGTCACACAATACATAAAGTTGGCTTATACCTGAGTATATACAGTATATAGGGGAGGCACAGTTGAATAATGGATATTGGCTCGGATTGAGGAATCAGAGAGCCGAGTTTGAATTCCAGTCGAATTCATTACATTCACTTATGTGCTAATACTGTTGGGAAAGGTATGAATCATCTTCTCCCACCAGCTGTGGTTAAATAGCAGGACAAACTGGGTTCTATAACCTTGAGAAACAACAGATCTAGGAGAAAGAAAAACTCTGAATTCAAAACTAGCCTGGAGAGAGTTGGGCTTTGTCAGACTATATTGCCCAAGAAACACTATTTCTACTGTGGCTACAGTACACATGGTGACCTTATGGGTCATAGGATAAAATAAATACAATATAATAAATTGTTTTGTTTGTGTTAATAAATATATCACTAAAAGTGTACTCTTTTTTTTGATTATCATAAAATAAGTGTGTCGCAAGATAAAAATGTTTGAAAAATATTTCTCTAAAGGTTGCTAGAGGTAACCTTTGATGTTTGGGATGTCTTGGGTTTGATCTATTAAGACCACACCCCCTATGAGAAATAGGCATTCTACATTAACCCCTTAATTGCAGATGACAGAAGTTTCAGTCATTGCAGTTTTAAGGCAAGTGATAGAAATTTCTGATGTAGTTAAGGGTGGCTTTTTTTTTTTTCACCCAAACTTAATTGAAAAAAAAAAAAAAAAAAAGAATAATTAAAAATTCAAAAATATAGCAAAGGAAGAAAAAAACAAAAAAAAAATTAAAAATTATTTTATTACTTGAAAATGTTTTTTTCTGTACATCTGAACATATTTCATATCCCACGGTCAACTGATTTTGTATTTCTTCTTTTCTTCTCATTCTGAAAATAAAAAAAAAATATATATATATATATATAGAGAGAGAGAGAGAACAATTCCTAAAGAATTAATGGATTTATTTTTTAATCCAATATATTTTAGATAGCTGCTTGCTATAGAGTTAAGTATATTCTAACATAACCATCAGTAATCCAACAAATGGGGAAGTCATATGTTGAAACACCAGTTCCTGTATAATTACCAAAGTTAAGAAATATTGAGCCTGGTCAGTAATTGAATGGGTGACTGCTTGGGATTACCAGGTGCTGTAAGCTTAAATGTGAGGTTGGTGTAACGGATAATGAAACTGGAGAGCTGAGTTCTAATTCCAGTCAAGTTCATTATATTCACTTACGCACAAATACCCTTGGGAAAGGTATGAATCTACTTCTCCCTCCAGCTATGGGTTAATTAGTAGGACTTGTATTAGTAAATAATTATCATTTCAAAAAAATTCTTAAAATCTTTTGAAATGTTGATTGCTGCTTGTGATTCCATTGTGTCATGTTGTCAGCAATGTCTGGATCATAATGGACATCAATTTGAAAACTTGATGACAAAACGTTAAGAGCATGCCATTTATAATAAATGTCTTCGTAGGCATTATTTACATTAGAGTTGGTTCTAGTTGTTTGAATTATTGTGTGTTTGGGTGAATAATATCGAAAAGTTCATCTATCCAATATTTTAACATTTTCAAATTCCATTTTTATTTTTCAAAATCTTTTTTGAAAATTGAAAACAAATGTAGCAACATTTGAAAGTAGTCAGAAAAAAAAAAGTACTTAGAAAAAAATGTAAAAAAAAATAAAAATGAACTTTGGTAAATTTATATAATAAATTTAATTTATTGTAATAAACAACTTAAAAAATTATTAAAAAAATGAAAAATTTATTGAAATTATTTTGTAATTCATCTTCAATTCATTTTAAATATTGTTATTCTGACGGATTGCTTTCTATAAAAGTAACAACTAATATAGTATATAAACTAATTTGGATAGATAGAACTTGTCAATATTATTCAACCAAACATGTCTGAAAGAAAGAATTACTGCTGCTTTATATATATATATATATATATATATATATATATATATATATATATATATATATATTTATATATATATATATATCTGAGATGAGGTATGTTAATTATTTACACTATTTACATTGTTTGAACTGTTGTCCTCATCGTCATTACCATATTCACAACATTTCTGGAAGATGCATGGCACATGGCAACTGGAACAATTTACCCCGTGGATGAAATAAAGGGTTCAGTTCAAAATCCAAATCACCTGAAGAAGGCTGGAGCATACAATGACCGAAACGTTGTGAATATGGAAACAAAGATGAGTACAACAGTTCTAACAATGTAAATAGTGATAGTGCATGTGTGTATATATATATATATATATATATATATATATATATGAGTTAAGGAAGACATTTGGGTCACTGACACACAAAAAAGGGAATGTCTAATATCGAGAACATTTAACATCGAAAAACATAAGAAAAATTAATTCCTTTTAATAATATGTGGAAATATCCACTCTTTACCTAATGAAGGTCGCAAGACCAGAAAAGTGTACAGCAAAATTATTTCTTTTTAATTTTCGTGAATAAGCACTCACTCACCAACAATTCAATATGGCGTACAACCAAGAAATGACTCACACTGCTTCCTCACTTTAGCACTGTATGACAATGTATTCTTCCACCGTGCCATATATACAAGGCAAATGGCATAAGTTGAAACAAGATTAACGGAGATTGCACCATAACCATAAATCATCATGAGTCTAAACTGTTGTAACATGGGGACTTACTGTAACGATTAAGTTTATTTTCATACTCAAAACATCAACAAAGTAATTTTTAAGTAATTTTGAGCCTTGTTTTGCTGTCATGGCTTCTAGTAGTTAAGTAGTAAAACATGCCTGTTATGAAGGTGGTTTCTCAGGTTAAAGAGAATACAGATTTGATTCTTGCTGAGAGGGGTACATTTTTGATCTCTTGGTTGATGGTAGATGTTAATTTTACTGTTTAAGAAAAAAAAAGGTCTGTCTACCCATTGTACCCACTAAATATATTTTTCGGTAATAGGACAATAAAACTGAAATGCATTTACAAAAGGACATGTTTATATTAATGATTATTGTTATAGAAAGCAATCACTTATAATAACATAATTTAAAATGAATAACATTAATTTTTTTAATAAATTTTTAAGTTGTTCATAACAATGAATTAAAATACATTTTTCTTTGTTTTTATTCAACAACCTGACCAGACACATTCCAGAATTTGTTCACAATCTAAAATCTGCCCAGAGAAAGTCCAGAATCTGACCAAATTCCAGAATCTGTCCAGACAGACCAAAATCTTTTCAGACATATTTCAAGATCTGTCTGGACAAATTCCAGAATCTGTCCAGAATTTATAAACATTCCAGAATCTGTCCAGACACAGACCAGAATATTTTGTGAATATATTTCAGATAAGTACTGTTGTATTATGTTATTTTCTTTTGATGAATTAATATATTTGCAGCTGTGTCTGCAAAAACTGGTCTTTTGAAGAATCTATTGTCAAGAGATTAAGAAAATGTCTTACCTTCAATGTTTGTGGTAACGACTCAAGGGCTTCCTTTAATCTTGGAATCAGAAGTTCTAGATCTTCATTTTTAATCCGTAACCTGGATAAGTTCTCTGTGCTTCCACACTTCTTTCGAAACGTCTTGAAATGAGTAACCTGAACACAAAGGTACACAAGAGTAGAAAATAATCTCTGTACACAGAACAGATGTACATTTTTTTTTTTTTTTTTTTTTTAGATAATAACTGTTTCTTCTTTATTATTAATTTCAAAACATGGCAGGAAATATAGATACTTATATTTTATATTTACTTTTCTTTGTAAATTATATGCAGTACAGGTATTTCATGGTGAATATATCTAGTTTTTAATTTGGGGCAAAGAGAGGGGTATTTTTAAATAAAAAAAAAGAAAAAAGTAAAATATCATTCATAATTCTTACATAGGGGGTGCTGAAAATTATTCAGCCCAACCCATTTCCTCAAATTGGAACAAATATCAAAAGTTTATTTACATTATTTACATTCAGACTATTATCCTCATCTTTGTTGCCATTAGCACAACATTTTGGCCATTGTGACCTCTGACCTTCTTATGGTCTGTGTCAATCCTGATAACCTTCAGTCAATTTTGAACTGAACCTTTTATATAATCTATGGCGGTAGATTGTTATTGTTGTCCGTGTCTCACAGATATCAACTTTTTTTTAGTACTGCTCAGTTATTGTTCACCCTGTTTCTACTGAATTCGAGTTTGTACTACCCAGTCCTGGGATTGAACTCACTACTATACCACAAAATTCAGAAATCCATGGACTTAGGTGATTAAAGTGTTAGCTCAACAAGAAGAGACTGTATCACAGATACTGTTAAAAATGGAATTCTCTGTTTGGCTCTCATAGCTGGAAATAAGCCAGACCAGTCCTTTTTGCCATAAATTTATGGAAAATATTATTCTCAAGGACTAGACACTATATAATGCCAAGTTTAAAAAAAAAAGAATTCTTGGAATGCCAATTAGATCCTGATGGAATTTTAAAACCTGGAGAAAATGCTCCACTTTTTTTTCTCCTTTATAGATCATCACTAATTTGTATTTGCAACTAAGTGCCACATTTTCAAAGGAAAAATTATTATCCACTTACCTCTTTGACTTGAAGTAAACTTATTGCAGTTCCCTCTTTCCCAGCCCTTGCAGTACGACCAACCCGATGAACATAGGTTTCAACATGGTTAGGGCAGTCGTACGATACAACCAACTGTACATTACTGAGGTCCATTCCTCGAGCCATTGAATCTGTACAGACAAGTCTAAAAAAGAATAAAGAAAGAAAATAAATAAAACAAATATTCACTGAGCTTAGTTTAATCTAGTCCAAGGGGAACTGGATTACTGATTGATTTGCTTTTTATAGTTTATCAACCTTTTGAAAGGTTATTTAAAGCCAGAAAATAATTTTTATGCAATGTGATAGGTTTTGACCTGGCATCTCGACTTCAGTCACTTTGTCATAGACGTGATATGGCTTCCCTCAGTCTTTTTTACAAATATTTTCATGGTAACTGCAATGACGAGCTATTTTCACTGGTACCCCAACTGCATGAATTTAAGCGGGCTACTAGGTTGGCATCTTGGTCCCACCCTTTTACTGTCGATACAGTTAAATGTAACAGTCTCTTCTACTCCAACAGCTTCTTCTCTTGTACTTCCCGACAGTGGAATTCCCTTCCTCCTACATGCTTCCTCGATAACTATAATCTTCAAATATTCAAATGTAATGTCAATCGACATCATCTGATGCCTTGATCTTGGTCCCCGTCCATCTCTTTATCCATCCTTCAAACATCTCTTTTTAACTCTTGCTCTCTGTAACCCCTTGCGTGCTAGTGGCAATGATTTAAAAAAAAAAAGATTTTAAGAATTTTGGGGAGATAATAATGATTTACATAACTAATAGATGGGGGGGGGGAGCAGTTATCCATTAGACCAACTGATCATCCAAGCTTACAGCACATGGCATTCCCAAGCAGTCACCCATCTAGGTACTGACTAGGCTCAATGTTGGTTAAGTTCAGTGACCATACAACAACCAGCATTTCAATGCCTGTGAGCTCCCAAAGGGAACTGGGGGTAAGAAAACTGTGGTGTACCTGTCTCCCAACTGAAGAGAGATCACCCAGCCTTGAAAATCAACTTTCAAAATCCAAGGTTTTACCTGGGGTTTGAACACAGAAACTAGTAGGAAATATACATATACACATTATTAGTTTGGTTTATTTTATTTTACGGCATATCAACAACTCAGTGGGTTATTTAATGCAGAAAAAAATTTTTAGGATATGTTCATATGAATAGAATATATATTCTTTGTAAGAAATCAGTAGATCAGGTTTCATTGGCATGCTTTGGTAAAAGATTTTTTTGTTGAGAGTCAAACGTATGGCTGGTAATATTTCTTTTTAAATGATGGTAAATATTACTTTGGATCCACAGAGAACAGATGACAATCATGTTTTGACCATCACAGAATGACATGGAGCAATATCAAATACAAAAACTACACAACACTTTCAAAGTATGTTTGGCAATTAAAAATCAACCATACGAACCCAGCCATTAGCTGGGAAATAATCACGAAAGCTAAGCCATACAACAGAAAAGGAGACAGATGTAACTTATGTTCGTTGGAGAAGCTTATTATATTAAAACACTTAAATAACCCTAACTGGCTGAACACAAGGTCCAAACTGATTTCTACACATATCCATAAATCCAAGCACCTGCTCAAAAATATTGACCCCAATTAAAAGTGATTCTAAAATGGATTTTAAGAATATTAATATGCAACAGCTTTTGATATTCTCAGGACCCATTATCAATAACTTTCCTTATATACCTATACACACATACAATGCAATATTACTGTACTTGATTAATTTATAACATGTGTATATATAATTTCACTGTTAGAAATATGATATATAGTCCCTACCTATTATTTGTTCATCTATTTTTGCAGCTTTATATTTCTAATCTGCATTCTAGTTTACATTAATCGGCATAACTTGGGTATTTTATGCTAAAAGAATATGAGAGTTACTCTCCTTAATATATTGTTTACGTTCAAACCCAAATTCAAATAATTTGTTTTTTAAATTTTTTATTTATTATTTTTTAATTCTCCAGTTTTCAAACTTATCAATTTAAATGATATAAATTATTAATAGTTAATTCTATATTTTAAATAGACACATTTGTACACACAATTTTGAATCACCATCACGAGAGCGCGACAAATAACAGCTAGAATTTCCACACCTGAAGATTGTATAAACGGCATGAAATTTAGTTGTGTTACTGACATTGGATATTTATATATATATATATATATATATATATATATATATATATATATATATGCCGAGCAGACCTTCATTTCTGAGTGAGAGAGAGCATGTTATCTAGCATGATCAACAATCTGAACAAGGCCAGCATGCTCAAACTCTCAGTCATGATGACTTGTGACTTTGTGCTAGCAAGGCTATTGATAGCCCCCCTAAAGGTTCTGTCTACCCAATTTTACTCACAAGACTTGGGTCACTTCATGGTATGGTTTTCAGGCACTTCCCAAAGGTGTTGCATGCTGGGAATGTCCCTTCCAGACCAATAACAAAAGGAAGTCTCCTTCCTGACAAATCGACCATGGTGAGATTTGAACCCAAGTCGCATAGTCAGAAAGCGAACGTTCTAACTACTCGGCCATGTGCCCCTATAATATATAAAGTAGCTGTCAAATCGCAAAGTGAGTATGACCATCACTGACACATCCAGCCCTTCATGTAAACGCCCCACCCATCACAACACTGCATTTATCAGTTGTGAGAACAACAGTGGCTCATAAAGTCAGCCATTGATCTGCATTTCTTGTAACATATGTGGCACATCAAATCATCTTTGGGTAGCGGAAGGAAATCATCATCACTTCCAATGTGCCCTTTCATATGCCTTGTCGGGCCTGACCTAGACTTGCACACTCTAGTGCAGGTCGGATATTCAAAGCATGCCATTACGAAATCATCATATACAACAAACTGCTGGTGTTGGTGTGACTACTGGTGACCAAGCAGACCCGCTCTGGACAGACATAACCAATTGCATTGGGCACATGGCCAGGTTGGCACCTCATAGCAATTTAGGGATCCCTTCCAAACAACTCTTCAGTTCTGCATATTTTTGTGATGCATCATGGAAGATCTTGGCGCCATCAGCAATACCAGCTCTTCAGCAAACCCAGTCTTCAGCTAAAGTCTCCCTTTTATCCAGACCAATATTGCACTTGTATAGTGACCCTTTAAGGCAATCTTTGTAATGAAGTTTGGGCTTGTGCTGCGGTCTTTTTCCCCATTTCCAATAATAATATATATATCCATACATACATACACACATACACGTTGACCACTGGCTTCATCCTCTCATTAACCTATTCAAACATTTTGTCACACTCATTTTACATGTGTAAACAAATTAAATATTTTAAGATATCTTGTATTAATTGATATTCCTCTTTTTAATTATTTTAATATTTATATTTTAATCGTTTTTTTTTTTTATTTAAATTTTATTTAAGGAACTGAAAAAGCAAGTTCATCAGAACAATTACCATGAAAATATTTATAAAAAAGGCACAGATGACAATGGGAAAAATGAAGGAATGCAGTAATTTTTATTTTTTAATAATTTCACCCCCAAGCAAGGCAATAAAGTAACTAAGATGCAAGGGGTTACTGGGTGTAAGGAAACTGTTAGCATAGAACTTACAAATCAATTTTTTGGGCTTCAAACCAGGAAAGGATTTTCTTTTTCTGATCCCTTTTCACTTCAGAAGTTATTTTGGCAACTCTGAACTCTTTGATGAACTTGGCAAGCAGAAATAGCCTGAAAGAAAAAAAAAATGGGAGTCAATATCTGAATTTCTAATATCTTCTTCTGTCAGGGAAGAAAAAGTGCTATAGTGGCATGGGGCTTCAGGGTTAAAATGAACAGTTGATTTACCAACACCAAGAAAATTAATGGAAGGTGATAATGATGAGGAAACACACAGGTAATTTTAAACAAAACAAGATAAGGAATTTATTTACGAATTTACACACTTGAAGTAGTGTCAGTAGCTCAAGTCTATAGTTTTAACAAATTGTCATCAAGAGGAAATGTTTATACAACAGATTAAATGATCTGACATAAAATAATATTCAAAAATGTTTAAAACAAAGGCAAGAGAGTTTGTTATTTACAGAAGGGATATACAGTTGAATATGTTCAAAACTAGACGAAGAGAAATAGTTTCAAATATTTAGCTTTCTTGGATTGTTTAGAGAAAATTCTTTGAAGTGCCACGTGTTTGGATAAAAGACTGATAATATAATTGGTGAATGATCTTACACTGGCGAGAACTTCAATGCTGGATGTGGTGGACAGAAATGAAACCTTTCACTTGACACTCTTTCCTTGTTAATATAATTTTTTTCTTCCTTTTATATCAAAAAGAATTTCACATAGGTTTGCTACTTTCTTTTCTTTCTTCTTAGCTCAAAGGCTAATAAAATGTATTGTTGGTAATTTCTAAAAATGTATTGCTGGTAATTTTACTATAAAAATGTATTGTTGGTGATTTTTTTTTTTTTTAATAAATTGTTGGTATTTTTATACTTTGCTAATGGTGTTCAGTATTTACCCATAACTGGGACTACAACAGTTGTTACCACTCTGGGTCAGGGTGGACCTTAGAACAAAAGCAATTAAGTGGTGGTTCTATGCTCCTGAAAACTTCCAATCTTCCAATCAGAGGCCTTGCTGCTGGATGTAGTTTATCCTCATACCCAGAACTACTTATTGGGGGGGCTGCAGAGGTGCAGTCAGCATATTCTACAGTCCCGGCTGACAGGGATGGCAACAGATGTGAAATGGGAACAAAAAGAACAATTAAAGATAGAATCAAAAAGAGAAAGCTGAAATTTCTGGGTCACATAAAGAAGAAAGAGGAAAAGAGGAAGAAAATTGGACACTCACAGGATATAATGAAGGCAAGAATGACAGTGGGAAACAGTGAATAACTTTATTTAACAATCTGGCATAAATGAATGGTAGAACAGGGACAAACATTGCTAAGAGCTACAAAGTATAGGAAGTTGTGGAGAACCATGATTGTCCATATCCTGAAGGAACATGTACAAAGAAGATGATTTGGTTTGGAATAAAAGTACTAACCATTTAAAGAGACAATGATTGTAGCACAGAAGCTTAGTACAAAAACAGTTTAGTTTTAAACTAAAACATAAAAAAAGCAAAAAAAAATCCCAGACCATTTAAGAATAAGTCTGTCTTTGCAAAAATAAGCTACCTTCTTACCTGTGCGTACATTCTGTAGACTTTGTGAAACACAACACATTTCGATATTTCATGGCTGATATCAAATGGAAAAGAATCAAGGGCTTGTATGATGGTGTACATATGACATATTTTTCCTGAAGAAAGAAAAAAAAAAGATTTGTAAATCATTAAAAAAATTAAAAATGAAAATAAAAGAAACATGTTGAAAATTACAAAAAAAAAAAAAAAAAAAAAAAATCCTCATCTTTGTTGTTGTTATCCCAATGTTTCCTTCCTTGTGTCCTTCAACCATCTTCAGATGTTTGTTGAACCAGGTAAGCATCAGGGAATTTCAAACAGAATACTTTTATTTAATCTACAAAGATTTTTCTTGTTCCACTGCCCAGGTTTAGAGATATCTAGCCTTGTTTTTATTCAGTACTGCTCAATTATTACTCATCCTGTTTCCACTGAGTCTAAGACTTCACTACTCAGTGCAGATAACAGGTGAAGCCAAAGGTTGCTTTTCTGATACTATGGACACCCACATTGAAAGGGAAATGGTTATATCTCGATCTCAAGAGTTTCTATTTGGTAGACCAACAAATCTTTCCTCTTAAAGTGTCGGTCTTCTAAGCCAGGGGTTTTCAAACTTTTTGACTTGTGGACCCCTTTATATTTCAGGCTTTACCTTAGGGACCCCCTTATAAACGCTTATGAAATTTATACATAAATATTTGCTGAATATAACATAATTTTGCATTAATGCAAATGCCTAACAGCCAATGAAAAAGCCGGAAATCACAAAATAGATCCAAAATTCAAATCCTTTGGTTCCTTCTCTGCATAAATAGAATCCATTATCTTTATCAATTTAAGATCAAATTATATTAGTATATCAAATCTATGAAATAGTTTATTGAATCAATTTATTTCATGATTGGCCTATAAGTTACTTATAAGCACTTATAAGTTGCAGTCACCCATAAAAAAGTGTTTGCTGTCCACGGACCCCCTATCTTGTCCTTGTGAACCCCCTGTGGTCCGCAGATCACAGTTTGAAAACCCCTGTTCTAAGCAGCATCCACTTTAAGCAAAAGATAATGGGAAGTAAAGGGGTGGATGAAGGATTTTTGAGGATCAAGTGGCAACAAAACCGGAAATAGGGCATATCCAAGTGTTGGTCTATATTAACAGACATGCTTGGGATTGGAGAGAGTTCTGATCTACCCTTGGTGGGAGACAGATGTGTCCACTTCTGAAGCCTCCACTTTCGTATTGCCAGCCACCATATCGGGATGAGTAGATGGGTGAGGAGTTCGCAGAAGGAAAAGTTGACAAAGTGGAAGTTGTCCCAAATATTACACTATCTACCCACCCAATCTAGCAGGCAAAGCCCTGAATAAAACACAAGTAATACAGATTACAGTGTTCGCATTATTTCTCAACATGGCATTTCTATCTTCCAAGCATGCAGCATATTCTTCCCCAGCTTTTGGTGAATATGGATGAGATCGAGAATTGGAATGTGGGATGATCATTGGCCAGCCAGTGGAAAGCATGTGCAAGGGTCATGTATATTTACACTTTAACAGTGCCTGAGGAAATAGAGGTGTTTTGAGATAAGACATTATGGAGAATTACTGTCATTGTAATTATGGAAGAAATGAGACTGGCAGTGGACTTGAAATGATTCTTACTGATGATGACAATCATGATGATAGGATTAGCAATATTTGTGTTAACATTTTTTTTTTCAAACAACAGTTTCAAAAATCTTAAGTGTTTGCATGCACATTTGTCATTTCATTCTTAGATCTCTTTTTACTTATAGATAAAGTTATCAATCAACCCATGTCATTTTGAAGAGAAATAAATTTCCTTCAATTTGCTATCAGTTTCATTATTCTATCTGGTCTAAAACTTGTTTTATAGGATTGGAGACTTTACTTATCAATCAATGCTCGTAGTTCTGAAAAGAAATAAATTTCCTTCATTTTGATACCAGTTTCATTATCTATTGAATTGGAGACCTTACTTATCAGTAAACTATCATTAAATTTTTTTTTTTTTTATAGAATTGCAAAGAATTAATAATGGGCCCTTTAAAGGTGATTGACTTAATACACACAGACCCCATCTTGCTGCACACAAATTCTACAAGAAGAAGCAATTTATACTAGTCTAAATTATATAAATAAAAAAATCTTGAATCTTACTGTGAGACATTTAGGAATTACAAATTCTTGGGCAATGTCTTCTGCTGCTTTGAGGACAGGTGTCTTACTCTCCTTGACTGAAAATAAGAAAATATTGTCTTAAGCAATATAACTTCCATATTACTACAAAGACACATATTGATAATCTATTAAGAGACTACTTAAACATTGTATTTTGCATAATGATATTTGAAAAAAATTCAACAAAAGGTAGAACTTTACCAATTTTAATTAGTTATATATTAAAGACAAGCAGTATAACATGTCTTCAACCAGGTCTTTCGTTACTGGGAATTTTTACTGTTCAGTTGGAGCAGTTTAAGTTTAAAGTCAGTGCACCCAAAAATCAATATTAATAACAACAATTGGGTGCAACTGAGGCACATCCCCAAATGGCGGGGAGGTTAACAATTTGAATGGGGAGTGTCCCTGAAGAGGGGCGTTTTTGCGTTCAGTTGTTGAAGAGGCATTTCTCCTTGGCCGTTGAATCCTTTGATCATCATTTTCAGCCTCATGTGCAGAAGGGTTCAGGTATGCTCTTCGGGAAAGCCGATGGCTATATTGATCTTTGGACTCAGTGGCTCTGATTGAAGCATTCCAAAAAGCATTTTTAGATCAGCAAACTGAATGTTCTAAAGCCGATTCGTTATCACTTATTCACATGGTGCACCTAGCAGGAGTGGTATTGTGACCTAGGCAAATTCTTTTCTTTGGTGGCATGTCTTATGCAAGTATGAATTGTCAAATGGAATGTGTGGGCAAATACCAGAAAAGAACACTCTAAAGCTACAGGGATCACTAAGCTTGAATAACTTTAGGAAAAGTTGGAAAAATAAATGTTGAGTAATAAAAAAGTAAGCTTACTTATTACTGTGGTGAAAGCAATGCAAAGACTGGCAGGACAATAAACAAAATTTAAATTGGGAACAGCTATAAACGACAATGAAAGCAACACCTTAAAACTGTAATAGTAGGCTTTATGCAATGGAAAAAGTAACCTCACTTGAGAGATCTTAAATCTTGGCCAAGAGAAGGGGAATGTGTAATTTGGACTCAAAACCGGCAATGAAGAATTGTCTATCAAACAAAAAATTTCATCAAAATCAGATGAAAACTGTGGAAACGTATAAACAACATCTGATCACGCACACACACACACACATTTTGAGAATTATAGATAATATTGTAATAATTTAAAGTGTTTATTTTTATTAAATGGTTTTATGAAAGATATATATCCAAGAACAGATAGTAAAACATTGCTGAGAGTTATAATGGACAGGAAGTAGTGAAGAGCCATTGTCATCAACAATTTGGATACAAAACTGGCACTGAAGAATTATCTGTCAAACAAAAAAAAATGCATTGAAATCAAATGAAAACCATAGAAATGCATAAACAACATCTGATCACATACATACATACATACATACATATTTTGAGAAGTATAGATATATACATGGCTTATAAAGGAACAGGTATTACTCAGAGTAACAAAAGAGAAGAAACTGTGGAGAGCCATAACTACTCTTATAGTGGAAAATATATAAAGATATTTTAATAGGATGTGTATGTGGCATAACAATTACTGGCATGGCAAATAGAATTGGCAGGGTGAGTTCAAATTTCAGCCAAACCTGTTGAGTTCACTACTCACTAATGCCCTTGGGAAAGGCAAGAATCCATCTCTTAAAAGTAATAAAGAGAATAGTAAGGCAAGCAGTACTGGGAAAAGACGTATCCTGTATTCATCTATTGTGGTTCAAAATCACTCCAGACTCAAGTGCCACTAAGTTGTAAGGGGTTACTGAGAGTAAAAGAGAACGAGAAAACTTTAATGAGAAAGGATAATAAAAAACAGGAAAAGACAGAGGATGGCACTTGGCATTGCATTCAAATTTTTGACAATTATAGTTGCCAAGGAACCAAGAAACCAGAAGAGAGTTCCACAGGCAAGAAGTGTAAGAAAAGAAATTATTAGAATAAAACTTATGGTTACATTAAGTGAAACGATAAGACCTAGTTGCCAATCTAGGTAGCAAGGAGGAAAGCTCATTAGAACAATTGCCATGAAAATATTTGTAGAAAAGACACAGGGAAGCCACACGACAGGGTGGGGAAAGTGACTGAAGTCAAGATACCAAGTCAGAATTGATAACATTGCAGATCCTTCTTTGGATAGTGTCAAGAATTTAGAGATATATAGCCAGAGCAAAAGACCAGATATAGCAGCAATATTCAATGCACAGACAAATGGTAGATTTATAAATGTGCAAGAACCAACTTTCCTAGCAGCAAATCTAGCAACTGATTCAATATAACCATTCTGCTCCATGTCAGTGAAAGACATGAAACCAATAAAGTGCAATGAGTTACTCTTCTGAAGGTTAGAATCAGCCATACTGACTGAAGGCAGAAACAAGTTTCTATATTTATATGAAATACCTTTTTCTTTTCTTTTTACAACACTTTTATTTTTCAAAATTTTTTCTTTCTTTTTTTTTTTTTAACACAAGATAAAAGGATAATTAGACAAAGCGAAATTCTCACCTTTTTTTGAAGGTTCCGTTTTGGTTCCTGGCTTCTGCATGCTGTTCTTTGTAGCAGAAAACAGTCGTGGCTGAAAGAGGTTCAGCTGTTTTAATTTCTGGGAATTGTCTGACAATGTTGCGGAGAAAAGCAGCTTCTGAAACTAAGAGATGAAGAAAAAAAGTATATGAGAAAAAAAGAAAGAAAAATAAAAAGAAGGAAAAATACAATCTTACGAATAATTATAGTTCCACAGTAAGTTAACACTTCAAATTCTCCGTTTCTTTATGTGCTGTGTCCCTTAAGGACGTGGACGATCATCACTCACAGCAACTTCCAATCCTTTGTAGCTCTAAACAATGTTTGTCTCCTTATCATCTCACCCTGTCCATGCTCTATTCATTCATACAAATTTGTTAGGTAGCTTACCCTCTATTTCACCCGGTCTCTCTTGCTTTCAATATGTCCAAATGCCCCTTCCTCATTATGTGTCCGAGAAATTTCAACTTTCTCTATTTGATCCTAAGCAAATGATTTCGTAGCAGTTCAAATAGATCCTTGGGTGATACGTTATCAAATGCTTTTGCATAATCTATGAAACATAGGTATATATTGTTCTGCATTTGTATTGATTGCATTGATATCATTCTAATCATAAAGATTGTATTTCTTGTTCCAGTGTCTTGAACGACAGCATTCTGATCATAAAGATTGCATTTCTTGTCCCAGTATTTTTAACAAAGCTACATCATTCTTGCCTTGTTTGCAGTCTAATTTTGTTCTGCACTCTATTCATCAAAATCTGGATATGATCTTAGTTATGTGGCTCATTAAGAGGAGAATACAATGGATCTTGCATTCATTCACACCTGGATTTTTAGGCAGTTCTATAAAGATGGATCAACTAGTCTTCCTGTATCTCACCACTATTTCATTTATTATTGCCATAATTTTGTTGAGGTTAGCATCAGTCATGTGATGGAGAGCAAAAACGGTACTCCATGATGATTAAAGAATAGTAGATTCAATTTGGAGGTTTTCACATTTACAAATCATTCTTTGCCCCAGTTAACATCTGATTGGAGGTGATTTTCAAGAGAAGCTCCAGTGTTACTTTGTCCAACATACTGGATTTATTATTAAGACAGGAGTAAATAGATGGGTCATCAGCATAAATACCTTGTTGGGAAATGACAAAATCATTGATAAAGAACAGAAACAATGTAGGTCCAAGAAAAAAGACCTGGGAGACTCCTGCGTTAATGTGAAATGATCTAGAAGCATAATCATTCAGCACAATCTTCATTACCCAATTTGTTAAGAATGATTGGATTAAGTCAAATATCCAGCCAGAAACATCATAGTCCTTGAGCTTGTGGAGAAGGGCAACAAGCCAAAACCTGTCAAACAACCTCAAGATATCTAAAGTAAAAGAAAAACGAAAAGAGTACTTACCGGAATGTTTATTTTCAAACAACTGCAAAGAAAAAAAATCACATTCTTAATTTATGTTGGAATATTTTAAACAAGGAATTATTATATTCCGTACTATTCGGACCAGCAAACTCATCTTTTTTTGTTACACTTACAATGTTTCAGCCATTGTCCAAAAGGCCTTCTTCAGTTGTCATAATGTTAACTTTGGCATTTTCAGCTAAAGTCATTATTCAATTTATAACATGTGTCCTAGTAGATTAAGGTATTGAGTAAAAAACATGTCTGGTTTCCTGGCAGTTGTGAGTTCAATCCCTGTGTCTAATAGTGCTGAAAAGTGGTTCAGTGAAGGAAAAAGATAAGTGACATAAAAGTGAATTGAGTCCATCAGCTTGAAAATACCTTTCTGGAGCATAAAACAACCAAACGTCATATTAAAACTCAGTGAGTTCCAAAAATCAAAAGCTAATCATGAATTACTCTCCATCAAAAATGATTACACAGATCACCTGTCCATCTATACAGACAGATGATGATGATAAACTTGGATGTGCAGCTGACCACTATAAATTAAAATTAATAAAACCACTTCCAGACAAAGCTTCCATATTTAGTGTTGAGGTGAAAGCTATCCATTTGGCTCTCGACATCATAAATTCAAGTAAACATAAAAAAATCATTATATACACCGACTCCATGTCAGTAATCACAGTACTAAAAAACAAAATAATGTCAAACCCACTTATTAAACTACTCAACAGGATCAATAACTTAAATAGATATATTGTCTTCTGCTGGATACCAAGCTATATTGGTATCACAGGGAATGACAGAGCTGATTCTGCAACAAGAAAGGCATCTGCTATTAGGAACACATCAAATCCCATATACACACCTGAAACCAATAATCAATAAATATATTAGAAAGGAATAGCAGAACCTATGGAATTCTTGCTAAAACAATAAACTGTTCAAAATTAAACCAAATATTGGAGAATCACATTAGAAAGACCAAACTAGAAAAGAAATGATTATTTCCATGCTTCATATTGGAAATACTACCATAACCCATTTGTATATCCTAAAAAAAAGGAAGAACCTCTAGTGTGTGTGTCATGTCAAGAGTCATCCACTATAAAACACATACTGACAAACTGCAGTAATTCTAATTCAACTTTTTCAAAATACTGATTCATTTTACAGATTCCAGTTTCTAAAGGAAATTGATTTAAAAAATATAATTAAAAGGAAAAAATATAACAGTAACTTCAGTCTTACTATGAAAAATAAAATTTTTTTTGCTGTTTAAATACAAGATTTTATTTAGAAAAATATTAAATTTCAGCATTAAATGACCCAATGAGTTGGTGTACTCTAAAACAAACCAAACCAAAGTGAATAAACCTAGTAACTATTAACAGATATAAAATATCCACTTACCATAGTAAGTGAAATGAAAAGTCTATTCTTGTTGATTGAATAAAGAGTTTGATGAAGACTTGTAGGTGTAAGGGCTGAAATGTTGTGAGGATAACACCTAAGAAGAGGTTTGTGGTCTGAATAAAAAGGCAAATAATAAAATACATGCAATTTTTATTTATAAATATATAATAAATGAGTGAGGCAAAATATTTGAAAAGTTTGTAAAAATGGAATACTTGAAAAAACAGTTGGATGTTGAAAGATGTTTTTATGTGTTGACATTATGCTATTTTAGGTGAGCATTTTCAAAAGTCATTACCATGGCAACCTTGTTATACAAACTGTTGCAGCTAATTCGAAATATTCTAACAGCTAATGGAACATTGAAAAATAGATCTATGTACAACTCAACGAGACCTGCACATGAGAAATATGCTAAAATAAAGTATAAATGTCACAATTAAACAAAGAGTAAAAATAAAAATAAAAAGGTAATTACATGAATTTGTTTTTACCTATTTTTCCCTTGAAAAACTGAAAGAAGTTCTTTTCCTTTGCTGAAATGCTTTAGATGCAGTTTTATTCAAGAATGCTATCTGAAATTTGATAATCTTTCATCAAATTGCACAAAGGTTTTAAAATTTTCAGGGATTGAAAATTATCACACAAAACTGATTATTAATGTTATTACAATATGGGATATTTAAAAACAATAGTCATAAAAACAGAAACAAAGGCATGAAAGTTTCATGCCTGCAATAAAGCAATTTGTGAAATTAATACTTTTTCCATTGACACCAATATTATTTTATACATTTCTTGGCAATGTTTGTTGTTTTAAAAATGATGAGCACAATTTTAATAAAATCCAAGTATATGCAAATGAATTTATGTTTTCTATATATAGCAACAAAGATGAGGACAACAGTCCAAACAATGTAAATAATGTAAATAATCACAATACCTCATCTCAGAAATGTAGACAGATGTTAAAGAAGTGAATGTGGCAACAAAGATGAGGAAAAAAGTTTGAATAATGTAAATAATTACAATAACTCATCTTAGAAATATAGATAGATATTAAAGGAGTGAATATGGCAATAAAGATGAGGACAACAGTCCAAACAATGTAATCTCAGAAATATAGACATACTATTTATTAGATTGTTTATTTACAAGAATAATTTTATATTTACATTCTAAAAATGCAAACCATATTATATTCTTTTATTTATAAATTTATAAAAAATATCTGTCAAACATGAAAATTTAAGTAAACCAATAATGACAAGTAACTAATTACAAATTTTGGAAAAATACATTTTCTGAACATTTCTTTCATGCAGCAACTCATTGATATTTTTATAAAATTCTGAATAAAAAACATTTTTATAGCTATTTATAAAATGGTAAATAAAATAAATATTGCATTGTAGATGGCTTGCATATTTTGGTAATTTAAAAAAAAAATTTTGAATGAAAAGATTACTTTTCACATTCATTTCTTTATAAAACAGTAAATAATAAATCTTTATAAAAGGTAAATAATAAATATCACATTGTATTTGGTTCACCTATTTTTATAATCTACTAAATAAACATTGCCGAAAGACTGAAGATTGTACAGCGGTCTCAAGGGAAAAATCATCCTTTGACATACCGTTTTTTTTTTTGTAAGGGTTAGTTAAGGCTAGCTGAAAGTTTCATTAAAGCATACAGCTTTTATTTAAAATTTCCACATTGAATAGTTTTAGTTATAAAAATTAGCAAACACCATGGAATTTCCATCAGTCCCTGCGTACATGATTAAGATGTCATAAAAACCTATTTAAAAAATGCTGAGGCAATTAAAGTACTATTTTCGCACTATCACTACCTGTTATATATAAATGACTCTAGTATACCAACTATTATGGGACAGAGATAGTACAATAGCTGTCCCATAATAATTGTTACATTCAGTGTAAAAAAAGTACATGCAGATGTACCAACTATTATGGGACAGAGGCAAATACAACAGATGTCCCATAATAATTCTTACATTCAGTGTAGAAAATCTGCATGCAGATGTACCAACTATTACAGGACAGAGGTAGTACAACAGCTGTCTCATAATAATAGCTTGATAAAGTTTACATCAACAGGAAAAAGCATGTGCACTTCAAGGTCACTGTTGTATCTTCTTTATGCGTCATAGCGTCTCAGGAAGAAGATGATCATGGCTCTCCACAACTTCCTGTCCCTTGTAACTCTTAAACTCTGCCTTTCTGTTATTTCTCCTAAGCCCTGTCCTGCCATCCATTTACTCAAGCTCTGTAAGTATGCTATGCGCTGTTATCATTTGCTGTCCCTTTTGCCCTGTGTGCATCAGATTTTCCAAGCCCTCTGTCCTCATTGTGTGCGCCAGAAAACTCAACTGTCTCTTCTTGCTGTTAAGTATTAATTTCTTTTTTGTTTCCATTTTCTCCAAAACTTCATAGTTTCTCACTTGCTCAGTCCATGATATCCTCAACATCCTTCTGCAGAACCACCTTTCTGTTGATTCTAGTCCATCTTTGAGATTGGACTGCTTTTTGGTACTCTTTTCTTTGGTTCTAACAAAATTTTCCTATTTCTTAATACTCTGCTTAGCTTTCGGAAGGCATATTTGGCTATCCCAATATGCCATCAGATTTCAGTGTCACTCTGTCCGTCCTCTGTTAAAACACTTCCTAGATATTTACATTTCCGCACTTGTTTGATTTTGGTACCTCTGTTTTGCAATTCCCACTTTGGATTCATCCTTTTGCTAACAACCATGAATTCTGTCTTCTTGCAATTGATATTTAATCCTGTCTTCTCACTTTCCTTTACAACCCTCTGTAGGAGTTTTTGTAGTTTTCTTTCTATGTCTACTATCAACACTGTGTCATCTGCATAAATAAAACAGAAATAACATAGAGCCTCCACAGCTTCCCCATTAGTTGTAATAAATACACCTGACACTTGAGCCAAAGAAACTATGAAAGTATCACAAAATCGCAGCAAAAAATATTGTCTTACTTTGCAACAGTGAGAGGACCAGGTTTGGGACGGATGAATTCACTATCAAAAATATTTCCATTAACATTCGTTTTGTATACTGCCTTTTCTACCAGCGCCAACCAATCGTGTTTGATGTCATCAATAACTCGGTCAGCTTCATCAATTACCTGAATGTGAAACAAAAGAAAAAAAAAATCTTTCAAGTTAATCCAGTTATAATTAATACAATAAAAATTTATATTGATTATATTAAATTTGGATGTGTGCATAAGTATAGTGGTGACTGGCATGGCAAGTGGGATTTGCATGCAGAGTTTATATTCTAGCCAAGGCTACAACATTTGTTTTTGCACAAATACCTTTGGAAAGCTATGATTCTACGCAAATACCTTTTGGAAAGTTATGATTCTACCTCTTCTAGAGCACAGGTAGTGGTTAATATCAGGTATGGCCTTTTCAGCCTTAGTTGGCAACTAGTCTAGAAGAAAAAAAAACAGATCAACATACAGTGAGCAACTTCACCTTGTAAAAACATACTTATTACAGAAAATAAAGTAGTAACACCTAGCGTAGTAAAGCTATGGTTCTATGTTGTACAGGTGAGTCTACAATACAGACATTAATTTCAAATTTATTATACACTATCTTATAATCTACATCTGCATGTACATTTTCTATACTAAATGTAACAATTATTATGGGACAGCTGTTGTCCTATCACTGTCCCATAACAGTTGGTACACCAGTCAAATAAGCCTGACATAGGTTAGCCTTATGCTAGAGTCTAAAAGGTCAAATTTATACCTAAATTTTCAGGTGTCTGCCCAGAAGGTGGCCTCTTTTTAGCTAGTGGTGTAGAGCCTTCCTAAACCTGCAGATGATACAGTCAGTGTATTCCAATCCCTCTCCAACAGGGCTAAATTATTTAGAAAGCTAACAAAAGAGGTCTTCATTTGTAATGACCTGGGTAAACTAGTCCATTATGAATAAAACCATTTTAGTCAATTTATTCAGATTTCTGGGATGAGGAGTTATTATTTACACTATTTACATTCGGACTATTGTCCTCATCTTTGTTGTTATTATCACAACATTTTGGCCATTGTACCCTCCAGCCATCATCAAATGTATATCGATCTGGCTAGCCTACAGGGAATTCTGAATTGAACCCTTTATTTAATCTATAGGGTTAGACTGTTCTCATTCCACTGCCAATGTCCAAGGACATCTCGTCTAGTTCTTATTTTTAATACTGCTCAGTTATTGCTCATCTGGTTTCTACAGAGTCCAAGTACACACTTCCCAGCCAGGGGTTGAACTCACAATTAGTATGTTACCAAATTCGCAAACAAAACTCTGGGACAATAGCCTAGTAGTTTAAAGCATTGGTTTGTGAATTTGGTTTCATAGTAATTGTGAGTTCAATCTCTGTGCCGAGGAGTGTGTACTTGGACTCAGTGGAAGCATGTCTAGTCAGATTCTTTTCAAAAGTGGAAGATGACCAAACAGGATCAGACATTTTACGAGACTGGATATGTTATTAGATAATTAACCTTGTTGACTATATGGCTGCAAAGCATCTTTCAAAATGAATGTTTGTTTACAGAAACATACCAAGAATCTTAAATGTTTCAGATCAAATCCTTCTGTCAAAGAAATGTGATCCACAAGTTTTCCAGGTGTTGCAACAATTATATCAACCAAACTTTCATAGCCATCTCCCCTGACAAAAAAATAAAAATAAAATAAAACAATTAGAATAAAATCTTAAATATATCAAGAAGACATAGTTATATATATATTTTTTTTTGCATCAGTCAAAACAAATTCTTGCATTGAGACATAGAATTTAATATATACAATCAACCATACACTTTTCTCTCAATTTGTGTATATTTCACACTTGTGGCGTACATACCATATTTTCTGGAATATAAGATGCAACCATGTATTTTTTCATTTTGTTTTTTAATCACTTCACCCCAAGCAAAGTAAGAATGCCACCAGTATGCAGGGGGTTAGTGAGAGTGAGAGAAAATACTGAGTATAAGAGGGATTGAGGAAAGGATAAAAGATGAATGGGGGTTCAGGACAATAGAAGATGGCGATTGATATTGCATTTAAATTTTTGAAGATTATAGTTATCGGGGAAGCAAGTAAACAGAAGGGAGTTCCAAAGGTTGGAAGTGCAAGAAAATAAACAGTTGGAGTGGAAGTGGCAGTTACATTTAACCATTTCAATAGTAAAAAGGTGGGAAATAAATGCCAATTTAGTATCATGCCTATAAGAATTTTTCCTTGTTCTGAAGACGGTTTTGCAGAGTATTCAATGAAAATTAAAATATTGATTAAACCAGAGGCTTCCAACCATTTTTGCTTTAATCACCCACTTACAAAATGGAAAAATTTTCCACTGCCCTCCTATATAGTAAATATTCAGGAGCATACCAAAACTGTTAAGTAACAATTTCATCTTCTATGTGCCATATCTCTTCAGGACGTAGGCGATCATGTCTCCCCACAATTTTCTGTTCTTTTGTAGCTCTTTGATACTGGTTCATAAACTGACTTTATGATGTAGTAAAAAAAAAAAAAAAAAATTATCAAGGGAGATAACAAATAGCGCTGACTTACGCAGTGACTGCTGCTGCTACCATATTGAAGAACAAACGAAAGCAAATTTGATCATTGAAAACTATATATATATATATATATATATATATATATATATTATGGTCAAGGTTAGTTTTATGGTTAGGGTAAGCATTGCAAGTGTTGATGAAAAAATCAAATGAGTTTTGTTCATAATCATAAAATTAAAAAGAATAAACACTATTAGCAACAAATAAAAATTCAGAAAATATTTTGTTGTTCTTGGTCTTCCTTTATCAAATTTATAACTAAAAAAATATGTTATTTCATGTGAAGAACTATCTGAATGTTAATGACCCTTCTTAAAACTATAGAAAATACCAAAATATTCCTTGCCTGCAAGGATATTTATATTTTATCTAGGAATGTGACTAAGTTATTCTTATTTAACTTAGTTTTTATATATATATATATATATATATATATATATATATAGGTTCTTTGCATATCTCCTTGGAATATTTTTTTCAAGTAACATATGCTGAAATACCTTTTTAATACTCAAAATCCTATATTGCCAACTATTTTTTGTTCAAATGCTCATTGTCCACCCAAGAGATAAAATTGCCCACCAGTGGGAAATATCAGCCAGGTTGGGAAACCCTGGATACAGTGAGTAACGATGTTAATTGAATTAAGCACTGATTGGAAATATGCATTTCACATTTGAAATCCATACTATTGTAGAGCCTGTTTCATACTTAAACACAATCTTCAGGCCATGAAGATTGCATTTAAGCATAAAACAGTGTCACCACTGTGTGTTGATCTCAATATCCACTTTTACACACATATATATATATGCATAAAAATAAATAAATATATATATATATATATATATATATATATATATATATATATATTTCATATTTCTGGGGACTATGTCAAAGCAAATGGCATTTGCCTTGATAAAGTCCCTCAGAAGACAAAACGTGTCAGCTAAGTTTTCCTTTTGTCTTTATTTATATTGTCCTCTTACAGACACTATCATATATATATATATATATATATATATATAGCCTGACAATTGTGTTTAAGCATGAAACAGACTGTTGCTGCTGGGTGGGGACTTCAGTGTACACTTATATATAAGACATTTCTCATTAAATAATCTTAATACTAGGATTCTCCCATATTTTTTTTTTATATTTATTTAGATTCTATTTTGATGTATATTCATTTTATTCCAAGTACTTTCGGCATTAGCACAATATCATCATCAGGGTCTTGTTGTTTCTAATATAAAATTGTTGTGTTCATCTGAAAATTAAATTTTTTACTTGTGAAGTGAAAATACTAATGTACTGTACGATTTTTTAATTTTATGATGTAAACATACACGTGTTGTAATGTAAAGGGAGATAACTAAGTTATTGAGATGTCAAACTTTTTTTTAAAACTATTAGTTAAAACCCAGATATTTTAAACTACTAGTGCAAACATTTTAAAACATTTGTGCAGTATTCATAATTAATTTTATTAAGAGTTGGTTTCAATATTTTAATATAGATAGCTTCTTAATGAAAACATGCTGCCAATATATATATATATATTGGAGTTGTTGGATGGTGGCTTAACCCCACAAATAAAATGGAAGATAATCTCGAGAGCCAGAGCTCCAATAAATTTCAGAGACAGATGCGACTTATGCATAAAAGAAAAAATCCTCATAATAAAGCATAAAGATCCAGATTTATTACTAAACAAACGTAATGAACTAATTTTTAAATGCCGACATAAGAACAACCTAAATCTAACTAAATATATTTAGGAATAACTATATAGGAAGACTAATATTATAAAAACAAAAACAAAAAAAAAAAACCATGGAACCTTAAAGTGATCTGTTTTTATTTAAATTATTTGCTCTGAATTTACATTGAGCTCTCTGGATTTTATCCTCCTTAGGTTTACCTAGTTTTTCATAACTATATATATATATATATATATATATATATATATATATATATATATATATATATATATATATATATATTATTAATAACTTTGATGTATAGGACACAAGCAGATTTGACATTAAATTTTAAGGAAAAAAATGCATCTTATATATTGAAAAATACGGTTTTTTAAATGATTCAAAGGAAACTACTATTACCATTGACTTTTCATTGATGAAATTTTTTTTTTATGATTAACCATTGTTCCTCAAAATTTCACTTGTGATCATTTCTTCAATAAGAAAACGATTAATCTTATTTATTTATTTCTCAGGTATTTAATTTTCAATTGCATTTCTCTATCAAAAAACAAACTTTGAGGAAGAAATCAAGACTTAAAAGAAAAAAAAATTATCACATAAACTTTGAAAACATTTTTCAGTTGAACATTTTTACACAAGTCGCCCGTGAAATACTTGTAAATACTTTGACGAACAAACTACCACACTTAAAAAAATAACAAGTGAAACTTCTATTTTTTTTTTAATTCATGCTTTGAAAAAACATCTTTTGCACTAAAAAGAATAATAAAAATGACCACTTATTTTACGACTTTTTTTTTCCCTGGTGCCACGTCTATGTGAATTTAAATGCGTTATTAGATTGGCATCTATATCTCATTTCTTTACTATTGAAATAGCTAAATGCAACCACTACTTCTACTCCAACAGTTTCTTTTCTCACACTTCCATTTCCTTGCTTCCCTGATATATGCAGCCAAAATTATTTACCTATGACTCAGAAAAGCAAAGCAACAGATTAACGCTGGACAAAATGGCTCAAAACTTTTATGAACTTTGTTGAAACTCTACTCTTTGAGAACCTGAATTGGCTTATTAACAAGTGTGCTCTTCGGACTATGTATCTCATTCAATCAACGATATGATTGTAGACTGTAAAACCTATGAAGAAGCGATAAATTACACACAACCAACGTGAAACCCAAAAATGAACTATTTGCCTGATATATACTTGCTACCCGGCAACAGGAATCTGGCAAAACATTGGATCATTTCCTAAAGACCCTTCGGATATTAAGCAGGAACTGCAATTTTCATCCCACGACTGCTTTGGTGACACAAGAGGAATATATTCTAGATGCCTTCGTAGATGACCGATGTTCAGGTATGGCAAAGTGTGTTGGTAAAGAAAAGAAAATGCAAAAGAAAACAAATAATGAGTGTCAATTTCCGGTAGGAATAAGTCTGCAACAGATTCGTCTCTCAACCACAACACTTGTAACCAAAATCCAGTTCAATGACTGTCCGACGTAACAATCCAACAGGCCATGTAGAGACGCCAAAATTGGGTCACACACTCAGCCTTTGCTTCTCGCCAACAAGAACGCCTCTGTCTCTCCCAAAAGATGGATCGCTTTATACAGCCGAGGACCGACCATAATTTACATACGAATCACTAGCCAATGAGATTTTGCATTAGTCGTCCGAGACCACCTGTCATAAAACATGGGCGCCGCCATTTTGATTCTTTCTTTGCCGTCGAGCAACCGGACTTTACATTACGCACAGATTCATGGACATTTCCAAGGTAGGCCATTGTTTTCTTTCCTCGTTTGTCCAGTATTTCATTTTGCCAGGGACTCTTGCTACATTTGTGTAAGCGTCCACTATTCTGCTTACATATTACGCATGCCACTTGTTGCCTCTTAGAACAGCAAAATGTAGTCAGTTCAGCAGAACCCACAGACTGCTGCCTTTCAGTTCCGCTACACAAAGCCTTCTTGAAAATAAGACTCTTACCTTGAAAGATGCTTATGAATATGCTTATACTTGCAAACTTGCAGTCTAAATCCTACCCCAGTGAGCGAAATAAAGGGTTCAGTTTGAAATTCTAACCACCTGAAGAAGGCCGGAGCATACAATGGCTGAAACGTTGTGATAAATATGGCGACAAAGATGAGGACAATAGTCCAAATAATGTAAATAATGTACCAAAAATCTGTTTCGTTCATGTTCAACTCAAAGGCTACCAGTAAAATAAAAAATGAAAAAATAGCAAGGTGGAGAATTGAACTATCTTGTTTCTTGCTTGATATTACTTACTGGCCTGGCAAGGAGACTCTGACAGGCATAACATGGATGGTTCACATGGTAAGGAGTAGGAATTTGCCTTATTCAGTGGAGGATGTTAGGAAAGTTAAAATTCCTGCCGAACATGTACAGATAAAACCTAAATTTTACGGACATATGCCTGGGGACCTAATAAAATCAACATCGACATTTGAAAGACTCAATCCGAACTTTCTGTTTACAAAGTCTCTACTACAATGGGCATTATGAAAGTGACAACAAGTGTTCATTGACGTCACAAAAACTATAAATAAATAAATATAATTAAGGTAAAATAAAATTAAAAAACATGCTCACCTTTTCTTAACTAGAGACATCTGTTCTCTTTCAAGCCTTTTTTCACCCATGATAAGGCCAACCTGACAAAAAAAAAAAAAAAAGAAAAATATGGGACAAAAAAAAATGTTATGATGCTTTAATCTAAAACAATGAACTGACACCATATAAGGATGCTAGATATAAACAGACACTAGAATTGTTTCCCCAAGATAAATAATCTACTCAGAAGCAAAAAAAAAAAAAAATTATCAAAGTACAATACCTTTAGCCCAAAATCTTCTGCATATGTTTGGAAAACTTTGTACACCTGTTGTGCTAGGGTTCGAACAGGTAAGATGACCAATGCACGTATTCGTCGAACGACACGGTTTTTCAATGCCTGGCAAAAATAAAAATGACCATTTAATCGCCAGTATATGACTCAAAAATAAAAATGACAATTTCATCTCCAACATATGACTCAAAAGTAAAAGCAAAAACAATTTCAGAAACAAAAATATTTTATGGTATCTAGACTTTATGAATTTAAATGCAGTACTAGAATGGCAGTAAGGTCTCATCAATTCACAGTTGAATTGGCTAGATGTAACTGTAAGTTCTTTGCAAACAGTTTCCTTTCTCACACTTCTCGACTGTAGAACTCTCTTCTGGTTCTATGCTTTCCAGCCAAATTTGATCTTCAAAAATTTAAACGCAATGTCAAACATTATCTACAGTCTTCCTGATTACTCTTCTATTGTTCTCACTCCTTAATAATGTTTTTGTTTTCTAATTCTTTCACACTCAATAACCCTATGTGTTTTAGTGGCTTTACTGCCTTGCATGGGGTGAAAAAAATAACATAAAAGCCAGTATCATTTTTGTTTTGTCTCACTAAAATGTAAATTTAAGTGAACCTTGAAGGTAAATAGGCATGTGATATACCAATAATCCAATATACTGCTGCTGAAATATTCAGGTAAAATTAACTAAGAAATACTGAGTTTAGGAGTGTTTTTTATTTTTATAATATTATTGTGAAAGTTTTAAGGAGAAGGGAAACAAAAAAACACTTATACTTAAAATCAAAAAGAGTCAGTTGAAATTTTTAGAACACCTACTAAGGAAAGAAGGCTTGGAAAATTTGACACTCACAGGACATATTAAAAAGCAAGAGAGACAGAGGGGGAAACATTAACCTACCTAATGAGCTTGTGTAAATGGATGGCAGAACAGGGAAGAAGAAGTATAGTAAGATGATAGACAGTGCTTAGAGCTACAAAGAATAGGAAGTTGTGGAGAGCTATGATCGCTCACGTCTTGAAGGGACATGGCACATAGAAGAAGAATATTATTGTGGTGCTGACTAATGAAAACTCAACCTAACAAAATAACAACCTAACATTACTGCTTATTCATCACTGGACCATCACCTACCAAGTGGGAGTGTGGTGCCAAGGCCTTTTCTGAACATGAACCCTATATTTTTGTGTAGATATGTCAGTCTGTCTTCTCTCTGGGGTGGGTTATATATCTGTCTGTTATTGACTTTTTACCACATCTTAAGTGCAGCTAGTCTGATCACATGGAAGCTACTGACAATTATTGAATTGCTTATTTCCACTCCCACAAGCCAATTAAGAAGTCATTTGTTCGGCCAACCTACTAATGCACTTGATTTCTTTGAAGAACACAGAGTACAAAATCCATTCTGGCATTGTACATGATGAGTTCTCATCTACATTTTTAACATTTGCAATTATTTCTATGAATTGGATTTCCCACATTTTTTTTAAACAAATATTGATGCCTTAGATTCAATAAAAACTCAATTTAACATTCTTAGAATATCTGTTAGATTTTAACAATAAATTTTTTCTCCCCATATAAATTTAAAGCCTTTTCTAACTCCAAAAAGTTAGAAATGAAAAAAAAGAAAGTATAGGTTTTTCAAATTTAGAAAAAAAAATTGAATTTACTTCAGAAACAGCTTATGTTGTGAATTTTGGTTATTTTTTTTTAATCATTTCACTCCAAGAAAGGCAATAAAGCCACTAAGATACAAGGGGTTACTAAGTGTTAGGAAAATACAAGAAAAAAAAAACAACAACAAAAAAAACAAGCACTATTAAGAAGAGAGAATAATATGAAAGCAGAATTAAAACAGCAACAATTGACGTTGTATTTAAATTTTTGAAAACCAAAGTTGACTCCAAAATTTTTGAAGACCAAAGATGACTTCAAAATTTGGGAGAAATGAGTAAGGTTAAGATTTTGTTGGTAACAGTTTTACATTTATTTTTCAGAGTTTGCATTATTCAACTGAATTACATTTCAAATAATGTAAACAATTTTCAAAACTGGATTTGTCTATTTGCTGGTAATTTTAAGATTCAACAGCAGGTAATATAAAATAATTTTGTATAACTAAATATTTCATCTTAATTGTTTTGCTTTAGTAAAGATGTGTTTCTGCTTATAAATATACACAATTTGTAAAGAAAAAACTTAGGAGAGTATTAAACTTACAAATAAAAAAATTTAACAAAGGTGAGATTTGGACCCCAGTCTCATGAATGGAATTCTAATTTTTTAAACAATTAGACAGGCACTGCCACAAATTAACATATCCATTTGATGTTTATTGCTTTAAAAAGAGTTGATTAGACTTGTAATAAAACCTAAATATAAGAAAGGGAATTTATATATCTTCTTTGTTCTTGACAACAAAAAATAATAACAAAAATAATAAACACTATTTTATTTATTATATATTTATATTTTATTATTATTATATTTACACTATTTATTATATTGTTTATTTGAAAGGTTGGCAAAACATCAGAAAATTGCCAATTGATTCAAACTTCATTAAATGTTAAACAATAAGGATTTCCTTTACAGTTGGTTCATGTATTTTAATAATCTAGTAAATGTTTATAAATGTATGAAAAAAATTTTTTTCACATATATTTCATTATAAGTTGGTAAATGATAAATATTGCATTGCATTCATTTTTAGAATATTGCAAATGTAAAATTATTATTGTAAATAAACAATCTAAGAAATAAATAGTGTTTAATATTTTTGTTGGAAAAAAAATAAAAAAGATGTATAAATTCACTTTCATCATATTTAGGTTTTATTCCAATTCTAATCAATGATTTTTAGAACAATAAACATTGGGAGGGTAGTTAAAATAAAAGCAGTCATGGGAAAAAAAACTGCCCTTTTTGACACTATGGCTTATTGCGTACATGTTTATCTGTTTGCTATTTTTTTTTTGTAAAATTTAATTGATGCAACATGACCTGAATTTTGATGTGATAAAAGTAAAACTGTAGATTTTGGACAAGATGGTCAGGTCAGTGTATATTTTTTACTTACTTGAATAATTGGAAGTACAAAGGCCAGTGTTTTTCCACTGCCTGTTGGGGAGGAGCAGCAGATGTCTCTTGCACGGAAACCACCACAACCAATTCCAGTTCCAAATTTGATATCATTAAGCAACGATGGGATCACCTGGTACTGAACTGAAATGACCAATAAAAATTTATGTAGAATAATATTTGTTGATGAGCATTTTTCACAAGATATCCAACAAAATGGTCTTACTCTTTATACTAAATTAGCCACTACTTTCATGATCGCAATTTTGACCTAGTAAATGCTGGCTTGTCAAAAAAAAAATGAAGATAATTTACTCAGATGAAAATGCTTTGAAAGTGTGCTGATCTCCAAATCTTGTGATTAATATATGATCGGGTTTCTTCTGCCTATCACTCATTCTTACTTGAAACAATGTGGGATATGAAAAATCTTGGCAACAGTCTATTTCCTGTTTGGAAACAATCTTCAGGCCATGTGGGTTGGTTAGTAGCTTGACTATTTATCTGTTTGTCAATAGGGAATTATAGATAACAAAGTCAGTTTACTGCATTAATCTAATTGCTATCGAATAGGTGAGAACAGTTATTCCTGTTCTTTTAAATTATTCTAACAGCTATTAAATAGAATGAATTATGGGATAGAAAGCAGTTAATTTCATAGCTATTTTTGTTATGGTGGTTGATTTTATTTAGCAGCACATCAACCTCTATGGGTTATTTAATGCCAAAATCTAAATATTTTGTACATAATTTTATACATTCAGGGAAAAAGGTATATTTTTTAAATATATAGTTTGTAGATCATAAAAAATAGTGTTGGTAATTTTTTTTTAGAAAAAGAAATGTATTGTTGGTCATTTTGCTATAAAAAATGTATAGCTGGTCATTTTGCTATAAAAATATATTGCTAGTCATTTTGCTATAAAAAAACTGTATTGCTAGTCATTTTGCTATAAAAAATGTATAGTTGGTCATTTTGCTATAAAAAATATATTGCAGGTCATTTTGCTATAAAAAATGTATTGCTAGTCATTTTGCTATAAAAAATGTATAGTTGGTCATTTTGCAATAAAAAGTATTGCAGGTCATTTTGCTATAAAAAAATGGATAGTTGGCCATTTTGCTATAAAAATGTACTGTTGATTTTTGTTTGGGAGTTCACTATTTGCCTATAGCCAGGACCCTAACAGGTGATACCACCTCAGATCAGAGTGGATATGGGAACAATAAGAATTAATCAGTGGTTCCACACTCTTCAAAACCTCCAATCTCTGAATCAGAGGCCTTGTTGTTGGACGTAGTTTATAGTCATATCCAGGATTGTTTGTTATAATTATCTAGATCACAAGTTTAAGGTTTACTTTTCTATTTAAGTTACAGGATTGAGGTTTACTTTTAAATCATTTCAGTTTATTATTAATTACATTAGTGTGCTTTATATTTATTCATTAATTATTTACTAATGATTATTATTAAATTTATATAACTGTGGGTATGCATTTATTCATAAATATAGAATAGCTATAAAATAAGTAATTTCCATCGCATAATTACTTCTATTTGATAGCCATCAGAATAATTTAAAATAATCATTGCCGCCTATTTATTAGGTGTTATTCATTAACTGACCTTGCAACTAATAATGCCCCGATGACTAGCATATATAGTCAAGTGACTATCCAAGCCATATAGACTGAAGTTTGAAGTGTGAAACAGACTGTAACCATTCAGTGTTGATTTCTGTGCCAACACTGTTTATCTAATTGTTATTAAATAGTGAATTTAATAATAACTGTGTTAAAATGAGAAGTCCGACTAAAGAAAAATTATGCCTCTGACAGGAATCGAACCTGTATCACTTTTTTCTATCAGGAAACTCTATTTTTCAGTAAAGTGTACTTTTTCCAGTTCAACCACAAAGCTATCCTGACAAGGCAAAGTTTAAATTACCTATATAACGTGTATAGAAATAATATCAGATAAAAAAAATCCTTTGAAATAAATATATATATATATATATATATATAATAATTGCGAATGTCAATGTGTCACATTTTTCAATCAAACAATCAAAGGGACACAACTCTTTAACTTTTAATTGTTACAGAAATTCCCGGGTTTTTATTACTGCGATTGCTTAGGGCGATTTTTTATGATTTTTTGCGACAAATTTTTTTGTACAATAATAATTTTTATAACTTGGAAATAAATTTGGGAATAATCGAGATTAATTGCGAAATCCAGTGAAAGTCACTAATGAAATAAAAGTAATTGTTTGTACAGAAAGGACCTACACACATTAAATAGTCTTTAAATTAAGTGGTGACAAGAATTATTGTTGAACTTTTAAAAGGTTAAGCTTAAATATTAATGCAATATTTAAATGCAGTGATCAATTTTGATTTCTTCTGTAGTTTATTATTGACTATTGCATACAGCAGCAGTATACCTCACAAAAAGGAATCACCATGAAGAGAGGACCAGTTTGCAATCAAAAGAGCCAAGGCTGCAGCAAGGAAAAGAAAGTCTTGTGCATATGAAAATGGAGATCAAACGGCCACCAGGAGAGCTTCTAATACTGAGAATATGCAAAGACTTAGGGATTCTCAAACTCTTCAACAAGCCAAAGGCCTAATCAAGATCTCTCCGCAAGAACTATCTTAAATGCCACCGAGTAGGGTAGCTTTTAAGTATAGTATATATATATATATATATATGAAGAAAAATATACGGAAAAAACAAACAAAAATCCTAATATGCAATTATGCTGTTTTAATGTTAATTAATAATTGCATATTAGGATTTTTAATGTTAATTAATAATTGCATTTTAGGATTTTTGTTTTGTTTTTTCCGTATATTTTTCTTCATACTATCGGATCTATATCATATATTTCTTACATATACATATATATATATATATATATATATATATATATATATATATATATATATATATATGCTTATATTGAAGATGTCTGACAAGGCACTGTGATTAAATGTTTTATTATTTATGCATATAAGAAATCTACTAAGTGATTGTAATGGTAATTTTTTTTTTTTAGGAATTTTTGTTTTAAATCCCAAATACAGCTCATTTTGACTATGTTCCTAATTAATATTATTATGAAACCTCTACTCTTGTTCAAAAGACCGGGGAGAAATGTGGACTGGGCAATAGGTGAACCTATCTACTCCTATTGAAGAAGGGAGATAATAAACTTCGGAGTTCAAGCAGAGATGCTAGAAGTATAGAGTTGAAGTAAACTTGAGGAGGAAACAGAAGCCTAATCCTAAACAGGAATGGAATAAACATCTACTACTGTTCAAAAGATCGGGGAGGAGTGGGACCTAGGCGGTAGCAAACATATTGTCAACTTTTCCTTCTGACACGACTTCTAGTTTTATTTCTGATACTAAAATGCACAAGTTTTCTTCACCATGTCCTATTCAACAATAGGACTACATGAAGCCAAATAGTAAGTTACCAGTTGTAAACAGTAAGTTGAAAGACAGTAATTACTCACATAACAAAGGGAATTGAACAGATTATCAAGAAATTCCTCAAATATGACAATATTTTAAGAATCCAAGAACCATGAGAAGGCTCAACATAAAGAAACTAAAATTATGTTTCAAGAAAATTGAAAGCTCTGGAAAGAGTAGCTGAAAAAAGAAAAAAAAAATACAGGTGTAGAGGTTTAACACTTTATCCCTGTTTAGGATTGGGTTTCCAGTACATTCTAATGTCTACTTCAACTCACTCTATACTGCTAACATCTCTGCCTGGACTCTGAAATTTTATCTACTAATTATTTTTTATTTTTTCTCTCTTTCTCCAGTAGGAGGAGATATATGTTGCCTTTTATCCGGTTCACACCCCTCAACAGTTTTCTGAACAGGAGTAGAGGTGTATTCCTTGTTCCCTGCTTAGGATGGGGTTTATGGTTCCTTTCAAAGCCTACTTCCACACTATACTTCACCTGAACTCTGAAATGTTATTCACTAATTAAATCTTGACCACTTCAAGTCTAGAGGTAGCTGTTATCTTCCCTGCATAACCCCAAGAAATTCAATTCTTGCCCCTTTCTTATGCAAATATAACTCCACACAGTATCCCTCTACCTTGATTGGCTCTTGAGCTTTATAATGGGTGAACAGTAGTAAAAGAAAAAAAAATCTGGTTATCCTCACCATCTAGAGGTGAAAATGAAAATTGAAAAGATATACTTTGGGTTATTAAACAAGCATATATACTGAAACCTATTTTTTGTATACTTTAGTTTATATGCAAATATTGGGTAGGTTTATACTTGGGTCTACAGGAAAACATTGTATACACTTCTGTTATATAGGAATAAAGTGTCGCCGCCGACACTTGAGTTTGAACATAGATCGCCAGTGAGCAAACACAGGCGATCCCATTTGAAATAAGTAGATCACATGATGGTAAATTAAAAATACATATGGGAATTAGCATGGCATCTAATTGATCACTATTTCTACTCTATCCTCTATTACTATATGGATCACTATTCTCTATACTAGTCACTGTACTATTTCTCTATATGGATTACTATTCGGTGGTGACTTTTTGAGTGAGTATTATCAAGCAAGTACTATTAGTGCGAGTGTTATTCGAAGGTATCTGACACCAGAACTGTTCAACAGCATTACTATAGTTGTATCTGCAGTTACAAAGTCTCTACTACAACGAGCATTACGAAAGTGACAACGAGTATTCATTGGCATTACAAAGGTGGCAACAAGTGTTCGTTGACATCACAAAAGTTTCATAAGTATTTCACTTGACATCAAGATCCAAACCTGGAAAGAAATGCATGATTCCATTATCGAGCAGCTTTTGTTTAAGGTCAGCATCCAGATCAGGCAATTGTGAGACAGGAACATGGTCAGTTGTCACATCAGACTTGATTTCACTCGGGTGGGCCAACCAGTTTGGAAGGACACGATCAACCTACAACAAAAAATCAACAATTTGGGTTTAATGATGCATTATCGTTAATTTAGGACTAGTTTTTCTTTCATCTCAATTTTGTGCCTTGTACGAATCCAACTAGTAATAGTAGACATAATAGTCTAAGTGAAGCCTACACAATTTATGAATGAATATTAACATAGGGTCCAGGCATTGTATTGGATGAACTCTTCACACTGTTCCAAGCAAATGTTCTATTGTCTCCGGGATGATGGGATAATGTTAATCTTGAGCTACGGTTTGTTTTTTTCTAGGTTGCCAACAATTTGTGGGTTATTTAAAGCCCAAACATTTGGTGCTACTGCAGTATGTGGTCTACCACAGTATCAAATACTATAGCATGCGGTCTACATAAATTATTATAATATAGTATTCAGGCTACCGCACTATCTAACACTATATCATATCTATTGCTTCTCTCATAAAAATGCGATTGCTGTTTCCTCAGTCAAAATGACCCAACTATAAAGCTAGAGGTTATCCAGCTGATGTTAACAGTTTCAGAACAAAGGAGATTTTGATGCGGTAGATCACAGGGGGACAGCATGAGAAGTAAGGTGAGGTCATGGTATAATTCATAGTGTGGTAGACCGCGTTCTATGCTAGCAAATGAGGTAGACCTCATTCTATGCTAGCAAATGAGGTAGACTGCATATCTATGCTAGCAAATGAGGTAGACCGTATATCTATGCTAGCAAATGAGGTTGACCACATTCTATAGTAGCACCAAACATTTTTTTATTGTAAGAATAATTCTTTTTTTGTGAGTCAATAATGCATTAAATATTTTTTCTTTAAGAATAAGAATAATTTTTCCAAAGACATCCTATTTAACCAATAGTGTGGGAGATGAGATGGATTCATACCTTTCCAAATGAGCTCAGCTCTCAGATTTCACATTCCAAAGCCAATATCCATTACACCTCACCCCTACACATCATATAACAAAATAACTTTATCCTCGTCTCGTCTTACCTTATCCAAAGCTTTTTCCTTATAGTCACCAAGGACAGTAAAACCGCCAAATTCATGAGGCCCTTCAATATCTGGCATTTCAACAACTATCTCCTCCTCCTCCTCCTCCTCCTCTGCCGCCTCTGTCTCCTCCTCTTCCTCTTCCTGTTTTTTCATTTCCTTCGACTTTTTCTGTTTTACTTCTTCAGTCTTTTCCCCTTCACTTTTCACATGACCCTCAGATTCTGCCATTTCTGCTGTAGTGATAGCCTCCTCATTTGGAGATAATTTTTCTGTGTCTGATGACTCAGATTTCTTTTTCTTCTTCTTAGAAACATTGTCCAATTCATAGTCATCTTTACGTTTGTGTTTTCTCCTTTCTGTGGTGTCACAAGGTTCTGCAATAAAAGAAAAACAAAATATGTTGTAAACATTAGAATGTGGCATAATTAGTCCCTCCATGCAACTGGCTGAACACACACAAAGTCAAAGAGGCCCGAACTGATGTTATCAGAGTCAGAAACGTCAGTTTTTTTTTTTTTAATGGCTGGAAGATATTCTTTGAAGACTAGGGTTAAAGCAGCAACCCACTTGAATAAAGGAAAAATAAAATAATAAAAATAAATGAACAAGGGAATCAAGTGGCACTTCATCAGAAACCAGATGTTTCTGCTGGCTGGCCTATACAAGTAGAATCCCAGTTAGGGCTAGACGGAGAGAGAATAGGTTTCCTCTTGTGGACCACTCTGCTTTGGGAAGAGAGTAACGTAGATGACGCTATGCCAAAGGGCAGAGTCTCATCTGGGGAGGTAGACAGCAACCCAACCCCGTGTATACAGAGTCTATGGTGAATTTTTGCCAGAGCATATGGGCTTGGAATGCCTCATGTAAAAAAAGACAACCTTGTGCAGAGATCTCGGGTAAATACCAAGAGAGAAGCCAGTCATGTTGGTAGCAGTCGCTCAGCTGAAGTAAGAAAAAGAGTCAAAGGAATCTCTCTCTCTCTCTATATATATATATATTTAATAAAATAAGAATAATATATTATAGCAAAAACATGTTGAAATCGCTACACAATAGCTTTCATGTTTCGGCACTACATTGTACCTCTTCAGGTAATGGTAAATGACTAGTGATTAAATAATTTTTAAGAAAATTTCAAAAGCAAAGTATTACCTCTTTTCCGAAAGATAAAAGGAGGGAGGTGAGAAAATACAAGATCAGAATTAAAAATAGTCTGTCTTGCTCAACCAATTAAATGTCAAATCTATGCTAAATAGAAAATTAATCTCAGAGGGTGGAGGTGGGGAAGTTATTTTTACAGGATATGATAAAGCAGAACTTAGACAGGTCATCATTGATAAATATGGAAATCATGTATGCAACAAATGTATTGTGATTGTAGACAAATATGACGTTCAATTTTTCAAAGGATGCTGAGGAGAAGGGAAGAAGGACAATCAAACGTAAAATTAATTTCAACAGAAAAATTTTTTTTTTTAAATTTTAGATTCTGGAAAATATATATATATATATATATATTATAAATTAACTGATTTAAAATAGGGTTTTTTTGCTACACAGTTCTAACCATGTTTCAAAAATGGAAGCTAAAAGCTTCGAATTTAATTTTTGAAACATGGTTAGAACTATGTAGCAAAAAAACATATTTTAAATCAGTTAATTTATAATATTAATTCTCTGTAAATTTACATTGAGCTCTATTTTGTAAAAATAAATATATCTATAAGAACACCAGATTATATATCTTACTGTTCTTTCTTTTCATATATATATATATATATATATATATATATATATACACCATTGAACTATTACCAGGCAGAATAATTTTCTGACCTGGGAAACTATTTGAAATGAACACCAAATTGTTGAGAATTGGACTCGTGTCTTCATATCTTGATGCTGATTTCATATTCCATTTCTTGTGGACCTACCAAGAGGAAGTCAAATGAGAGGCAAAACACAACATGAGTACTGCTTTGTTCAGACCATGAAAGACAGAGAAATGCCCGTTATATGTTCACAAGAAGATGGCCAGATGAGAAAATGATGGAATGAAAATTTAATAACTGAAATAAAAAAGGCATATTAAAAATCAAACAACCTGACTTCTTCTGCCATGCTTTATTTTGACAAAAGTCACATTAGAACAAAAATGCAATAAATTATGCAGCATTTATTTCAATTAACTGCATTCCTTAGAATGATTACATTATTTGGACTATTGTCCTCATCTTTGTCGCCATATTTATTACAACATTTTGGCCGTTGGTTTCAAGTGGTTGGAATGTCAAACTGAACCCTTTATTTTTCTCACTGGGTTAGACTGTTCTAGTTCCACGTGTCATGTTTAATGGATGTCAGTTATCAGTTATCTCCTGTTTATTTCACTCTGAAAGTTCTGCACTACCTTAACTGGGTACTGAACTCACGCTCTTTGGGTCCTGTCACTGGATCTAAGCAACGCCTTTATCCACTGTGCCTATGTGTCCTTGAGGACACCTGTGTATGGATTTCTGGGTATTATAAACCTAATGTCTTCAGCACCATTTTTTACCAGTGTTCATATTGCAATTTTTGCTGTTATCATTGCATGTTTTAACCAGAGCTCATATTGCAATTTTTGTTGTTGTTATTACTTTTCTCTGGCACTCTTAATTACTGGTTCCCATATTGTATTCATTTCTATGCTTGGTCAGCTCAGGAGATTTTTGTGGCCTAGCATATGGGCTGATTCCTTAAGTTCACAAATTTTCCAATGGTGTTCTTTGTCTATGATCTCAACCAGATCCCACAAAGAGAGGTGATCTCCCTTCTCTCTCCATATGTGGTCAGCCATGCCTGATTTTTCCGCTTCCCCTTTCAGCTTTCTGGTGTTCTTGAAACCTTATCTTAAGGGGGCAGCCTGTCTCCCCTTTATATTTTTTTCTGCAGCTGCACGGGATAGCGTACACACAGTCTTTAGTCATGTTCTCCTCTATGAAGGGGTCTTACTCGGGAGAGATATCTGCGAAGTGTCATCAAGCTTTTGAAGGTTGTCCTGATGTTATATGGACCGCAGATCCTTTGTATTTTCTCTGATAACCCCTTCACATAAGGTAGGCAGAGTGTTTCTGTGTGTTGTTGTCCTCCTCTTGTACCCGACTATCCCAGTTTTTTGGGGGCTGCTGCCATGTGCCCAGGGTAGTTGTTACGTTGTAGGGTACTACTTATACTGACCAATTCTTTATCTAATGTCTCTGGGTCGCCACTTATGGCTTTTACTCGGTGTTGTAAGCAGCGGATGATCCTTCTTTACGCTGTATGAATGGTGGGAGTTGAAATTGAGGTACTGTCTGGTGAACGGTATACAGATGTCTTGAACCCATGCCCTGTTTGAGATATTAGAACATCCAGGAATTGGAATGTGTTGTTACTCTCTTTCTCCATTGTGAACTGTATTGAAGGTCTTATTGATTTCACATGGTCTAGTAGAACCTGAACATCTTCCTAATGTGGCCAGAGTATGGCCATTAGAACGATTAATTAGTTACTTATATAGATGTAAAAATCAGCCTTAGTTTTTTGGGTTTTTTTGTTGTCTTTTTTAAAATCATTTCATCCCAAGAAAGGTGATAATGCCACTAGGTAGCAAATGGTTAATGAGAGTGTGAGAGAATGAGAAGATTTTAGTGATGAGAAGTGAGTAGAAAGGACAATAAAAGAACAGAATACAGGAATTCTGTTGATTACTTACAGCTAAAAACCATAAAAGTCTGAGACAAAACATGAACAAGGTTCATAATTGAGACTTTAAAGAAAGCAATTTATTGCATTTACACTGAATCAGAACATTTTTGTTCTTTGCTAGACATAATGTATTAAATGCAGGATGAAACATTTGCAACTATATATGAACACTTCTAACTTGCAGCAGTACCAAGATAGACTCCCATTAAAAAAAATTGTTTAAAATCTATCATGGTTACAACAATAAAATAGCTCCCTTTACTTAAATAAATTATATGTATAAAAATAACGTATAAACAGAAAATATATATTAAATAATTGTTAGACTTAATCCACTTTATAATACACACACGGATCATTTTGTGCCAAATCAACAAATATTTTTGCCAAAAATACCATAGGCATTACAGATTTAGTTCAAAATTGGTACAATTAAGACCATTATGAGACAAACAGAATGACGCCTATCTTTCCAAGGATTCCAGAGAACTGTGCCACTAAACTTTGCAAAAAAAAAGTCTTTATTTTTACACCAAGAAGGTGGAATTATGTACCATTTTAAAGTACATTACAATATTTACCATTTTACACTATGCAAGCAGATCTAAAATTTATTCTATGTAGTTTTTACTTCAGGTCAATTTGAGCTGTCCTTGAACCCGACCTTTCCTAGCTTATTTAAGTTATTAACCAAAATTTTTCTCAATTCAATCAATAAATAGATCTGGCCTTTGGCATGATATCGAAAGATACATTTTTGGGAACTAAAGCTACATGGATTTTAATGAACTGAAGCATGTTAAAACAAAAAGTTATCTCCCTTTAATTATTTCTGGTTAATTACCGCAAAATAATGAATAAGAATTTAAAAAAATCGTAAATAACGAAGCAGGTAATTTGAAACGAAAAATTTACAGACATGGAGACAAAGTTGATTTATTTCCACACAAAAAAATTGATGTCTTATTAAGAATCCATTTTTCGTGGGTGTTTCGTTTGATTCCCAAGTAAGTGGGCAAACCACTTCATTTTTTCGTCATACTTACGAGTTTCTTCTTGATTTGCCTGTGACTCTTTCTCTCGCTTTTTTGCTTCCTTCAAGAGTTTTTCCAACACTGAATGTTTTGATGCTGAATGAACAGTCTCATCAAATGTCGTATATCTGAAAAATAAATAAATATTTAAAAAAAAAAAATAACGAAATTATAGTCATAAGCATAAGAACTATCAAACATTTGCTAATGCTATGTAACTTCAACACTTAGACGATCACAGCTCTCTACACTTTCTTTATTTTTCTGTGACTTGACATGCATTCTTGGGAAAATGGAGTGGTTCCCATGGTTTTGAACTCGGAGTTGTTGTTGTTCTAAACTTCCAGCCACCTACAGAAGCCAAATTGTGATTTTATTGCTATTTTCCATGGCAAATGTTCAGATGAGCTAGGTTAAATCACTCTCATTCCTCCCATATTCAAAATGTAAATAAAAGGTTCCATTCAGAAAACCTCTTCCTCCAAGAACTACTACTTTGTTACTTTGTGGAACAGAATCCTGATTGGATGCTTCTTGGAACCCTAACCTCTTCAAGTCATAAAAGATTTTTGTCCTGTGTCTTTTTAGGCTGATGGAACTGGACAGTGATTCAAGACAATTAATAAATGGTGATGAAGACGCAGAAAGCAATGATTGTCCAGGAATGGCAGACAATCTGTTACGGCATAACCCAAAAATATCTACTTCCCAAACAGTGAAATATGTTTATTTCTCAGAACAGGCTAGGATCTATTACATAACAGTGAATGATACCCTACAGTAACATGATCATAAGGCTTAATTACTGATGAAAAATCAAAGATATTTGAAAGAAATGTTAAAAAGAAATTTTTTTACAAAACATACCTCCAAAAAAAAAACATGATACCTAAGGTTAAAATGAAAAATCTTTTTTGAAACTTTTATTTTAGTTTTAATTTCAAGCTAATAGATTAAATTTAATATTTCCAATAAGCAAAATACTTTGCTGCATTTCAAAACTAATTTAAATTAACTGGAAGGAGATTTTTTTTTTTTTATAAATCGCTAAAAAAAAAAAAAAAATCACTGATGATCACAATGTAATTCTCTTTATTAAAAGATCTCTCAAAAATAAAATATACTTTTCTGAAACTTTATTTGAGAAGTATTAGCTGATATTAAGTTCAATAATTTGATTTGGAACAAATATTACTTTTAGTTTAAAATATTGCAGAAATACATTTTTTAACATGGAGGTAGGTGTTTATTTAAGGCATTAACAGTCAGAAGTTTAATTTTTTTTTCTATGGGGGTACATATCTGCAAAAATTACTTGAGGAATATAATGGGAGTGCCTTTTTACATAATTTTTAACTGCCCAGTAATCTTAAAATTTTATGAAAATATTCTCCGTAATAAGGTATACTGAATTTTAAGTACTTTGGCTTTAAATTTACCATAGTAATTACTCTTATTTTCTGATAATGTTGAATATGGACGTCTGCATTTAACAAAAACTGGCACATTTATACACACAAAAAAAATTTAAATTCTTTTTAAATATTGGAGCGGCTGAAGTGTTGTAAACATTTCCATTCATGATTAGTAAACATAGTTTCTACTTAATAGCAATATCATCCAACCACTACAAATTAATACAGAAATTTAAAAGATTTAAAACATTATAAATTATTCTAAGCAAAATTTTTAAACAGTGAAAACAATTCCTGTAAAAATTTATTATTCATTGAAAAACATTTCTTTCTTGACAATAGTCTCCATAATATATTGTATTTATAAAAGTAATTAAAAGCTTTTCTAATTAAACAATGTCATAGTTTTATTGTATTTTTTATTTTACAATTCAAAGCAGATTTTCATTAAGTAGGGTCCTATTTTCCAAAAATTGCGGATTTAAATTTTCCAAGGAGTTCAGCATTTAACTAATTAATATAAACATTAAGCAGTATAAAAATTAATTCTTTGAAATTTCATAAAATTAAATAAGTGGTGGATGACAGATGTAGAAATAATGTTTTTATCAAGATTTTCTAAAAAAGAAACTTTAAATAATTTCAATCTTTTGTGAATATATCTTCATTAAAATCCCATAATTATCTGATTTTTGCAAAAATCTTAAAATCAATGTGTTTATCACTGCAAAAAGAGGCCAAAATTTCCTATGCTAAATTATGGTCACCCACTGATGCACGAAAAACAAAATATTTAACCAAAATTTTTAAGGTTCTAAAAAGGATTAAAAAAATATAATTTAATAATCAGTAAGTCCTTTGGTCTTTCCTCTTAATAATAAAGATTTTGTCGATAGAACTGGGTTTTTATTAAGTTTGGGGCATTTTTTTTTTTGTATGCTGATTTTTTTAGTTAATCGTTGGAAGTACTTACACTAAACAGTGTGAACACACAAATCAATGCCATTACTTATTACCAAGTAGCAGAAACCACATCACTTGAGGACTGCCAACAGCAGCAATAACTAAAATGCATTGCACATGTAACTCAAAAAGGAAAATGACAACATAATCAAGATGTCATTCCACACTACAAAGGATAGGAAAGAAACACACATTAATACTGGAAAGAGCAAGAACTAGTTACTGAACTTGAGAAACCAATTTTCATTGAAAACTGTTTTAAGAGAAAGATTTTATGAATCTCAACCGAAAAGTATAATTTAAAACTAAAAGCCTCTTCTTAATTCACGAAACAATGTAAGGGAGGTAATTCAGTTCTTACGCAAAAATTGTTTGGAACGGTGAAAACTGAGAAGTCAACAATAAGTGATTATAATGAATTGAAAGGACGAGTAACAACGTCCTGGTCACAAAATAAAGAAAACAATTTTGTAACCTGGGTTTTACTTTTAACCATCAAATAGGTGGTTGATGCTGCTAGTATCTGCTTTTCATTAAAAAAAAAAAAAAATCAACCATGGATTGAAAAGACAAAACGAGTGAAGATTGATGAGGGTTCTTTTATATTTTTTTTCTCATCGTATCTCATTGAATTAAAGCATCAAAACGTTATTTTCTCTAAAATTGAAAGACAACAGTTCAAAAAAAGGCGGAGGTAGAAAAATCATTTGTTCTGTGCATGGAAAAAAAAGAAAATATTTTCTTTAGGCCTGTCATCTTCCTGGACAGTAAATCTTTGTAAACATCTTAAATAATTGAAAATTGACGTACTACTTATTTCTCGGAATGTTTAAAGATCTAAACTTTCCAACAAAAATAGTAAATTAAACTTTTTTTTATCTAAAAGTTTTAGATTCTCAATCAATAGTACAACGCATGCAATGTTGTCGTTAAAAATGATTAGCAAAATCCTTGCAGATAAAATTACAGACTAGTAAACAAAACAAATGAAATTCTGACGAAATATAAAATTCGGTTACCTTTTTACTTCGAACAGTGCCATAATTTATAAGCAATTACTGATTAAATGAAAGAAAACAAACTTATCGACAAGAACACGTGGATCGCGAACCGGAAGTAACTTCCTTAAACATTGTATTTCACTACAGACGTCAAAAAAAAAAGATCAATGGGACATCAAGCGAATAACAATTTCTGTTATTTCTTAAAAATCGATAAAAAGAAAGTAATAAAAAGAAAGTAACAAAAAGTTATCACCAAATATCTAAAAACTCTCTGAAAGATAGAAAAACTTTTATATTTCTTAAAAAAAAACTTTATAAATATTTAAAATAGAACGATCAGTGTAACCCGGATATAAGAGAGTTGTCGGGACCGGAGAAGAAGTCTCTTATATCCGGGTTTCTCCTATATCCGGGTTTGGTCTATTTTGTTTAGGTAAGTATGGGCTCTAATTTGGGACCAGAGAAAATCTCTCTTATATCCGGGTTACACTGTACATAAGCAAAGGAATACACACAAACGCACACGCAAGGCAATGACGCCACTAAGATACAAACAAAGGGGCTTGTAGGAGTGAAAGAAAATGAAAATACTTTAAAAGGAACCGGAAAAGGAACATGAACAAAGTATAAACCTCTACAGTGTGAACCAGACAATATATATGTATATGCGCGCGCGCGTGGGGGGTGCAAATATATGGAAAAATAGGAAAGAACACGTTTAATAATCCGAAGTTCTACAGTATTTTTGTTTATCTTTAAAAAAAAAAAAAACAGTGCTCAATACATAAGTAGGGCCTAAATTATAATTATTTTTTAAAAATATGATTCCATCGCTACATAAGACTTCTCATGTTTCAAAAACAGGAGCTAAAAACTTATAAAAATTAAATTGAATTAAAATATCAAGCTCTGTTTCATCTTCATATATATATATATATATATATATATATATATATATATATACTATGAAATGGACTAAGAAAACCACCACCACCCTGTTTGACACCTTAAAGCTGATTGACTGACAACTTTCATTGCTATCCGGCCGTCACGAGACCCATGTGACTTCATCTCCACCAAAGGGAGATAACTTACATTTGTATCCCTACAACTTCTCAATACGGAACAGCAATACCTAGTGTGGTGTGGCTGTAGCCCAATATTCCAGAGAGAATCACCAGGGTCAATTTACATACATACATACATACTTACTTACTAATTAATTAATAATTATTTTATTTGCACTTTTTACCAGCAGCGTCTTTTGTTTTTCATTGCAGATTAAGTGACAGTAAGTGTTCGAAATAGTTTAGACTTCTCAATATTCTTCATTTTTTTTTTTTTATCAATTTTCTCCAAGCAAGACGATAATGCCACTAAGATGCAAGGGACTACTAGGGGCGGGGTGAAAGAGAATGAAAAGATCTTAGAATGAACCGGAAACCCGATCTTAAACACGGAAAAAGGTATAAATCTCTATTCCTATTCAAAAGACCAGGGAGGAGTGTGAACTGAAAGGTGGGAGAACTTATTTGCTCCTATTGAAGATGGAGACGTTAGAAGTATAGAGTTGGAGTAGACGTTAATCAAGTTGATTTTAGTAATACTGCCATCTCGATGTTCTTCTTCTTCTTCTTCTTCTTCTTCTTCTTCTTCTTCTTCTTCTTCTTCTTCAGAATTCCAATTTTTATAAACTCTGTTCAAGGCCTTCAAAGACTATTCCAAGTACTCCGATATCGATGGGTACAACTGTGCCAAACTTCTTTTCATTTTTCTCACAATACTTTATGTTATTATTAATAAAAAAATTATACTAATATTCACCGAATCCAAGGTTCAAGAGCCGCACAAGGTAGAGGGTTAATGAATGAGATATGTGATATGAACGTAAGAGAAGGGAGTCAGAAGTGAAGATTACGAACCTATGTCGAATAGATAATAATTGACCTTAGATTTGAAGAGGTCAACATTGTAGTGTTCAAAGAAGCATTCTCTCCGGAGTCCGTTCCACAGAGTAGCACTTATTGGGAAGAAGCTTTTTGAGTGGGACATCGTTCTTAACAAAGGAATATGTAGAGAATGAGGACGATTCAACCATTTGGATGTAGCAAAAAGGGTCTTGGCTGTAAAGGTCTGTTGGCACTAAAGAATGGAGCTCATTTGAAATATTCCATGGAAGTAACGATAGAATATTAATATACTTCCGACATTATGTCTGTGAGGAGAGGGGTTGCAGGGCGGAAAATACGTTATTCCCTCTCCTTTCAACAAGACAGTGTAAACGATTTTGAACTCCCTCAAGGCTGGGAAGCGAGGATTTGTCAGCTCCAGAATACATATAGTAAAAATATTCTTTTAATTCTGATCTGATTCTTGTAAAGAGTCAGGTACTTTATGGGGTGATAAAATGAACCAGCAAATTTCTTTAGCAAGGGGTTCTATATATGAGTTGCACTTGAGGTCTGGTGTTAACTTGTGTACAAATAGACGTTCAACCCATTCACCGTGATGAGAGAAGTGTCTGGTCGTTATTGGTGATGAGAGACTAGAAAGCTTTCTTATTATTCTGGTTATTTTCAGCAGTGCTGTTCTACCAATGTTCTCGGTTCTTTCTCAAATTTTCAACACAGGGAACTTGTAGTAGCAGGTAGAGTTTAATAAATAAAATAAAATAATATATCTCTTAAATCCCCTTGAAAACTATCAGATACTTATCATCTCCATAACACCTTAATAACTAGCATGCTTAAAGACAGGTCAATTAGCTAGTTTCGTTTCTTAAACCAGCTACTTGGATAAGCAAAACAAAAGATCAAAGACCTCGTACCAAAGCGAAGGACAATCCTACTCACATTCACCTTATTCTCCGACCACAATATAAGCCCAGAAAAAGTAGGCTTCGAGGCCAGTTCTCTCTATACTTTCAACAGAAAACGGGACAAGCGGGTCCACTCCTTTCAACATCAAAGAACTAAGACTACAAAGGAGGAGGGTCTCTCTCTCTCTCTCTCTCTCTCTCTCTCTCTCTTTCTGTTACAACGTACCGCCAGCTACGAACTCTGACGCACAAGAAGGATACAATTAAATCTACTGAAAAATATCGTCTACTTAACATCTCTTTAATATTAACAGCGGCATTCTTAATGACCAGATATTTGGATAAGCAAAACAAAAGATCAAAGACCCAGTACCAAAACAAAAGATCAAAGACCTAGTACCAAAACAAAAGATCAAAGACCCAGTATACACGTCCTGAAACAACGTTTACTAAGCGTTCATTCATTTTCAATGTAAAAACAAACATTCTACAATAACCTCCAGAGGCTCACACAATAGAGTCAAGCAGATATTTGTGGTTTGTGATGCCTTAAATGATTTTAAACTAAATTAATTGTCTCGACCAAACAGCATGTGATATTTCAGGGGAAATATTTGGATGACGACATAGAAGTTAGACGTTGATTTTCAAACGGACAAAATTCAAGGGAAATATTTTTAGGGTGCTTGAACCTACGCCTAGCTATCCCGCACCATGTGTACTGCTAGAAAGATAATAACAAAATATTCTCTGTAAGTGTCAATCAATATATCAGTAATTCGAGAAGCTTAGCTTAAGTTCGCACTAGACTACAGGAGCGAAATAATCCAATGTGGACTGAAGTCATTGCACTAGCAAATTGAGACAAGCTTGTTATGTTAACCATCTTGCAACGGCGTGGTGTTACTTCTTCTTTTATGTGCCTCGTTCCTTCAGGACACGGGCGATTATGGCTCTCCACAACCTCCTATTCCTTAGCTCCTCTCCCATTCAGCCATCCATCCATCCATTCACAAAAGTTCGCAAGGTAGGTGGCTTGCTGCCTTCCACTATCTCTCTTGCCCTCAACATGCCCTGTGAGTGTTAAGTTTCCCAAACCATCCTTCCTCCTTATGTGTTCAAGAAATTTCCGCTGTCTCTTCCTGATTCTGAGTGTGCCTTCTTTTTGTCGCCATTTTCTTTAAGACTTCCTCGTTGCTTACTGGCTTCGTCCATGGAATTTTCAATATCCTTCTGCAGAGCCAAATTTCTGCTGCCTCCAATGCACAGTAAGCAGCGTGTCAGTCTTATAATCACGTTAATACGTTGTGATTTATCTGAAGGTCGTCAGGCATTACTAGTTACATATAATTGACACTAGATGAATTATCTCCCCCTGATACCAACTTCGTGTTGACTTCTGGCAAGCATAGCGAAACAGTCTTTCTCCGCTGACCACCGCTGACTAACTGACATTATATAAGTCCAGTAATAAAGATAATTTATATATTATTATAATTTTAGAATTCTCTCGTCTCTTCGCGATCATGTCTCTTTCGATTCATAACTGACTAGGCAGAAGATATTACCGCACCAGGCTGCCATTTTTTCTGCGATAAACTGGTTGCTAACCAAGGCTATAGAACCCAGTTTGTCCGTCTATTCACCTCATAACTGGGAAAGAAGAGATGGACTCATGCCTTTCCCAAGGTTATTTGCTCGTAAGTGAATGTAACGAACCTGACTGAAATTACATTCTCCTTACATACGTGCAATCATCTTCGGGTCAGAGTTACCTCTACTCAGTGTCTGAGTTACTTTCTACGGTAGACTGGTTGTCAGTCAAGACTACACAACCCAATCTGCAGTTCTATTCAACTCATAGCTTTCAAAGAAATAGATTCATACCTTTCCCAAGGGTATTTACGCGTAAGTGAATGTAAAGAACCCGACTGGAATTTGAATTCGTATTAAAATTACTGTCTCCTTACATACGTGCAATCATCTTCGTGTCACAGTCACCTCTACTCACTGCCTGGGGATCGTAACAAACAGAAAACAAAACATTACATGGTGTCAGAATAAAGCTACCCTGTTACACGACTCAGGTTTTCCTTTGCAAACCACAAGTATATAGTCATTTGTAAAATTTACAAATGAGTATATACTCATTTGTAAAATTTACAAATGGCGGAAGTCACGGTCTTTCCTACACTGATGAATTAGGAAAGCAGCAACATGCTAGAAACTTGTCGAAAATTCCAGTCAACAGTGAAGCTAATGTTCGGAGAAACTTTGAGAGATGAAGAAGACAACTACATTATGGTATGGAGCTTACCATCCCTTGCACTGAATATCATAAAATGAAAAAATAAAAATGCACGGAAAGTTTTCCCAATTAAGTCATGTAAAAAGATAAGCCCGAAATGCGATTTACAGACCGGAGACACAAAAATCAAACAGGTGCGGAAGTTGAAATATCTGAGAAGTGTTCTGACAGAGGTCAGTAAGTGCGACGCTGAGATTCGAAGACGGATTGGGATGGCCGAAGACGCATTCCAAAAGCTGGGCAGAGTATTACGAGACAGGAGGGTCTCTCGTTGTTAACAAAGAATAAAGTACTGAACTACTACGTGATATCTGTCCTCCTTTACGGCAGCGTATGTTGGACGGTCTCCTCAAAGATGAAGAAGAGACTCGAGGAAATAGAAGTATAGTTCTACAGGAGGATGCTAAGGATACCATGGATCGGACATGTGAGCAACGATGATGTTTTGGAGAAGAAACTTATACTTAACATCAGGAAGAGGCAGCTGAAATTTCTGGGGCACGTAATGAAAAAGGAGGGCTTGGAAAATCTGTTACTCACAGGGCGGATAGAGGGAAAGAGAGACTAGGGAAAGCAACGCCGCATGATATACTTAACGGGCTTAAGCAAGTGGATGGCAGAACAGGGTCTGGAAGAAATAACAAAAAGACAAAACTTATTGAGAACTACAAGGGATAGGAAGAAGTGCAGAGCCATGATCACCTACGCCCTGAAGGGACACGACACATAAAAGAAGACCTCAACTACTCTGAAAATATCAAGTAGGGCATGATGTTTTCTTTTCTGTTATGGAATTTAAAAGGAATAGCAGACGCAGATCGTAAGTTCAAGATGCGGTTCTATGACGTCATACCACGCGATAGACCGAAGTATTACAAAAGAACCATATATTTAGATGCAATGTAATGTGTTGTGACTACTTTGAAATGTAATTTTGTTGAGTGTGGGTTGCTTCGTTTTAATGTAGATGGCCTTCAATATCTGAAGGTTCTTTTTACTGTGTATATGTGTGAGTATTGTTGTGTCTGACTAATATCTGTCTAATATTATGTCCATGATCGTTTATATATATATATATATATATATATATATATATATATATATATATAAAGAAAGAACAGTAGTAAGAAATTTGTAACCTAATAATTTACATACTTATACTTGATGTGAAATTAATTATACATACTGTAAGGGATTCTAATTACATTTACTTGTTCTTAAAACAAATATAGTATATTAAAGATTAAAAATTAAAAGTGAAAATATTTCAAATCGTAGTTAAATAAAACGTATTCTAACCTAAACATCCCCCAAAAATCTTTAAATATACAAATAGAAAAAAATGCCGTAAGAATTTTTGCCGTTAACAATAAAATTTTAAAAAAATCCAGATGGCATGCATTTAACGGATGTTAGATTTCATTGAAAAATACATCCCTACCCCCTATCAAAGCGTAACTAATAACTGATACATCAAAATACAGACATAATGAACACGCAAACACCCCTTGTCTAGTGGAAGTGGATTTATCTGTAACCTTGAAAACGTGAATTATGATTTTAGCTGTGTCTTTAAAACCCAGTATTTTTAAAAGTTACCCCAAAATTCGCTTGAGGATGAAATGGAACTAATGTCTTTAATTTAATTACAAAATTAAATTCGGGGCTTTTAGCTTCCATTTTTGAAACATGGTTAGAACTGTGTAGCGAAAAAAAAACCATATTTTAAATCAATTAATTTATAATATATATATATATATATATATATATATTTGGATATTTTTTTTTATTAAGTTGGTTCTTGATCTAAGATTTTGTCTCAAATAAGCCATCTTCAGAGTGGTTATACAGACATTTTAACAAAGATATTCACCATCAAAGATAATATTTTGCTATGTTGACATAGAGAATTGCTATGTGACGATAATGGTCACAGAATAGCAGACACAGTTCATAAGTTCAAAATGCAGTTATATGACGTCATACCACACAAGAGGTCAAAATATTAACAACTGAATCATAAGTCTAGATTCAATGTAATGTGTTGTGACTAGTTTGAAATGTAATTTTGTTGAGTGTGGGTTGCTTCATTTTAATGTAGATGGCCTTCAATATTTGAAGGTTCTTTTTACTGTGTGTATGTGTTAGCATTATTTTTATCAACTAATATCTATCTAATATTATGTACATGGTCGTTATTGTCGCATAGCAATTTTCTATGTCAAAATAACAAAATATCATCTTTGTCGGTGGATATCTTTGTTTCATGTTTGTATAACCCACTCTGAGGATGGCTCATGTGAGCCGAAACCTTAGGACCAACTTAATAAAAATATATCCAAATGTTGGACAATTCTTGTCTTTATTTTCACCAGAAATTAAAACAAACATTGGAACATTAGAACGGCTCATGATCAGACATAATAGACATTCATTGTCTGTTATATTTAATAATATGTGTTTAAATATACATACACACACACATATATATTTAAACATACACTATTTAAATGTAATGTCAATTGTTATTTTCTGTCTTCTTTTCTTGTTCTCTCTCCTTAATAATGTTTTTATTATATTCTTTAATACCCCGCTTGCGTCTTAGTGGCTTTATTGCCACACACATATATATATATATATATATATATATCTGTTTTTGTGTGTGTGTGTGTGTGTGTGTGTGTGTGTGTGTGTGTGTGTGTGTGTGTGTGTAAATGTGTCTGTAAATGTGTGTACGATGACCGGCTACTCTCGAGCACACACATCTATTAAGGTGGCTAGCCAATCTCTGTTGCAGACAGCTGCTCAGGTACATTTGTGTTCGTCCACCACCCACAGAGCGCACCCAGGCTTATACTGCATCTATGCTGAGCGGACATTAGTTACAGTGTCGTGACCAGCAGTTTGAAAAAAAAAAAAAAACAAACAAACAAAAAACACCGGCACGCTCAAATCATCGGTCACGATGACTTGCACAAGCACAACCACCGGCGGCTTCCGAGCAGTTTCGTGCACACAAATTCCACCAACAAGGCTTGGGCCAACTAAATTCAGGCACTTTCCAAAGGTGCCTATCAAGGCCGATAACATTAAGAAGTAAGTCACTTTCCTGACAAATCGACCATTTTTGTTTGATCATTTCATCCCAAGCAAGGCAATAAAGCCACTAAGACGCAAGCGGGGTATTAAAGAATATAAGAAAAACATTATTAAGGATAGAGAACAAGAAAAGAACAAAAGAAGACAGAAAATAACGATTGACATTACATTTAAATTTTTGAAGATGAACTTTGACTGGGAAGTGAGAAACCGGAAGAGATTTCCACAAGTGAGAAGTGCGATAGAAGACATTATTAGCATAGAACTTACGGTTACACCTGTCCATTTCAACTATAAAATGATGAGACCTTGCCGCCAATCTAGTACTGCACTTGAATTCATAAAGTCGGGGTACCATAGAGGAAAGGTCACTAGAACAATTACCATGCCATGAAAGTATTTATAGAAAAAGCACAGGGAAGCTACACTACGACAGTGGGAAAGAGACAGGACAAATTGCCAGGTCAGGACCATTGATATTACAGATTCTGATGAGATTCGCATCGTGGTCGCAAGGCGGATTGGAAAGCGTACTCTCTAACTGATATATATATATATATATATATATATATATATATATATATATATATATATATATATTACTTTTATATCTATTTTGCTTGACCCAGCTAATGCTCTGCGATGGAGCGGTTCGGAGAAAAGAAAAGTCGTAGCTCTTGGGGCACAACCAGTTGTGTTATGAATACTTGGATGAGTATCACCACAGAATTTGTGAGTAGCGGCGCTATATCGAGTTCATTCATTTTCTTCTTGGTACAGTTGGTATGTCGCTTTCGTTGTATCGAAACGGTTCGGGTTCGAGTCTCAGTGGATGCGCACTGCTGCTGTGTCCTCAAAATAGGACGAAACGGCTGTCCAGTGCTTTCTGTATTCTGCTGAGAATTCTTCTAGACTCGATGAATTACTATAATTATTAGCCTAAATCACCAAAATTCTAGAATAGGTTTAAAAGGTTGTTCAGTAAGATAGAATTCTAAAGCAATGTAAAAAGAGATTAAATATAAAAAAATAGCATAGCTTACTGTCGACTCGACTTCTTCGTCGGTTGGGCTAAACTATCCAAATTGTAAAATGTCATTATATATTACAGATATACACATTTGTACGTAACAATAATGATATGCAACTTTACCAATTTTGATTGGTTAATTCGGCCGTAATATATAATGACATTTTAAGATTTATCTTGCTCTGTCTGACGATCCAGAGTTGAAATTCGAGTCGTAATTTGCTTATTACTTTCGGTTGCGCGCGCACGCACACACACACACACACACACACACACACACACATATATATATATATATATATATATATATATATATAGTTTTTCATTAAAGACAGCTGACAAGCTATTAAGCTTTTTATTTAATTTTTCTTGTGTTCGAATTAAGTGTTTTCTTTTCTGGGCATAAATTCTGTAAAAATTGTCCAAATGTTCTGCATTCCCGAGCGCTTTCAGCCATACTTTTAGCCATTTTCAAGGATGATTTTTATTTTTTTATTTTTAAGTGAATATGTGGATTTTTTTTTATATATGTATCTAGAGTTATACGAATGTTATATTTTCCAAAGACGGTCAGCACATTGTGACCGTGTTCATAGTTGATGATATTGAGTGTTAGATTTTTCTTTTGCTTATTAGTGTTTCATTATTTTTATTATTATTATTTTTTTTTCGCATATAAATGAGGTTCTTATACTTGTATTTTCTACAAGTATATTTTGCATGCAGTTTGGTAGGTTTTTGTGTGTGTTTACATGGATCCTAATTGGTTAGAGAGGTTTAATGTGAGTTTTCTCGATAGGCATGTAGTGGTATGTCCAATATAATAATTCATGAGTTTGGTTTGATCAGGAACGCTATTCTTTAAGGGGCTTGTGAATTAACAAATAATATTGGCTTTCTGTAATTTAGATCTTGCAGGTGTGTTGCTATTGTTGATGATAAGTTTAGCTGTTTTAAATTCTTTATAGTAGATAATTTAATTTTCTTCTTCTGGTCGACTGGAGTTGTGTATTTCTTTAGGTTTCTAAGAGAAATTCATCTTGTTTATAGCTAACGTGCATTTGGCTACTATAGAAAATGTTAATATTATTGTTCTTATCTAGATGTTCAGTATTGCTATAAGTTACTTCAGAAAGAAATAGTCTGATCTGGTGATCGATGAGATACTTTTCCGAACTAGTCCTGGGTATGACGATAAACTACACCCAACACTTAATTGTTGCTTTTCCCAGGTCCACCCTGATCTATGGGCAAATAGTGACCCACACCAAACAAAAACATAACCCCACGAAAGTATAAAAATACATTTTTATAATAAAAATACCAGCAATATATTTTTTATATAAAAAATTACCAAAAATATTTTTTATTTGTTGTTGAAGGCATACAATTGTGTTCAAAATGTATTTAGCTGAATCAATAAAATTATGTTCAAAATATTTAGATTTCGGCATTAAATAACCCATATAGGTTAATATGCCGCTAAACGAGATCAAACAAACAAACAATTATGATAAAATCAATTCTTTTTCAGACGTCTTTTAAACCAAACAACGAATAACGTACTTAAAATAACAATCAATTGTCTACAGTAAAAGAATTCGAACAATGCAAATCGCCAAGAACGATTTTGGTTATGAATAGCAACTGAAACAATTACACAAATCTTTAAAATTTTCCAGACTTCGTTAAAACAAGACATTGTATCTTTTAGAGATAAGAGGCAAAACTTATGTGCTTTGTCATACAATGGATAACGGCTGGGAACAAGAAATCTGAGAGCCGAGTTCGAATTTCAATCGGATTCATTACGCCCACTTACGTGCAAATACCGCTGGGAGAGGAATGAATCCATTTCTTTGAAAGCTATGAGTTGAATAGAAGTGCAGATTGGGTTGTGTAGTCTTGACTGACAACCAGTCTACCGTAGAAAGTAACTCAGACACTGAGTCGAGGTGACTGTGACCCAAAGATGATTGCACGTATGTAAGGAGAATGTAATTCCAGTCAGGTTAGTTACATTCACTTACTAGCAAATAACATTGGGAAATAAACGATAAACGACACCCGGCAGCAAGGAGTTGGGTACCACCTCTTAATTGCTGCTGTTGCCAGGTCCACCCTGATCCGGGGCGGTAGCATATGTTAGGGTCCCAACTATAGGCAAATAGAAACCCACACCAAACACAAACAAAACCCTATGGAAGTATTAAAATACATTTTTATAGTAAAAATACCAGTAAAACATTTTTATCTATTTTTATACATTTTTAATGTAGTTTATCCCCCAGTTATGAGGTGAATAGCCGGAGAAACTGGATCCTAAAGCCTTGGTTGGCAACCAGTCTATCACAGAAAAAATGGCAACCTAATGTGGGAATATCTTCTGCCTAGTCAGTCATGTATTGAAAGAGACATGATCGCCCTAGCGTGTGGCACTTGACTGACTGAATAATTTTTTTTTTTTTTTTTTTTTAATTTGGCTATGAAATTTTTTGGTTTTGATCGTGTGACATTATGTGACACTGGTAAACGAAAAGGGTTAATCTAAAATATGAACAGGAATAGATGGAGAGGGTTAAAAGTATGGAATAACATAAAATGAAAGAACGAACGAAATGGTTTCCTATCGAAAATCTAGCTTGAAGAAAAGACAGACCTGAAAAGAATGATTTTATTGGTTTTGCGAAAAGATATTATCAGAGGCCACGTGGAAGGCTTCAACCCGCGAGGTCCGAGAAAGAATAGTGAAAGTATATTCGAGGTTAGGTGAGAATTTGGGAAACGGAAGTAGAAATTGATTTATCTCCGCTTAATTAAAGTAGAAGTTACGAAAACATGTCTCATAATTACCAGACGGAAGAAGGAGTCAATTGTGTTATAATATTTGGTAATTTTGAAGACAAAGACAGAATCGAGAAACTGATTTATGCTTGTCCGTCAAAGAGGCGAAATAGCTTCGCTGATTCTGAAAATGTAAACAAATTGAGAAATAGGATTTTATCCTTCGCCCGGAGAAATTGAAATAAGAAACGGACCTGTAAGGTCCATGATTATGATTAAGCGAAAAGATATGAAGAAAAGTTTTGACAATAGCGCGTCGGAGGAACAGCTGATAAATGTCTGTTTAAATAAACAGGAACTGGAACTGAGAAAATTCGTTGTTGAAAATTATGATAATTACAATTAATGATTAAAAGTAAGAACCTCTCTTTCGCCTACTCGGTTTAAAAATCAGATCTGTCAAAGAGACAGCCAAAGCAGCGGGCTTTAATGAAATACTAAGAGAGGGGGAGAGGGAATGAAACATTACCTCCGCCTATTTGGAAGTAATGGTGCGAGGCATAAATAAGAGAAAGAATGAGTTATGAGGGCGGGGCGGGGCGATACCTGTAGCCACCACCAGTGGGGCGAATGGTTCTCCCAAATTTGGAAAGATAATTAATATTACGAACCAGACAACAAAAACCTCTTGTTCAAATCGATACAGAAAGCTGGGGAATCACCAGATCCCCAAATACCGTCAGCCCCACTTCAGTTTTGGGTCGAAGTCAATATAAACAGAGCGCTTAGTCGACCCAGAGGAAGACGATAGTCAAGCGGCTAAGAGCAAACGATATCCACGTGACTTGCTGCCGAGAGAACCCCGACTTTGAGCCCTGATTTAAGAATTAGCACCGATAGGTAAAATGTCACTATAGAGATTTTAGTGCGAAGGGTTAACATTGTACAAAGAATTACAAAAACCAAATCGAAAATTGATCCGAAGAATCTTTCATTTTTATTTTGTCTGCGAGAACATGTCATTGTTCAAACCAACGCTACGATGACTGGCGATACTCGAACGCCACTGTTCTGAGATCAAGAAACACAACGTGGGCGAAGAAAAGTGCGGACCGAGGCGCCAGCGACCAGCGACTCGTTGACCAGCGACAGTATCGACCAGCGTGGGATTGACCCTGCAATCAACACGTTGCCCTACGACCAGGTTATCTTCTGGTATAGGTGGCGTGTGGTAAGGGTCATATCATCTGGTCACTGCTGACCAGGTTAGAACCAGGATCGGCTGAAGCGTGCGTGTTATAATCGAAGATTAAATAGTGAATTGCTCTTTTACTATCAACACGAGAAAGTCAAGGTAAGACGTTACATAGAATTTAAAATATTATTATTATTATTATTATTATTAAGTATAATAATGCAAATCGCCAGGAACGTGTTTGGTTATGAATGGCAACTAATACAATTCCACAAATCCTTAAAGTTTTCCAGAACTTTTTAAAACAAGAAAATATATCTTTTACAGATAGTAAGCAAAAAGAAACAGACCAGCATGCACATTTGTGATACCAAACTCAATAAGTAAAGTTAAGCACCTGGAAAGAATTTTAGCAGAGGACGGAAAGTGCGACACTGAAAACCGAAGGCACATTGGCATAGCCAAAGATGCTTTCCAAAATCTAAGCAAAATATCAAGAACCGAAGAAAAGAGTCTCCTTTCTCTTATGTGCTCTGTCCCTTCAGGACGTAGGCGATCATGGCTCTCCATTTCATCCTGTTCATTGTATCTCTCAATAAGCTTTACCTTTTTGTTATTTCACCCAGACCCTGTTCTGCCATCCATTTGCTTAAGCCCATTAAGTATGTAACGTGTTGCTTTTCTTTATTCCTCCTTCCCTCTATCCGCCCTGTGAGTATCAGATTTTCCAAGCCCTCCTTTCTCATTATATTTTTTAAGTTTTTCACCCCAAGCAAGGCGGGAGTGGCACTAGCACGCAAGGGGTTACAGAGAGTGGGACAAGAGTAAAGAGGCGTGATAGAGAAAAGGATGAAGAGAAGGACGAGAAATATATCAGGGCATCTAGAGATGTCGATTGACATTGCATTTGAATAGTTGGAGATTATAGCTATCAAGGAAGCAAGTAAGCGGAAGGGAGTTTCACGGACGGGAAGTGCGAGACATGTAGAAGAAAGGGCTACATTTAACCGTTTCGACAGTGAAAGAGTGGGACTGAGATGCCGACCGAGTGGCAGGTTTAAATTCATGCAGTTTGGGAACTAGCGAAAGTAGCTCGTCGGAGCAGTTACCGGGAAAGTGTTTGTAGAAAAGACAGAGGGTGAGAGAGCGACTGTAAACGAGATGCCATGACCCTGAAATTTCAGCTGCCTCTTCCTGAGGTTAAGTATGAGTTTGCTTTTTGTTTGCCTCTTCTCCAAAACTTCATGGTTGCTCACATGTTCAGTCCATGGTATCCTTAGCATCCTTCTGTAGAACCACACCTCCATTGCCTCGGGTCTCTTTCTTTATCTTTGAGGAGATCGTCCAGCATTCCCAGCGGTAAAGGAGGGGCAGATATCACGTAGCAGTTCATCACTTTTTCTTTCTGCCTAGTTTTTGGAATGCGTTTTTTGGCCATCCCAAAGCGTCGCACTTACCGTCCTCTGTCAAAACACTTCCCAGATATTTACTTTTCCGCACCTGCTTGATATTAGTGTGTCCCCGACCTGTAAATCGTATTTCGGTCTCATACATTCTGTCTTCTTGTAGTTTATGCTTAGTTCACTTTTCTCGCTCTCCTTTGCTACTTCGCTACCTTCTGTAAGAAAAGAGTACTGAACTCTGATGACATATCAATCCTCCTACATAGCGGTAAATGCAGGAAAATCTCCTCACAGATGTGGAAGGGACTTGAGGCAGAAGAAATGTTGTTCACAGAAAGATGCTGAGAAGACCACAAAATGGGAATGGTTTATTATTCTTACACAGAGGAATGATTTTGCTGTTAATGCACCGGTAATGGTTTTGTTGTTCTTACACCGGGAATGGTTTTGCTGTTCTTACACTGGGAATGGTTTTGTTGTTCTTACATCGGGAATGGTTTTGTTGTTCTTACACTGGGAATGGTTTTGTTGTTCTTACACAGAGGAATGATTTTGGTGTTCATGCACCGGTAATGGTTTTGCTGTTCTTACATCGGGAATGGTTTTTCTGTTTTTACATCGGAAATGGTTTTTCTGTTCTTACATCGGAAATGGTTTTGTTGTTCTTACACAGAGGAATGATTTTGGTGTTCATGCACCGATAATGGTTTTGCTGTTCTTACACCGGGAATGGTTTTTCTGTTCTTACATCGGAAATGGTTTTGTTGTTCTTACACCGGGAATGTTTTGTTGTTCTTACACCGGGAATGGTTTTGCTGTTCTTACATCGGGAATGGTTGTTGTTCTTACATTGGGAATGGCTTTGTTTTAAAAATTAGCGATCAGTTCTTCCTTAAGTTCAGCGAATACATTACAGGACACCCTTTGTGTCCTATTGGCATTAACGCCATTCTTGGGATGAATCTATTAAAAAAAAAGTACGTTTGTTTAATTTTGACTAAACTGAAATACACACTCAGAGTGTTGCATTTCTTTTTCTGTTAGTATAGATGTACTCATAGGAAGAAGCGAAGAGTGCAGAAAGAACCGATTGCACTAACGCAGCACGAAAAAGGAGATCGTTTATTTTGTTCCAACTCAAGATAAGAGAAATAGAATACGTCGGAAACTAGAAAAAGGTTACAGAGTTTAGAACGAAAAAGAGAAGGCGATGAAAGAGATTGATCGTAACAAAAATATCCAGAAAATCGAACTCTTCAAGTATGCTTACGTACTGATTCATATGCAGGAAATTTCCAATTAAAGTAGTTAACGTGACCTCAACAAAAAAAAAAAAAAAAGGAAGAAAGAAAACAATGAAAACTAAAAAGGCGCACAACTCAAAGCTCTGAACTGAAAACACTGATAATTAATGTTATTAATTCTGTTTTTCAAATTAGTAATAAAGGAATAACAATTATTTTTAAGGTAGTTTTTTTTTCTTTTTTGAAATCTATGATAGCAATGAAGAATTGAAAAGAATAATTTATGTTCTGCCTCCGAAAGTACGCGTGCGTGGTTCTGAAGACAGCCAGATAAACGCCTTAAGGCAATTAAAACTCTGAAGAAGACAAAGTCCCGTATATCGGCAGGTTTATTAAGAACCAAAAGGATAAAACTAGAAGAGAAATACATACGTATAAATAAGACTAGTTTGTCTGAAGAAAAAAAACAAAGGGAACATGAAATATGACAAAAGCAGCCGGAGATTTGAATATAAAACAGAGACCATTTGTCTAATAAATGGATAAAAGAAGGTGGTGAGTTCTTCGTTTACATGAATATATATATAAAGTTTGCTACGAGAATGCATTCAAATATTGCATTGAATTCGCGGGAAAGGAAGTTACAATAAGGTTACATTTTACAACGGTATATACAGACAGTGGACATATGTTGACAGGATTCTACCCGGAGAGATACACACGGAAAATAAACGTATGGAATATGGCTACATTAAATAAAAATGTTCAAACAATGGCACGGAAATAAAATAAACGAATGTAGAATATTAACAAAAGCTACAAACCGATGTGGTGAAGAGTTCCGCAGCTATTTCGCCAACTGAAGTGGGTAGTAACAGAGGGTGAGGTCTACGCGGCACTGAAGGAGGTCGGCAGAGACAAGTCGCCGGGTCTGGATGGTTTGACCTATGAATTTTACTTGAGGCTGTCGTACATCTTTATCCCGATTTCGACTGTCGTGTTCAACAACTGGTTCCCCAGGAGTCCGTCCCCGACCGGATCTCCAGGGGTGTGATCACGCTGTTGAAAAATGGTAAGTGTGTTGGGCGGTATTTAGATGATTACAGACCCATAACTCAGCTAAACACAGAGTTAAAGATTTTGGCTAAGATCCTGACGGAGCGATTGCAGTCAGTTGCTGAGATTCTGTTGGGACCAGAACAGACTTGCGCTGTGAAGAGTCGAACTATTCAGAGCAACCAGCATCTGATCCGCACGATCTTAGAGGGTGTAAAAGACGACGAACAAGCCGCGCTGATCAATTTGGATCAGTCCAAGGAATTTGATAGAGTTGACCATCGCTACCTGGCTGCTGTCCTGCAGACCGCCGGATTCGAACCTCCTGTATCGCCCCCCCCCAGTGCTGTGGTACAGGTGAACGGAAAGCGGTCGCGTGCTTTTGCGCTGTCTAGGTCGGTTCGTCAGGGTTGTCCACTGTCGCCCCTACTTTACGCTTTGGTGGTGGAGACTCTCCTTCGTCGACTAAGGGACGGGACGTGCAGCCGGGACCTACGTGGAATCGCTGTCATTGGTGAGGCTCGAGCCAGGGTTTCCGTGTACGCCGATGATGTATCTGCTTTTGTGTCATCCCGCAACGATATTGAGGAGCTGTTGAAGGCGTTTGATCGGTGCAAAATGGTCACAGGGGCCAAGATTAACCGCGACAATCTTCTGGCTTGCGGTTAGGTGCCTGGAAGGCGGTCGATCTTTGTTTGGACGGATGGTCCTATCTGCATTCCCGGAGTGTGGTTTGAACCCGACCTCCAGCTGGAGAAAAATTGGTCAGAAGTACTGGCAAATGTCGGCGTGGCAGTCGAGACTTGGTACAGAAGTAGGTTGTCCTTGAAGGGCAGGGCTGAGGTGTGTGTTACTTACGTCTTTCCTCTTGTCCTTTACCATTTGTCCATACTTCCTCTCTGTAAGAAGCGTAAGAAGGCGATAAATCGGGAACTTAAGCATCATGTCGACAGAGAAGTTTGTGCCCAACGTCCGTGTCATGGGGGGGGGTAATGCCGCTGTTGGAGAGTCACAAACTCGCCTCGAAGCTGGCTTTCCTACGCCGCGCATAGACAGGAGACTCGATTTTGGCGGGGATTGTGAGGGATGCCTTACTATCAGTCATCCCATCTAGCGGGCTGAGCGTCATCGTAGGCCCCGGGATCAATCGAGTTTCCGCCTTGATTGTCGATCGGCCTTGATGGTCATTCATCGGTCAAGTGACATTTCTCGGCCTAGGAGGGTCTTCTATCGTGAACTAGTGGAGTGGGTCGTGAAGGATCCGCTACGCAGCCGACTCGGCTCGTCGGCGGATGAGTGGCGCTCGTTTTGGTCTAGGACGCCAGCGGCGGAATACCTCAACAACTCTGAGCTTTCGCTTACCTGGCGACTGGTTCTCGCCCCTTTTGCCAAATTCTGATGAAGTGAGCCGCTGCCTTTCCGTCCTAATCTTGACTTTAAGCTGATGCTTAAAGTACAAGATCATTTGGAAACTTCTCGCCATGTGAACTTCTCGCCATCATAGAATTCCTTCTGACGAGTCGACCAAATCACGACTCTCATAACACCTAGTAAGCAAAAGAACATGTAGTGTTCAGCCTTCGTCAACGGCGGTACCACATTGCTACAGCCAGAAGTGACCTCGAGGACAAAGGACATGCGTACCATGATGCCTTCAATAAACTTGCACAACAGGACTACGACCCTGCAATGAAAGAAGGCGTGACCCAGGATCTCGACATCCGCCCTCTCTCACAGCGAATGAAGTTTGGAGATTTCTCCAAGCCCGCTGAACAAAGTCTTTTGCCAACCCAGAGGGCCGTGCGAATCACCAGCTAAGTGAGTATACCACATCGTTATTGAGTTATTTCAACTCGGGCAACCACGGCTATATTGAGTTCTTTGTGCACGTTGTCCAAAAGTTTACAGTCGATCACAGCTGCACCGGTGAGCTCTGTCCGACAGCACTGGTCTGAAAGTAAATCAGACAATGCCGAAAACGAAACTAACAAAGTACAATAGCAAAGAACTCATCCGTACAATTACAGGAAAGACACAGAGAATTAACCTTACGGCGGTTGGTAAGTGACTGAAACCAAACCGCCACATCACGACCATTAATATTGTTGATTCTTCTTTGTATTTTAAGGAGCTCAAGCCAAATAGCAGGTGCACCGGACATATATGGCAGCAATATTCCAAGGATGGACGAAATGTAGACTTATATGTATTTAAGATAGATTCTAAAGAGAAAAATTGTATCGTACGATACTGTGAACCAACTTTCTTAGCAATTGGCCTCAATGTCCACTTTTATTGTTATATCTATATAATAAATACTAATTTCAGTGTGTCACACTTTTTCAGTCAAAGGAACACAACTCTCATCAGCTCATCTTCTATATAATAAATGCCAATCACATTCCAGCAAAGATCACATTCCAGCAAAGAAGAAGGAAGAGACATTTTTTCTTCCCTCCTTTTTCCTGAAATTGATGTAAAACTTTTTTTCTGTTAATTCTTGTAATCTCCGTTTGACATTAATTTCATTTCTTCCCTTGAAATCAAATCTTCAAAAAGATACTGTCTTGAATTACAAATCCTTTACAATAATGTTTAAAGTTTCAGCTATTAATTCAATAATGATTATTCCATTTACTATTCAAATTCGTATTTACCTTGCTTAATGCTTAATCCAACATTTTTACATTCTTAAAAATCCGTTGAAATCAACAGAGCTTTGAAAAACACATCTTCTCTCTTCGAATTTGTTGGTCTGATAAATTGGATCGTGATTATGATTTCAATGTAATAAATTATAACCTATAACCATGGAATATTAGTGTTTGAGCGTTATATATATATATATATATATATATATATATATATATATATATATATATATATATATATACAGAAAGTACATGTGTGTGTGTGTGTGTATGCGTGTGGTGAAAGAAAATTTAATTGATAAACCTTATGCAAAGAATTTAGGTCTTTAACTAAAGCATGCATATATATATATATATATATATATATATATATATATATATATATATATATATATATATGTACGTATGTATGTATAAGTGAACATTAAGGTCAACACACAACGAAGTAACAAGTGAATGTAATCAAGGGTTTGAGCAGACTGGCCCTATTCCCAGAGACCGAGACCGTTCAGTATAGCTGCAGCATAAAGCAACATAAATGTGCCCGAGTAAGTGTCTGCAACAGGGATGGCTATCCGTCCTAGCTGACATGCATACTCGGGAACGAGCAGCTAGGCACACCGGAGTTGATTCTTAAGTAGGGCCTCCTGCTGGATGATGGACATGCTTAGTGGCATTTTGCTGTCGAACGACATTTAAGTGGCTGAGCGCTTTCGGTTTTCATATGACATTAACAAAGAGCTTTAGATTTATGTCAATAGGGCTGTGCCTTTGTGCACACATTGTGCTTTCGTTGGTGGCTTCTCGAGCGTCGCATTTTTACGTGTTAGT
>CAHIKZ030001029.1:135000-237500 GCA_903632075.3 Acanthosepion pharaonis
TTTTAAATTACTTATGTACTTACTGCCGCTGAACCTAAAATGGAAGGATGGGTTTTTTGACAATAATTGAGAATCACTATCTCTCTCTCTCTCTCTCTCTCTCTCTCTCTCTCTTATATATATATATATATATATATATATATATATATATAAAAACAATAAAAACTATTAAAAAATTAAAATCTTCAGACACACTGGGTTTTAGATTAATATTCTTTTGTTTTAATTATTATTATTTCATTTAGATTCCTCGACATGTTTCGGTCAACATCAGGAGAAGAAATATTTCTGCTTGTTGGTAGCAGTGAACTACAGAAATGAATGTCTTGATGTAGAAAATGAATTTTTGTCTGTAGTTTTCATTTGTTTTTTTTTATTTTTTTCATCTTTTTAACATGAATCTTTTAACATTCCTTGTGTTGGTCAAACAGTCTCTTTTAAGTTGTAATTTGAGATAAGAGCTGGATGGATCCATGCTGCTCTGAATTCCCCTGGTCAGTTTGACAGTTTTATTGGTTCCTGGAGAGGGGATGTGTTTCTGTTAAGTGTGTGTGTATGTGTGTGTTATTTGGTTCTTAGGGAGTGAGTGAGTGAGTATGATATGTGTAAGCGTGTATATTGCTGTGGGTGTGTGTTATCATTTGGCTCGTTAGGGAGTGAGTGAGTATGTGTATGTTCGTGTGGGTGTGTGTATAAGTGTGAGGCCTCAACACCTCCGTAAGCATGTCTGTCTTGTGTGGGTGAGAAATGTGGGTAGGTTTTGATTTGTAGGGTTATATATTAATACTATCTATATTGTTAAATTTATCGTTTAGCCCGGCTGGATAGTGTGTTTTTAAACGTTGTATCCACTTATATATACGCTTAAATTATAAGCGGTGAAAATGTACACTTTACTGCTACTCCGGTTTCACTAAGAGATTTTTCTGCCTCTTGCTACCTACCATTCGTGAAACCGTAATAGCAGTAATCTATACAGTTATTACCGCTTATAACTTAAACGATTATAAATTACTGAAACATTAAATTCTGCTATTTTTAATTTCTCTTTTGGGAAACTTTACTGGGCACTTTTTATTCTGTAATCTTCATTCTTCAAAATTGTAGGCGTTTCCCATGCAGCTTTCGTCGTGTATTTCCACAGATTTGTATATATATATATATATATATATACTAGCAGTAGAGCCCGGCGTTGCCTGGCGATGTAACAGTAAGAGATAGATCAAGTATCGACCATCATAAAGACTGAAAAATAAAATTGACAAAGATTATTGTTTAAGGTTGAAAAAAAAAAAATAATTAGGACATGCGTGTCCGCATGTCCTAATTATTTTTTTTTTTTTTTTTTTTACGAATTGGTCAAACTCAAACAAAAACATTGTTTTCAATCGTTATGAGTCTACTGATTGAATAGAATTTTATTATAAACAATTGTCTTGTAAATGGAATTTTTAAAGCATTCTGAATGTAAAAATAAAGAAAAAAGTGTGCAAGACAATAAGAAACACTACCTGCCAAGAAAAGTGAAGTTTTGTTGAAATCGGGTGAAAAATGTAGGAAATCCGATCCCATATATAAATGAACACACACACACACACACAACCTGGGTTTTATAAGTATAACTCGATATGAATCATGTTTTATCGTGTTTTCAAATTGATTTCGTGCAAAAACCATTGTGTTTTTCAATTTTTGGCTCTGTCAGAACCACTGCAAGGTAATTTTACGTAGTCCTGTGAAGTTTTGTTGAAATCGGTTGAAAATGGAGGCAGGAACCAATATATAAACGTACAGATACACACACACACACACACACACACACACACACTGCGTTTCTGCGTTTTATAATATATATATATATATATATATATATATATATATACACACACAAGCATATATGTGTGTGTGTGTGTGTGTGTGTGAGAGTGTGTGTGTATGCATGTATATGTGCGCGCGCGTGTGTTGTGTATAAATACCTAATTTTAACGCCTATCTAATCACGGAGATTACCGGAGTTTAATACGTTTAAATATACACGATTGAGGGAGGGTCATGATTGTGGCGAGTCACGATCGCCTACGTCCTTCAGGATCTTCCCATCTTCCTGTCCCTTGCAGCTCTTAATAAGTTTTTTTGTTATTTACCCCAAACGCTGTTGTACCATCCCTTTGCCCTAGCTCATCAAGTATGTTACGCGCTGCATTAGTCCGTCCTGCTTTCTCTCAATCTGTCCCTGTGAGTATCAGGTTTTCCAAACCCTCCGTCCTCATTACGTACCCCATAAATTTCCTCGTCCTGATGTTAAGTATAAGTTTCGTTTTTGCTTCCATTTTCTCCAAAATCTTGTTGTTGCTCACATGTTCGGCCCACGGTATCCTCAACACCCTTCTGTAGAACTACATTTCTGTTGCTTCAAGTTTCTTCATCTTTGAGGAGATTGTCTAGCATTCACTGCTATACGGGAGAACAGATATCACGTAACAGTTCTGTATTCTTTTAATTGTTTCTTAGGGAATTTTTCTGTCTCTTAATACTCTGCTTAGCATTTGGAATACAACTTTGGCCATCCCAATATGTCTTCGGATCTCAGTGTCGCACTTTCCGTATTTAAATTTCTTTGTTTGATTTTGCCATCTCCAATTTATAACTCGCATTTTATAACTTGGGCTTATTCTAAAGATTCTGAAGATCATGCTTTTTGTATATTTTCAGTTGATAGGTAGTCCTTTTTTCGCGCTTTCTTCTACCACCTTGTCTAGGAAGTCCTGTAGATTCCTTTCCGAGTCGGCCATCAGCACGGTGTAACCTGCGCATATTATATTGTTAAGATTACGCCCACCGATTATAAATCTTGGTTGGGTATTCAGCTTCTTTTGCTGATAACCATGTAAACGTTCTTCTTGTAGTTTATACTTAGTCCTTTCTTCTCACTTTCCTTCGCTACATTCTGTAGGAGTTTTTATAGTGTCCGTAGGTTACATAAAACAACGTTAATTATTGACGCAACACAACTTCCAAACATATTCTGTACCTATCATTATAACTTTTTAACATTTTGTTATGGTCCGATTCCTTGTACCATGGTGATAGTCCAAGGTAGAACCAATAAAGAAGAACGCGAACACAGGTATGGAATAACACAGATATATTACAAACAGGAATATATACAGAGAAGAAGAAGTGTTAGTATGAACAATCAGGTTTAGTAGAGAGAACAATGTAGTCTCGACCAGTATCACTATTCCAATGTCTTGCAGTAATTCTCTGAACGCGACTCTGTTTCGGACTGCCTCTGATTCGACTCTTGACTCGACTTGAACTACTGACTCCTTGCCTACTCTTGAGGCGCTGTATTTATTAAGTATGGAATAGTCCATTATTATTATTATTATTATTATTATTATTGGTAAGATCTCATAACACATTTAAATGTTGTCACGTTATAAGTTTTTTTAGTATAGAACAAGTTAGAAATTTGTTTGGCGTCCATTAACGTTTCCGATAAGATTTCGTTAGAAACAAAGAAAATACTACTGAACTCGATGAAATATCGATCCTCCTGTATGATAGTAAATGTTGGACAATTTCATCACAGATGAAGAAGAGGCTTGAGGCAACAGAAATGTGCTTTTATAGAAAGATGCCGAGAATACCATGGACTGAACATGTGAGCAACGTTGAAGCTTTAGAGAAAGCTAGCAGGCTTCGTCCGCTCGCTATCGCTTCGCAAAGATATATTCACTACTTGAAATATTTGAAACAAAAATTTTAATTGAACATTTCATTTATGAATTGGCTTGTTATAGTTAAGGAAAGTTTTACAAATAGATGCCAACTTGTTGAACGCCAAGTAAAATACAAATTTCAAACACTTTTCTGCACTATATAAGACAATGTTCCTAAACAGATTTATTTTTTATATGAAAATCAAAACAATCCTTGAATAAAAGAACACCAATGAAGGACAGTTAATTAATGAAATATGCTTTTTTTTTAAAAACCAATATGCAAATTAGTTAAACCTGAAGAATGATATCACCTAGAAGTAGATAATATGTAATGCAGATATTGGGCCTTTAACGTATAAATTGCTATAAAGTAGAGCTGGTGATTTTAACCCCAGAATTTGTTGGATAATTTTGCTTCAATTTATTCATATAGATTCCATAATATAGGCTTTAATTAATTAGCTATTATGTTTCTCTAACTCTTCAAATGTTGAATGTATAACTAATTCTATTTTCCCATCTTTACACTATATTAATTTTATCTTATAAATTGTTCTACTGTTCTGTCACCCATGAAAGAAAAATAATTGTTTTTACGGAAAATAAGGATCTACGTACATCAAACCGTCTTTAAATTAAGTGGTGGCAGAAAAATTATCGTTGCACTTTTAAAAGGTAAGCTTAAATATTAATGCAATACTTAAAAGCAGCAATCAATTTTGATTTCTTTTGCAGTTTATTAATGCCTATCGTATCTACTTCTCCCTGGCTATTGTGATGATGGCCAAACTAAGAGTCCTCCACAGGAGCTAGCTTAAATGCCCCCCCCCCTTATAGGGCGGCTTTTATGTTAGTTTATAATAAATCGTGCACAGCAATTTTGGATACAAAAGGAAAATAAGAGTTACATCTCTTGAACTGTTAAAGCAACAATAATGGCTAGTATAATATATTAATATATATTTTTAACCTCGCATATTCTGGCAACCCTGAATCTGAGCTCAACGAAAATCGTTTCCTGCGTTTAACTTTTCTAGGGCTTTTGAATGAGCAATGAATCATTGAAATCGGATCAATGGGAGCGGAGGAGATACTTGGACACGCACACACAGACAAACAAACACACATATACTGTACTTTATATATAAGATGACAAGTTTGAGCAAATGCATGTGGGAACAAGTGTCAAGAATCCAAAGAAAGCTCGTAAAAGTGTAAGGATTGTTTGATAGTAACAAAAGAAGCTAGGGAGAGCTATCATCAACCACGAATTGAAGGGTAGAGTGAGAAAAAAACTTGGGAGTGGTATCGGAGGTTATAGCATGACATTTTAGAATTACAATTTTTCTGCGTAAAGATTTTACAAGAGAAATTGAAACGTAGGCGGGCATATAGATATCAAAAGAAATTCTGACTTCAATCGTAGTTACCATTATTTCCCACCCACCTTGATCGTAATTTAATATCGAAATAAAGAGAAAATAATATCTCTCTCCACGAGATTAATAGATCAAAAATGCAAAAGTCTTTTGTGTTCGTGTAGGCAACTAAATTTACTCCTTGGTTTCACCTGCAAACGAACGATCACTTAGAGAATCAAAGGAAATGTTCAAAGGCAAGCAACAGAACGTGATTAGTGATTTTTTTCCCCTCTTTCTCGCTTTTGTTGCTCAAGCGATTAGTTTAAAGATGGCGCTTCGTCGAGATGCACGAAGAGACCTATTGCGTCGTTTTATGCGCACGTCACTGTTGAATGCAGATATAGAAATAAGAGTATACACATCGGTTTGTTAAGAGTAAAGTTCAACACAAAAGACGTTCTGTTTAGCTGTCATCGAGCTGGTGGGAGATAATAGTTCTCTATTTTCAAAACCTATTAAACAGACAAAAAACAAACATCATTGCATTCATGAACACGTTTCTTTTAATCAAGTGAAAGTACTAATTTTTCAGTAAGAGCATTTTAGACATTTTTTGCAGTGTAGAAACTTACATTACGGTGTAAGAACTTTGGTTAAAATTCAACATACTTTTTTTTACCGATTTGAAACAAAAATACAGAAAACATACAAAAAATCGTTTTTATGAATAAAAGATTCATAGAAAAGGGTATTAAATTAACTTTCAGCGAAGAATTTTAAGTTAACTTTATGACCCAAAAGATTAGCAGCTGATCTTTCTTTTGATCCGTCTCTAACAGCTCAGTGGTGGAAAAACTGGTTTGTCACATTCAATACATTGAAACCAAAATAGTGACATTCCATCATGATCGATCGAACCCGGAACAATAATCAGTCACGATGAACGAATATATATATATATATATATATATATATATATATATATATATATATATATATATATATATGGGGGAATAGAAAAAGAGGAAAAACTATTCTTAGCCGAAGAATTTCGTCCGTTGAGGGATTTTATCAAGGCATTTGCCGAGATAAAGTCCCTGAGAGGACGAAACGCTCCTGTTAAGAATTATTTTTTCCTCCTTTACAGATAAACTCAATCTGAAAATGATTACACACACACACACACACACACACATATAATCGACTCTCCCGTCGCGTTCGACGTATGAGGGTCAGGCCGATAAGTCCCCAGGAAACCAACATCCCGACACCGGCACATGAGATTTGATTATAGTGGTGAAGGCCACGTGCAGGACCAGCCACACTTTTTGGACGGACGAATACAGAAACCTGGTGCACCGAATGCATGCCACAAGGTTCCCAAACGACCCTCCGCAGGTTTTGAATTCAGAGTTGTTCTTCTCCTAGACCAGTTGCCATCCAAGGCTATAGAACCCAGTCTGTCCTGCTATTTTACCCATAGCTGGAGAGAGATGAAGAGGATTCATACCTTTCCCAAGAGTATTAGCACGTAAGTGAAAGTATATATATATATATATATATATATATATATATATATATATATATATCCAGGTAAAATGAGAAGAAATGTAGTATAATTCCACTGTACGTAACATTTAACATTTTAATTTTAAACAGAGCTGAATAGAGTGTAGGGGTAAATATTATTTATTTTAAGATATTAAAGCAAAAACATGTTTAAAATCACTACACAATTAAAATCAATATTCAACACTACAAATGTATCTCCCTCGAGGAGACACATCTGTAGTGTTGAAACATGATTGTAATTGCGTAGCGATTTTTAATTAGTTTTTGTTTTAATACCCTAAAATAAATATATATATATATATATATATATATATATATGTATATGTGTGTGTGTGTGTGTGTGTGTGTGTGTGCAAAGAAAAATGTACAATTCTAATCATTGCTTTTTAAAACAATAAACATTACCGAGGGAGTGAAGGTAGTTAAAACAATAGCGGTGTCATAGAAAAAAATGTCCTTTTCACGCTCTGTTTTATTTTGCGGTCACGAAGGTCCATGTTTGTCATTATATTTATAACCTGCACAATAGTGTTTTAACAAAAAATTAATATCATTTACCAAGATGAATTAGTCATGGTCAACGAATCCCCTACTAATAATGTACGGCCAAGCGATTTCAGTTTATTGTCTGTTCAAATATAATGTGGCATGCTTAAAACTTAAAGGAAAACGTGCCTAAAAATAAAAATATAAATATATTCAGACGACATGGTAAATATATTTAAGACCGAGTTGGAAAATTTATATTTTTCTACGTTTTGCGAAATATATTGCCAAAAAATTAAAAAAAAGCGTACATAATCGACAAAACCTAAAAAGAAAAAGATATAAATACAAAACTAAGTACAGTATATTAGTAAAAGGTAACACAAACTCTACAAAGCCGTTTAATATTTAATCACAGTAAAACAGAAGCTAGCCTCATATCGGAAGAAGGACTTTATTAAATAGAATGGAAACATTGATCTCAAAATGTATCGGTGAGACATGTCGAAATTTAAAGGAAAGAATATACGATAATAAAAAAGAAATTAGAATAAAACAACACATTGCACTTGTATGCCATCGGAAACATTTTCATTGAAAGGGCCATGGTGTATGCATCCGTTACAATATACGACAGAGAGATATCGCCTGTTTTAAACAAATTAGTACTGAAACAATATAAATCAGCAATATCATTGGTTCTGATCTGGCATCTCCGCTCCAATCACTTTCCCACCGCAGTAGGGTTGATTCTCTGTGTCTTTTCTATAAATAATTTCATAGTAATTGTTCGGATGAGCTCTTTGTCATGGTACCTAGAATTTAAGCGCATCACGAGACTGTCTACCAGGTCTCACCAAATTACAGTTAGGTTGGTTAGATGTAACCGTAAGTTCTATGCTAACGTTTCCTTTTCTCGCACTTCTCCTTTGTGGAACTCACTTACGGTTCCATGCTTTCCAGGCAACTTTAATCTTCAAAAATTTAAATGCAACTTCAATCGCATTCTGCTGTCCTGATTAGACTCCTTTTGTTCTCGCCCCTTAATAAAGTTTTTGTTTTCTAAATCTTCCACGTCCAGTAACCCCTTGTGTCTTAGTGGCTTTACTGCTTTGCTTTGGGATGAAATCGATTCAAAAATGAATAGGAATAAAGGAATAAAAATCTAATGACCGTTTCCCCTAGGGGACAAAGGTTGGAAACCTGCCGGGGTTGCATATTTTTCTAGCAAGATATTCAAGTGGGTAGATGCAAATAAATAAATATACCATTTATTAAATGAATAACAAAAGGAGCAGCTACTCAAATATGGGTATCCATTAAAAATAACGTTTAAGCAATATATATATATATATATATATATATATATATATATATATATATATATATATATATATAGCAATATATATATATAAGCAATATATATATATATATATATATATAGAGAGAGAGAGAGAGACAGACAGACAGACAGACAGACAGACGGATACATAGACATGAACAGCCTAAGACAGCTATATAGATAGATCATATATATATATATATATATATATATATATATATGTGTGTGTGTGTGTGTGTGTGTGTGTGTGTGTGTGTGTGTGTGTGTGTGTGTGTGTGTGTGTGAAAAGTGTATATAAATATAAATAAATATAAGTATGTATAATTATTTATATATTATATACTTGGTACTTATTATTATACTTATTATATGTCTGACGATCGCTAAAGCGTGAAACCCAGGGTCACAAACTCACATCTATCCAACCAAAAATATATATATATATATATATATATATATATATATATATATATATATATATATCAGTTTGTTTTCTCTTTCTGCCTAACTATAATTCTGTGTGAGTACGCTTTTGTATATGTCTTGAAAGAGATAATATATATATATATATATATATATATATATATATATATATACACACACACACACACACACACATATATATATATATATATATATATATATATATATATATATATATATACATATAGATAATTCCTATAAATAAATACCAAATTCAGACATCAAGAAAGTCGTTAATAATTCTGACTGTTGCCGCCTACGCATTGCTTCAACTACAGAGTGGAGCCATTGATTTCTGTTTTTTGATGGGGGAGGGGATACGATTCCCCTCGCTTTTTTGCCAACGCACTTGAATTGAGTTCAACGACCGAATGCGGAAGGAAGAAAACAGAATTCAATTAGAACGATATCGGCAACTTCCCATAAATGGCTGGCACTCACGTGAATTCTATCTTCTTCTAAGCCTCTTAACTCACTCTCTCTTACTCTCTCTCTTTCTCTCTCTCTCATTTATTACCTCTCTCTTTTCGTTTCTATCTATCTATCTGAATTAGACCTTTATCACAATAGGTAGGGAGGAGTAGATGCGATAGGCAACAATAAACTACAGAAGAACTCAAAATTGATTGCTGCTTTTAAGTATTGCATTAATATTTAAGCTTATCATTTAAAAGTTCAACGATAATACTTCTGCTGCCACTTAATTTAAAGACGATTTGATGTACGTAGATCCTTATTTTCCGTAAAAACAATTATTTTTCTTTCATGGGTGACAGAACAGTAGAACAATTTATAAGATAAAATTAATATAGTGTAAAGATGGGAAAATAGAATTAGTTATACATTCAACATTTGAAGAGTTAGAGAAACATAATTGCTAATTAATTAAAGCCTATATTATGGAATCTATATGAATAAATTGAAGCAAAATTATCCAACAAATTCTGGGGTTAAAAGCACCAGCTCTACTTTATAGCAATTTATACGGTGTTTACTCATCCCCCCCACCAGAATGAGATGTGACAAGGTCTTTTTAATGTGGGGACCCGAGCGCGTGCACCCAGGCAAGAGACAAAAATTGCCCACAGCCGTCGGTTGCGCTGGCTTCGATGCGAGCACCGATCCCTCCATCTGGTGCAATGGGAAGGCAGCTGTTCCCCAGGGCTGGGCAACTCTCAGTATAATTTTCTCAGTTGCCCCTCTGTCCTTTGATAGAGAAGCCCCTGAGCGCACTCTGTCCATAGACAAAGACGCAACTGAGAGATGATAAATAATGCGTACAAATTACTTTATAGCAGATATTTACTCAAACCCCCACGAGGTCAGGTTGTGACACAGGGTCGGTTTAATGTGAGGAGCCCGGGCGCGTACACCCGGGCAAGGAACAAAAATTCCCGAACCCCCGCAACCGTTGGTTACGCTGGCCTTGGTGCGTGCATCGATCCTTCTCTCTAGAAGGCACTGCCTCGGGAAACAAATCACTTTATAGTATCAAAAAAAAAAATTACAACATTTTGATAATTTAATAGAAAACATGTATTTATTAAGATATTTTCCGATTGAAATTCTGTTCTCATATTTCTTTTCAGAAGTATGATGCTTTTTGACCCTCTAGTGCCAGCAGCTGTGTTATGGTTTCCTAGCCTCATTCAAACTGAATCACTACAGTCTCAAATATCCAATGGAAGACCTATTAAATTTATCACCAGAAGATTTGCCACATTTTTAACTTGAAGACGATTTCTTTTGTCAGAATAAATTAAGTTCCTCACAGAATACCATCTTTCGGCTCCCGCAGAACTTACAGCAATGATATTAATTTTATTTGTATGTATCATATATCGGCTATTAATATATAAGATTATTTTTGGATAATCCAACAACCGGCTCGCTAAGCTTTTATAATTTTAAGAATCAGTTCACGCTAAAAATGTATTTGTTGGGGGTGGGGTCACAATATCTATAGTAGCTCTATAAATTCAAAATATTTTTTCACTGTTCGTTTACAGCGTTACAAAATTCGAATTCGAAAATTTTTAGCTCTGCAAGGGGGGTATAATTTGTAATTTTTTATTTTACTATTTAAGAAATGAAAGAGATTTTTAGTTATAATATATATATATATATATATATATATATATATAGAGAGAGAGAGAGAGGGGGGGGCAGCATATTTTCATTCAAACAGGTTTGGTTAAATAATTTAGACGTATTATGTCTATTTTAGTTTTAATCCTTTTAAGTCCACAAATTAATTTCTTGGTGGCTGTAGAAAATTGATCAAGAAAAATTCCAAAAATTTCTTTCAAATAATTTTTATATTCCCAAGTACTTTCAATCTCATCTGGGACCATCTTCAGGGGTTTCATATCTATGGAAGTGTTATGCGTTAACACTCTAAATTCAAAATATTTTTTCACCATTATGCAAGGTAACTTATGTGATTTTTAAAAATATTTTTTAATTGTAGTATTTTAATTTAGCATCTTTATATAACACTTTGCTGCCACAAATATTTAAAAACTTTGTTGCTATACTCGTAGTTGAATTTATTTTTGGGCCGCAATTCTCTTATATAAAGGGCTTCCAGAATTTTAAGTTTTTGTTTTTTATTATCTTGATGTCAACCGGTTTAAGTCAACCTGTTGAATATAAATTTCAGAAATACATACAGACATGCATACGCAATGCAGAATACACACACACATGTATGTATAATGTCTTGTGAGAAGGCTATCATAATATATATATATATATTGACTGTGCATATATATATATATATATATATATATATATATATATATATATATATATATATATATTTATATATATCTTCCTGTCATTTAGGCAACAATACTTCTTTCATTCAAATGTCATTGAATACGACAGACAAGCTGCTTGTATTTAGTTTTTTACACAATTTCTCATGCGATCTAATAATTTTTTTTCTTTTCGGATGATAAATTATATAAAAACTGTTCGAATGTTCTTTTTATCCGAGCGCTTTCGGCTATTCATTTAACCATTTTCAAGGATTAAATATTTTAACTGTTAAATAAGAAATAGTTTGTTGTATGTATATAAAATATTTTCATTTTTCAAAACACGGTCAAGATATTGAGTCCATGTTCAAAGTTAATATTATTAAGTGTTGTTTTTTTGGTTTTTATTAATAAGGCCTCCATTATTTTTAGCCTTTTTTTTTAGATGATGCTATTATATTAGTGTTGTCAACCAGTATGTTACGAATAGTGTCCGGTAGGTCACCATGAATATTTAAATGAGATCTAATTGAGCTATGGTCAGAAAGGTGTAGAGTGAGTCTGCGTGTCAAACATGTTGTAGTGTGGCCTATATAATTATTTACGAATTTTGATTGATCAGGAATACAATTTTTTAATGTGCATTTAAATTCGTAAATAATATTTGCCCTATTTAATTTTGTTCTAGGACGTGAATTATTATTTTTAACTATAAGGTTAGAGGTTTTAATTTTTTTGTAATAAATAATTAATCTAATTTTTTTGCTATTGTCAACTATATATATATAATGACTACGTGTGTGTGTGTTAACAATATCAAGATAATTACAACCACTTCCAAAACTAAATTGTCCATAAAAATATAATTTTGAAGCAGGTATATGTGAAATAAACTGTCACAACTACTCCTTAAAATAGAGAAACTTGCAGAAATCTATAAACACAAAAAGGATCTTATGCGCAACAATTTATCAAATGCAAAAGTCATACATAGAAATAAGTTCAGCCAGTACTTCGATGTAAAGAATGTGACACTTATTAAAAGAGAAAATGACTTACGTAGATAGAAAATTCATGAGAGTGCCGCTATTGAATTTTATCAAAATATAAATCTGCGCCCGGGTTGTTTCAAATATCTCCTTATCTAAAAGAAATACTCCTTTCCTAAGCCAACATTCGTGATAATATTTTTTAATAAAAAGAAAAAGATTTAATAAAAAAATTATTATTTAAAATATATAATCTTTCTTTTTATGTGTCATGTTCTTTCAGGACGTAGGCGATCATGGCTCTCCACCTCCCTATATCCTTTGCAGCTCTCAACAAGTTCCTTTTTTCTGCTTCCTCCCCCCAGACCACGTCCTGTCATCCACTAGTTTAACTCCGCCAGGTATGTCACGCGTTGTTTACCCTTGTCTCTCTTTCCCTCTATTCGACCCGTGAGTAACAGATTCTCAAGACCCTCTTTCCTCATTATGTGTTCCAGGAACTTCAGCTTCCTCTTCCTGATAAGCTTCCTCCTTGTTTGCAACCTAAAATCTCATCGTTGCTCATAAGCTCGGTCCATGATATCCTTAGCATCTTTCTGTAGAACCACATCTCCGTCGCCTCGAGTCTATTCTTCATCTTTGAGGAAATCGTCCAACATTCGCGGTCGCCGGACGCCCGTAATGCGCCTTAGAAGGACAGATGTCACGTAACAGTTTATAATACATCAGTTAATTTCTAAAATATTATAAATAATAATTACAGTAAAAACGCAAAATTCGACAGTAACAGTTTATTAGGCATCAAATTACATCACGTAGCATCCGCCATAGTTTCCCTTGATTTTCAGTCAATCTGAAGTATATTTATGTGCGTTCTAAATTTTTTTTTAAATTCTGAAAAATTAACTTTGTCTTTATTCATATATATATATATATATATATATATATATATATATATATATATATATGTGTGTGTGTGTGTGTGTGTCTGTGTGTGTCTACTTGTTTGTGTGGGTGTGTGAAGTATCATAATACCTTGATCTTGCAACAGATGTTCTTGATATGCTCTGCTATTTTTTAATTGAAATGAATCATCAGAAAGTTATGGTCAATATCTTGTAGTCTGATAATTTCTGTTTTTAGAATAGTGCAGGCGTAAGACGTCAAACAATTTTACAGTTGCAGATTTTTAATTTTGAATCCCAGGTGAATCTCGTAGTAAAGCAATGGTTTACAAGCCAGTCTCACAAATATTTAACAATGCAATGACTTCGAACCTCATTGAGTGCCTTATACTTGCGGCCTTATACCCGACGAAGCTAGTCATAGTCACCAGATGATTAACAATTTATTCTAGCAAATCAGTTAGCAAATTTACTGAGATCGATTCTCACTGGGTGCTCGACTACTGTAGCCTTGTGACAAATTAATCTAAGCTGAGATTATGTCAAATTTTATTATGCAAATTAATGTTTCTAAAATAAAATTTTCGAGAAACAATAAATTTTTTCTGCATATATAATATTTAGCTACTCGTTTCCAGGTATGTCTATCTGTTAGGGAAGCTCACTGATCCCTGTTGTAGACACCTGCTCAGGTTCTTTTTATTTTTCATTTGCTCAACGCGCACAGAGCCAATGTGTATTTTATAAGTAACTATGTCGATTGGACCTTAGTTGTAGTTCAAGTATGTGCTCCACCAGGAGAACATAGGGTTTTAAATTGAGAGTTTTCCCTCTCCCATACTGATTGCTAACAACGGCTAGATTGTCCACTCAACTCGATTATTTAACACATAGCTGAGGTGAGGGAGATGGATCATTTTTTCCGAAGGCTGTTTGTACGAAAGTAAACATAATGATCTATAACGAAATCCGAATTCGGCTCAAAAACATATTTACTTGTTCAACCCCATACAGTACCTTCTTGTACTGTTGCATATTGAGAGCAGGGAATGATCTCAGCACGGCTTTTTCAATTGGCCGGCAATCGCCAACCGTTTCAGTTTGGCAATGAAAATACTTCAACACAGATAATTTTAGAAGGACAACTCTGAATTCAAAACCTGAGGAGGTTCGTTTGGTGACCTTGTGACGAAGTATGTGCACCAGTTCTTTCTAAAACTGTGACTAGTCATGCACAACCCTTCAGTAACATAGTCAAATCATATCTCAGGGAAGTCTGACTTAATTTCTAGGAAGTTGGGCCTTTATTGACACGTCGAAGACAATAAAAAAACTACATCACACACACACACACACACACACACACACACACACACATATATATATATATATATATATATATATATATATATATATATATATATAGATAGTATTATAATTAAGATTGTAAAAAATGGCACCTAATATTTAATATAGTGATATTTATTTATAATATAGGAATTTTTACAAAGAAAAATTAAAATTGGATTTTCAGTGTTTTTCTCAGAAAAAAAGTTTTCCTTTTTTTTAAAAACTTTTTTTAGATAGTATTATAATTAAGATTTAAAAATGGCACCTAATATTTAATATAGTGATATTTATTTATAATATAGAATTTTTTACAAAGAAAAATTAAAATTGGATTTTCAGTGTTTTTCTCAGAAAAAAAGTTTTCCTTTTTTTTAAAAACTTTTTTTTACCTTAACCGGTTTCGCTTAGCTTTTCAAAAAGATTTTAACTGTTTCTATCTCCACGTGTTGATGCTTACGTTTTGTACTAATGAAAAAATGAAAATCAAGGGGCGTAACTGGCTATATATGTCGTTTATGGTAAGGGAAATTTGGTAGAATCTATTTATGCAGTGAATGAAATATGGGTATGAATTTAATGAAAAATGTTTCTTTGTCAATCCGCCATTGTTCAGTGGTTCTATAGTTGCACTGGTAGAATAGGAAGACACTAAATTTTGGCAAATTTTGTCCTCTGCATTTCTCTATATGTTGGCTAAGAGGTATTTTTTCAGGTGTGGTGGGGGGCTAATTTGTTTGCGACGTACTGTCATCCTTTGCCGGAGTGACTGGTCGATGTGGCTAATACACGTGGCAACCTTTACATGTAATTATGTATATTAAATTCTCTGAGTCGGACGAGAAAACATTTTGAATTTTGATCCATCTTCGAACTGAAATCTAATAGGTAGTTGCATACGCCGCAAAATGGCCGGTTGCATTTTTTACCAGAGGGTCTTTAATTGTGTTCTGCAGTTTTGCACTGGTCAGTATCATTTTTAGTGATTTAGGTTGTCGTTTACGCTTTATGATTGGATATATTTGTAATAGGATTTTCATTTTTTTTCTCCTTTAGTAGGATTGGTAGATTTATTTGTATATGTGTGCAGATGTCTGTGTTCTTTGGGTTGAAAGTTGAGATATAAAGGATGACCTTTTTTCTTTTTTTTTCCTTTTGTTTCTCGGAGTGTGCGGATGTTAATTTATTTGGCTGTTTCAATACTATTGTTGACTAAATTTTATGGGTATTTTCTCTTGATAGGTATTTTTTTCATCTCTTCTAGTTTGTGGTTTCTTGTGGTTGTGTTTGAGACTAATGTAGATATCCGCTTGGCTAGGTTGAGTGGGATGTTTGTACGAGAGTGTTTCGGGTGAGATGATGTAAAAAGGAGATATTGTCGAGAGTCAGTCGGTTTAAAGTATAAGTCGGTTTCTAGTTTTGTGTTCGTCTTTGTTATTAATATGTCTAAAAAGGGAAATATTTTGTTGCTGCACTCCATAGTGAATTAGATGCTAGGATTTATATTATTAATGCATGTTTTGAATGTCTTTAGTTTATCCAGACTTTCATTCCACAGAATGAAACAGTCATCTAGATACCTTTTCCAGTTTTCATTTATGTTGCAACTGAAGTCATTCCCAAAGATTTCCAAGGTTCTGTCATAGATTTTTAGTTCAAGGTATCCCATAACTAGGTTGGCATATGTTGCATCCAACCTTGCATCCACGTTGTGAGGTTGGTATTACATATATATATATAATGCACTTAGTGAGACTTGCACAACACTGCAAGGACTCACAGTAAAATTTCCACAGGTAAGCAAGATATTCGTATTAGCACTGAAGCGGGTGTGAGATTTTTCTTTCTCCTGGGTGGATATCTTATCAAGGACTTGGTGTCCATACTCACAAGTATTTCTATGTCCCGAGGCACACACACGCACACACGCACATATATGTTATATACATGTGTGTGTGTGTGTGTGTGTGTGTGTGTGTGTGTGTGTGTGTGTGTGTGTGTGTGTTATACCGTACCTATGAACACCAATCATCATAAATACGTTGGACATTATTGTAAGTGGGGGTAATATCCTGTATAAGTAGTTCACCACTATTATTGGTTTGCCTACTTGACGCCACTGGCGAGTATTGTATTTTGTTGATGTTATAAAGATTACCATTTTCATTTCCAACCCCCGTTTTGGCTATTCCTCATTCATTAACCATTTCTAGGTTACAATATATATATACATATATATATATATATATATATATATATATATGATAGTGGCGATAAATTCACATATTTTTGGTTTAATTAGGTAATTAGGCATGCTCAGTGAATACAGTGTCCCCTAAATGCCACCTAGACACTGTCCACAACGATTGTAGCAAACAACTAGCCAAAAACTATTATTTAATCAGAAATATTAGACATGAGCAAAATGGTTCAACTTATTTCTCGTTGAGAAAGCACACAGCTGTGTCCGAAAATTCCGATTTTTAACATCTTTTCTCATCATGCTTCTATTTGATCTAATGGCTTAATAATATACGATAAATATTATTATTATTGTTGTTGTGGTCGTTTTTTTTTTGTTCTCTCGAATTTCTTTCATCAGTCTATTATATCTACATATAAGAATTGTACATGGAGAGTCTTTCTTTACTAACACATGCCGCATGTAACAGCAAAATTGTCCAAATCCTGTTGCACCATAATTGTTCATTCCACAAAATGTTTAATATCTAAAAAAAAAAAAAGTAAACTAATTGAGTTTCTTTGTTCTGGTTTTTCAGATAAGATGTTTAGCCATCTTAACGCCATTTGTCGTAAGAATCACTGAAAAGCCCATTGACTTATTCAGCTGGAAAGAGAACCGGATAAAATCGTTTTGTGTCATCCCCACTATGTCTTCCAAATGGTGAGACGAAAAAATCATTCAGACCTTCAGTAATAGTACTAACATTCACACTCTTGCTTCAATCTTTAAAGTCCGTTCAGGAGTCGTCAAGAGAACGGTGAATAAGTTTATAAAGAGGGAACAACAGAGAGGAAAACTGGATAAGGAGGTCACAGCAGGAAGAAGGATAAACATTTCAGATTGGAGCTAAAGAGATCAATTAGAAAAGATCCAACTCAATCCATAAAACGTCTGGCACGCGAGAGAGGTGTTGAACCGATGACAATCCAAAGAGCAGTGAAAAAAGACATGAAAATGAAATTGTCTGTGAAATGTGTGAGGTACCTTGTTACTCCTGGACAGAAAGTTAGAAGGTTAGAGAGGGCGAAGATCATCTTGAATAAGTTGGAATACGATCCTGGAATATATATATATATATATATATATATATATATATATATATATATATATATATTTGAACTTAATTATAATCCTTCATGAGCTTTCGATTGTTAGCTATGATTAATTAATGATGAACATATCATTTTCGTTTTAGATCGATTTCATCACGATACTTCTGTTAAGCTTGGAAAGTAATTATACATTCTTATTGCTCAAAGTAGAATACAATAGTGTTATAAAAACCTCGGAGAATTCCAGTAAGATATCTATATACATGTTTCCTAGGTATTTAATTTATTCTACATCTGCTTGATGTTTACATTTCATTTCCAATTCGTAATTCGCATCTTGGGCTTTTCCTCTTGCTAATGGCCACACGTTCTACCTTCTTACCGTTGATGGTTTGTTCTTTTTTCTAGCTTTCTTCTACCACCCTGCTCACTTCCCGAGTCTGACATTAACACGGTGTTATCTGTGTATCTTATATTGTTAAAATTACGCCCACCGGTAATAAACCCTGGTAATAGGATAAGAAAATTACGTGTTCGTCAAAGACACCAGAGCAAGGAGTGTGATATTTATGCTCAGAATGATATCAAAAAGAGCAATACAAGTGCAGAAGGACGTGTACTTTTGTTCTATAGACTATGCAAAACCGTTCGATAAAGTACGCCATAAAAAACAGTTAGCGCTGCTCAGCAAACTTGCCATATGCGGGAAGGATATTAGCAGGGTTGGATTAACCATTAAGCAAAATAAGCACGTGCTTACGGCATCAAGGGGAGAGGGTCCCACTGAAATTGTAATGATATGATGTTGTATATGTCTCAAGAAATAAGTCAAACATGATTAGCATTTGAATAAACGGGATGCCATTATGAAGGAGACAACTGATCCGCAGTGAATCTTTATTGCCATTCTGATTGGTTAATAAGGGAATGAGCTAAGGGAGATAATCAGGTTTTTATTTACTCAATACATCACATCATCTCTCTTGAATAAGTTAGTATTACTAATTAACTTAATGGGATTTAATTTTTGTGAACAGAGGTAAACTACCTTCATGTTCGTTTAACATTATGCTAAACATATGTTTATGTGACACACTTTTTTGTTATATTACATGACCACTTCTGGTCACAGTTCTGTTAGAATCTGATTGTGGCTCATGTGACAGTGGCTGCTCAGCTGTGATTGGTTCTTTCTTGGTTGATGTTGTTCTGGGTTGGAACTGCTGATCAACCTCTCTCGATGGTCACATGTGTCTTTAGTTCCTTCTATATTTATTTCCAGCTAGTGTTTCCCCGTTGCATGTTCTCAGTTAATATCCTTCATTTGCACTACTCACCAAGACTCCATACTAGTATACTTAACTTGCAGATCTATGGAGGCCCGAAAATCTTTTAAGTGTCTAGGGCCCCTATGGGTCTTAAATCGGTTCTGGAAATTAGAATAATCAAAAATCTCTACTGGCATCAAACCGCATGCATATGGGAAGATACACGGCAGATATCTCTATCTATAAAAGGCAGGATGTGTGTGTGTGTAACGAATGCACGGCCGCAATTTTCGACGGATTTGCACCAAAATTTACATGCACATGCTCCAAGTTAGCGGGAAGACCAAGACCGACTTTGCATTTCCCAACTTCCATCGATAGTGGAAATAATCGATTTTTTCATGCTTCTACGGTAGTTTTCATGTAGTTTACGGCCATTTTGTACTGGCCAGAGTGAGAGCCAATAGCTGGCTGCCACGAATAGGCAGGAAGATTCTATTGGCCAGCGTGAGAACCAAACAGCTGACTGACACGAATTCTAACTAGCATGCTAAAAAAAATCGATAGCTGCATTCGTCACAAGTGGGAAAAATTTAAATCTGCATGGCACTTTACTCCAATTGGCTCATTCGCTTGCTTAAACTCAACGTTGATTCTGATTCCGCAGAACTGGTTTGGGTGAGAAAAAGTATTTGTTGTTAACATTCTTTTTCATTCGGTTTTTCCAGTTACGAGTCCTTTTTAAAGCTGATCGTTTTGTGTTCATTTTGTTTAGTTCTTTTTTTTTTCATAACAGATTTAATGTTTAGTATAGAGCTTAGAAAAAAATCGCAGTGTGAGATAGGCAAGAAGTAAGGCATGTAGCAACATCAGCACGGCAAAGGGCACTCCTTTAAAGGCAAGGAAGGGCAAAAATATTTTAAGTCAAGTGATAGCGATTGCTGTATGAGTCATACGATTTTTGAATCAAACACGGGCAACGCCGGGCCATGCTGCTAGTAAAACCATTAAAAAAAGGTAGAAGACAAAGGTGTGTCTTCTTGGCGGATTTATTTAATATATACAGTGAGGTAATTCTGAGAGAATTAGAAGTCCTACCAGGATTCATTATTGGCAACCATAATCTTAACAATGTAAGGTATGAAAATGACACAGTGTTGATAGAAGACACGGAAAGGAAACAGCAAAAACTCCTATAGAAGGAAAGCGAGAAGATAGAACCAAGTATAAACTATAAGAAGACAATGCGCCCAAAGTGCAAATTACAAATCGGGGATACTAAAATCAAACAAGTACAGAAATTTAAACATATGAGAATATTCTAACAGAGGATGGAATGTGTAATACTGAGATCCGAAGACGTATTGGGATGGCCAAAGATGCATTTCAAAAGCTAAGCAGAGTATTAAGAGAGAGGAAAATTTTGTGATTAACAAAGAAAAGAGTATTGAACTGTTATGTGATATTTGTCCTCGTCTATGACAGTGAATGCTGGACACTCTCCTCAAAGATGAAGAAAAGACTTGAAGCAACAGAAATGTGGTTCTACAGAGAAATGCTGAGGACACCATGGTCCGAACTTTTGATTAAAAATCGAAATTTTGGAGAGAATAGAAATAAAGAGGAAACTTTTCTTTACCATTCAGGAAGAGGCAGTTGAAATTTATGGGGTACATAATGAGGAAGGAGGGCTTGGAAAATCTGATACTCATATGACAGATTGAGGTAAAGCGGGACAGAGGAAAACAGCGGGTAACATACTTGATGACCTTGAGCTAATAGATAGTAGAATAGGGTTTGGGAGAAGATGTGGAGGGCCATGATAGACTACATTCTGAATGGCACGGTACATAAAAGAAGAAAGAAAGGTCTTCAGTTCCCTTAGGATAGCGTGGCAACAGAATTTGAATAAATCTGGAAAAGCCAAATCCTTGTCTCACGTCCCTTTTTATTTTTGTATAGCAGTGGTTATCAACCTTTTTTTACCCATGGACCCCTTTCCCCTTCTTTTTATCTTGGCGGACCCCTTCATAGCTATTGGACATAAGAACAATTTTCTATTCTTCACTAATATAAATTTTAAGGTTTTAATTATCAAAGAAATAGTATACGATTAAGCTTTATTTTTAAATGAAAACTAATTTAATACAAATAAAATATTCTACTATAATTATAATAATAATTATTATTACTATTTTTAATTAACACAACAATTGTGTTTTGCCTGTGGACCCCCGGAAATATTACATGGACCCCTAGGGTCCATGTAGACCCCGGTTGAGAACCACTGTTGTATAGCTTTTTCTTCTTCCATGTGCTTTGTCTTTTCAGAACGTTGGTGATAATGTCTTTTCACAATTTCCTGTTCTTCATAGCTCTTAATAAATTTTGTCTAGTTATCCATTTACCCAAGCTCGCCAGATATGCGTCATATTTCTTTGTCCATTTTGTCTTCATTCTGTCATGTGAGTATCAAATTTCCCAAGCCCACTTTCCTCATTATGTGCCCTAGAAATTTCAACTTTCTTTTTCTCATGTTAGGTATGAGTGTACATTTTGTTTCCACTTTCTCTAAAACTTCATCGTTGCTCACATTTTCGGTCCATGGTATTCTCAGCATCCTTCTGTAGAACTGTTGCTTCAAGTTTCTTCTTCATCCGTGAGAAGATTGTCCAGCATTCACTGCCATTTAGGAAGGTTAATATCATATAACCGTTCTGAATTATTTTCTTTAGTTCTAACGAAATTTTTCTTGCCCTGTCGGCTGGGGCTCCGGAACACACCGACTGCACCTCTTACCCAAGACCCCCCCCCCAATGAGGTGTCCTGGGTATGCCGATAAACTACATCCACGTCCTGGGTATTATGATAAACTACACCCGGAAGCAAGGCCTCTGATCAGGAGGTTTTGAGTAACGTGGAACCACATCTTAATTGCTGGTCCACCCTGACCCTGAATGGTAGCACCTTTTAGGGTCCCAGCTATGGGCAAATAGTTAATCTCCAAACGGGGGTCAAAACACCATGAAAGTGTAAAAATAGGTTTTAAAACCAGAAATACTTTTCTGTAAAAAAAATATTACCAACAATACATTTTTGAAAAAAATGTATTATCAGCAATAAACATCTTGTAGGCATTAAATAACCCACTTAGGTTGATATACCGTAACACAAACCAAACCAAACCGAAATTTTTCTGTTTCTTAATACTTTGCTTAGCTTTTGATAGGCATCTTTGGCTATTCCTATGCGCCTTCGTATTTCGGTGTCGCATTTTCCTTCCTCTGTTAAAACAACTGTTGTTTGATTTTGGTATCCCCAGTTTGTAATTTGCATGTTAGTTTGTCCCTTTTGCTAACAACCATGAATTCTGTCTTCTTGTCTGTGTGCGAGCGGATTGCTCCCAGCACAAGTTCTGGATCATTTTAACATACTTTCTATATAGTTTTACAATGTGAACAATAGTGTAAAGAAAAAAATTAGGTTACTCATTTTCTTTTTATGACATTTTCCCAATGATTTTCACTCCTCGAACCGTACGCCTTTCTCTTTTAAGCTGCAGTTAATCTCTGGCCTTCTCCTCACGTTAACTTGTTCTGCATTTTAACCATGTTGTAACAATAAAAAAAAAGGCCGACGTCTTATTAACGGTCACTGAACTTTAAATGAATAAGCTGATATATGCTAGAGATTTCCACGTACGCACGCACCGTAGTCTCTTGCAGAAAATGATATGAAAAAGGACATGTATATGTAATGATGTACACATGCTCACACTGATACAGGCATTTTCACACAGATGCACATACATGCCACTAAGCAGATTATACGTCCATACGCTTAAATACAATTGCACACGTAGGAATTAAAACACAGATATTAAGCGAAAGATTTTGACAAATCTGATCGAAGCAGACAGATGAATCATACATTTTGAGTGGTTGGAAGAAAGAAACACATTATCAAATAAAATAATAATAATAATAATAATAATAATAATATGTATCAGAAGTATTTTCATTTTTTAAATCAACTCTTTCTGTTTAAAGTTGTGGAAAAATATAGTACCTCCTAGAAAGGTCAGTAAAAGAGGACGAAATAAAGACTAAACATTAACTTCAAGGAGACAAAAAGCCTAGTCATCAGCAAGAGAAAAAGCCCAATATGCGAGTTGCGAATTGGAGATATAAACATCAAGCAGGAAGAGAAATTTAAATATCTGGGAAGTGTTTCAACAGAGGACGAAAAATGTGACACCGAGATCCGAAGTACGCATTGGACTAGCGGGAGAGTCATTCCAAAAGCTAAGCAAGGTGCTGAGAATCAGAAAAAAACTCGTTAGAAACAAAGAGTGCTGGATTGCTATGTGATATTCTTCCTCTTCCAGAGAATGCTGGATAATCTCCCCATGGATGGGGAGAATACCGGAGGCAACAGAAATGTGACTCTACAGGAGAATACTGAGAATTCATGGACGGAGCAAGTAAGCAATGAGGAAGAACCCATCTACTCAGTCAGGAAAAGACAACTGAAATTTTTTGGACATAAAATGTGAAAGGAGGGCTTGGAAAATTTAACCCTCACAGGGCATATTGTGGACAAGCGAGGTAAGAGAATTCAGCTAAGCTACATACCTGAATTTTTGTTTTACAATGATGTTCACCCGGTACAAGGCTCGAGTGCCATTCGAGGTAGAGGGTTACAGAGCAAGAAGCACCGCTTATGCGGATATATGTGGAAGATAACGGTTAACCTGAGACATGAACAGGTCAAGATTGTATTGGCCGGAGAAGCAACATCTTGGGAGTCGGTTGCACAAGGCAGTTTTCGTGAGGGAATACGAAGAGAATGAGGGTGGTTCGGTACAATGCGCGTCACATGGCGGGTCTTAGTCGTGAAGGTTAGAACTTTTGGAACTAAGGAGTGTAGTTCATTTTGAACACTCTCCATGGAAATAGCGAGAGGCTTGCGACGTCTCGTCTTAAGAAAGTGGTTGCAGAGTGGAAAATAATTCCTCACCCACAAGGACGTGGAAACGATTTCAGACTCTGTCGAGAGGAATGTGAGTACTGGGCAGTTCCTGTCCAAATATGAGAGCAGTACTTCATTTTCGGCCTGATCTGGCTGCTGTAAAGGTAGAGGATAACAGGAGGACTGAGGTACTTGCTGGAACGGTCCGGGGAACCAGTGGCGTAGCTAAGGGGGCGAGGGAGTGGACCGCCCCGAGTGCCAGCACAGGAGGGGGTGACACAATGTCACCCCCAACAAAATTTTTCAACCAAGCTAAGGTGCCAAAAATAGTCTGAAAACAGTGGTGGAGACACAGGGGTTTCGCAGGCTGGCATATGACCCCCCCGAAATAATTTGACACCCCCCCCAGTTTTGTCCACCCTGTCAGAAATTTTCTAATAAATTGTCGGGAAATTTGTGAGTAGGAAAAATAGCAATGTTTTCAGCTTTTGATTTGAACTGATTATTTTGTGGTATTGGATTTTGTCTTGGATCATACATGTAAACAGTAACGTACCGGTCAGTAGAGTAAAGTAGAGGTAGAGCATGTATGAAAATTTAGCTACAGCTAACCATTCAGCATAGGGTGAATCGGGGTCATTGGGGTGACATTTAAGCGGACCGCCCCCCACCCCGGGTGACGTTTACTCTAGCTACGCCACTGCGGGGAACCGACCATTTTTCCAGCATCTTTAGCGATGGATCGTATGTACGGGTTCCACTTGAGGTATGGGCTGAGTTTGAGTCCCTATAAGCTCGGTGAAGGCACGGTGAAGAATTGGTGAATGTGCTGGATTCGATCGGCCTTAGACAACTGCTAAGCGACACGAAGGATAGGAAGTGTTTGAGAATCATGATCGTCTATGTCCTGGAGAAATGCAGCACATAGAAGAATAATGTCCGTCATAGAGGATCTTTCGAATTTCTTCGAGTGTCAGTAGTCGAGTTTTCCTCGATTTGCCATGTATAGCATTATATTCGAAAAAAATGATTGTTCACTTTTGCCTTTTCTTTCAGGGGAGACAAGTTTTTTTTTATGTGCTGTGAATTCCTACGTATTTAAAATCCACCTATATGATAGTGAATGCTGGACAATTTCCCCACAGATGAAGAGGAGACTTGAGGCAACAGAAATATGATACAAGGAATACCGTGAACCGTCCATAAGAGCAATGAGGAAGCTGTAAAGAAAAATGTTAACAAAACGGACACTTACACTTAAAATTACAAAGACAGTTGAAATTCTTGGCACATATAATGAGGAAAGACGGCTTGGAGAATTTGACACGCTTAGAACATATTGAAAGTAGAAGGGGCAATACTCTTATTTCTAACGAAAATTCACCACTTTTAAAACGCTTACACCATATTGCGCAGTAGCTTTCGAATTTTGCAAGAAGCTTCAGGTTTTTCAAAACTAATGTTCACATGGCTCGAGAGCCACTCACGGTAGAGCGTTATTGAATGCAGTGAGTGATATGTTAGTGTAGGAAGTGGGGCTTATGAGGAAGGTAAGTGAATATTAACTTGTTTTAAAAAGGCTAACATTGAAGCATCAGTGGCTCTTAAGAATAAGCCCTTGAACTTCCTTCTTATAATTGTAATATGGGGGGGATGAGGGTGATTCGACTCCGTGGATGTCATGGCGGATCTTATCTATAATGGTCTGAACTGGTAGAATTAAACATGTGGCAGGGAAATAGCGAGAGAGAAGCGATAGGCATGCAACGTTGCATCTTCGGGGAAGAGCCTGTTTCTTAATACTTTGCTTAGCTTTTGGAAGTGATCTTTCGCTATGCCAATGCACTTTCGGATTTCTGTGTTGCATTTTCCCTCTTCTTTTAAGACGCTTCCTAGATTTTAATAGAAGTATTGATATTACATGACAGTTCAGTGATATCTCAACGATATTTTCCTATTTCTTAATTTTCTGTTTAGCTTCTGGAAGGCATCTTTCGCTATGCCAATGCTCCATCGAATTTCCGTATCGCTTTTCCCTTTTCTGTTAAGACACTTCCTAGATATTAATAGGAGGAATGATTGACACTTTAGATTTGTTTCTAACTTGATTTTCCTATCTCTTTATACTGTGCTTAGCCTTTGGAAGTCATCTTTCGCTATGCCAATGCGTTTTCAGATTAAGTTGTCGCATTCCCCCCCTCTCCTGTTAAGACACTTCCTAAATATTAATAGGCGGACTGATCTTAGATGACAATTCAATGCCGTTTCTAACGATTTTTTCCCGTTTTTACTCTGCTTAGCTTTTGGAAGGCAGCGTTCGCTATGCCAATTCGCTTTCGAATTTCGGTGTCGCATTTTACCTTTTCTCTTAAGACATTTCCTAGATATTAATAGGAGGTCTGATATTACATGACAATTCAATACCGTTTCTAACGCGATTTTCCTGTTTCTTAATACTCTGCTTAGCTTTTGAAAGGCATATTTCGCTATGCCAATGCTCCTTCGGATTTCGATGTCGCATTTTCCCTCTTCTGTTAAGACACCTCCTAGATATTAATAGGAGGAGAGATAATAAGTGACAATCCATTATCTTACGTGATTTTCCTCTTTCTTAATAGTCTGCTTAGCTTTTGGAAGGCATATTTCGCTATTCCAATGCGCTTTCGGATTTCGGTGTCACATTTTGCTACTGTTAATAAATTTCCCAGATATTAAACTGTTCCTACGTGCTTGATTTTGCCATTCGTATTTCGTATCTTCGGTTGTTCTTCTTGCTGTCTACCATCCACTCTGTCTTATTACAGTTAGTCCTTTCTTCTCGTTTTCCTCGACTTGCTTTATGTAGTATTTCCTGTAGTTCTCTTTCCGTGTCTGTTATCAATACTGTCTCATGTGCTGCTATGACCGTGGCCATCAATGATGAATTTTGGTGTGACTTCTAACAATCTCGCTATTGCTTCACTGTAAAAGTTGAATAAGTCTGGTGAGGAGACACACCCTTGTCTTACACCCCCTTTTTATTTTTGGGTATTTAATGAATTCATTTTCTCTCTGTATGCAGACATTTTATTCCTAATATAACTTCTGGATTATTCAAACATCCTACACAAATAAATTAAGTTTACCCAGCAGTCAAACAGTTCTTTGTGGTGTACTTTATCAAACGCTTTTGCATAATCTATAAAACACATGGATACATCTGTTTGCATCTGTATTACCCTTCCTGATATCATTCTTGCCATAAATATTACATTCCTTGTTCCAGTGTCTTTAACGAAACCGTACTTGCTATATTTTGGTTCTAATTCTTCTGTGTGTTCTATTCAGCAGAACTCGGATGATAAGTTTTGTTATATGGCTTAAAGAGCTGATTACTCGATGGAGCTTGCTTCATTTAAATTTTCTTACTTGTTTCATTTTTGACATCTCAAATTCGTAGTTCGAATCTTTCGGTGTCCCTTTTGCTAACAATCATAAATTATGTCTTCTTACAATTTACAGTTATTCCTTTCTTCGCTCATTCCTTCACTACCTTCCTGCAGTTATTTTTTGTGTCTGCTATGAAAACTGCATTATCTGCATATCTTACGTTGTTAAGATTGTATCCAACAATAATAAATCTCAGTAGGACTTCCGATTCTCTCAGGATCGTCTCGCTGTAAAGGTTGAATAAGTCTGGTGAGAAAACACATACTTGTCTTACGCCTTTTTCTATTTTTGTGTATTTACGTAATTCTTTTTCTATTTTTGTGTATTTACTTTAATTTTTTTTTCTTTTTCTATTTTTGTGTATTTACTTAATTCTTTTTCTATCTTTAATTCTTTTTCTATTTTTTGTAAATATAGGTATTTACTTAATTCTTTTTCTGCATTATTCTTTTTTATATTTTTAATTCTTTTTTTATTTTGTTTATTTACTTAATTCTTTTTCTAATAATTCTTTTTCTATTTTGTTTATTTCTTAAATTTTGTTTATTTTTAATTCTTTTCTAGCCTACTTAATTCTTTTTCTAGCAAATCTTTTTGTATTTTTTGTTTATTTACTTAATTCTTTTACTTAATTCTTTATTTTTTTTATTTACTTAATTCTTTTTCTATTTTTTTGTATTTCTATATTCTTTTCTTTTTGTGTAAAAAAATTGTATTTACTTAATTCTTTTTCTATTTTTGTGTATTTACTTAATTCTTTTTTATTTTTCACTAAATGACCATTGATTCGAGTATTTTATTCTTTTTCATTTTTGTTTATTTATTAATTCTTTTTTCTATGTAATTCTTTTCTATTTTGTAGTAATTCTTTTTAAAATTAATTCTTTTTTTTTTTTATTTACTTAATTCTTTTTATTTTTGTTTATTTTTAATTTTTTTTCTATTTTTGTGTATTTACTTAATTCTTTTCTATTTTTGTTTATTTACTTAATTCTTTTCTATTTTTTTGTGTATTTACTTAATTCTTTTTTTTGTAATTCTTTTCTATTTTGTGTATTTACTTAAGTCTTTTCTATTTTGTGTATTTACTTAACCTATATATATTAATTCTTTTCTATTTTTTGTTTATTTACTTAATTCTTTTTCTATATTTTCTTTTTTCTATTTTTGTTTATTTACTTAATTCTTTTTCTATTTTTGTGTATTTTTTAAAATATTTTTTTATTTACTTAATTCTTTTTATATATTTATATTCTTTTTTCTATATTTATAATTCTTTTTCTATATTTACTTAATTTTCTATTTTTTGTGTATTTACTTAATTCTTTTTCTATTTTTGTGTATTTACTTAATTCTTTTTCTATTTTTGTGTATTTACTTAATTCTTTTTCTATTTTTGTTTATTTACTTAATTCTTTTTCTATTTTTGTGTATTTACTTAATTCTTTTTCTATTTTTGTTTATTTACTTAATTCTTTTTCTATTTTGTATATTTTACTTTTTTCTTTTTATTTTGTTTATTTACTTAATTCTTTTCTATTTTTGTTTATTTTTAATTCTTTTTCTATTTTGTTTATTTACTTAATTCTTTTTAAATTTACTTAAATTTAAATTCTTTTTCTATTTTTGTGTATTTACTTAATTCTTTTCTATTTTTGTGTATTTATAATTCTTTTTCCATTTCCTTAATTCTTTTTTATCAAATTCGATTTTTTTGATAATGGATTTATTTAATTCTTTTTCTATTTTTGTTGTATTTTAAATTCTTTTTCTATTTTTGTTTTTACTTAATTCTTTTTCTATTTTGTGTATTTACTTAATTCTTTTTCTAATTTATAATTCTTTTTTCTATTTTGTGTATTTTAGTTTTCTTTTTATTTTTGTGTATTTACTTAATTCTTTTTGCGGATTTTGTGTATTTACTTAATTCTTTTCTATTTTTGTGTAAAATATTTTGTGTAAATAACTATTTTTGTGTAACTTAATTCTTTTTTTAATTCTTTTTTTTTTTTTTGTGTATTTACTTAATTCTTTTCTATTTTTGTGTATTTACTTAATTCTTTTTTTCTATTTTGTGTATTTAAAAATTCTTTTTTCTATTTTGTGTATTTACTTAATTCTTTTTCTATTTTTGTGTATTTACTTAATTCTTTTTCTATTTTTGTTTATTTACTTAATTCTTTTTCTATTTTTGTGTATTTACTTAATTCTTTTTCTATTTTTGTGTATTTACTTAATTCTTTTTCTATTTTTGTGTATTTACTTAATTCTTTTTCTATTTTTGTGTATTTACTTAATTCTTTTTCTATTTTTGTGTATTTCTTAATTCTTTTTCTATTTTTGTGTATTTACAATTCTTTTTTAATTCTTTTTTCTATTATTTTATTCTTTTTATTTTTAATTCTTTTCTATTTTTGTGTATTTATAATTCTTTTCTATTTTTGTGTATTTATATTTTTTTTATATTATATATACTTAATTTTTTTCATCTTTTTCTATTTTTGTGTATTTACTTAATTCTTTTCTATTTTTTTTATTTACTTAATATACTTAATTCTTTTCTATTAAAATTCTTTTTCTATTTTTGTGTATTTCTTAATCTTTTCTATTTTTTGTGTATTTACTTAATATTTTGTGTATTTACTTAATTCTTTTTCTATTTTTGTGTATTTACTTAATTCTTTTTCTATTTTTGTTTATTTACTTAATTCTTTTTTCTAAAACTTAATTGTTTTCCATATTCTTTTTCTATTTTTGTGTATTTTTAATTCTTTTTTTGATTTTTGTTAAAATTCTTTTTCTTTTTTTTTGTATTTACTTAATTCTTTTCTGACTTAAGTCTTTTTCTATTTTGTGTATTTACAGTTTATTTTTCTATTTTTGTTTTTTTTTACTTAATTCTTTTTCTATTTTTGTTTATTTAAATTCTTTTTCTATTTTTGTGTATTTACTTAAGTCTTATTTTTGTGTATTTACTTAATTCTTTTTCTATTTTGATAATTCTTTTTCTATTTTTGTTTATTTACTTAATTCTTTTTTTCTATTTTTGTGTATATTTACTTAATTCGTTTTTTTCTATTTTGTGTATTTACTTAATTCTTTTTCTATTTTTTGTGTATTTACTTAAATTCTTTTCTATTTTTGTTTATTTATAATTCTTTTTCTATTTTGACTATTTTGTGTATTTACTTAATTCTTTTTGTATTTTTGTGTATTTGTAATTCTTTTTCTATTTTTGTGTATTTACTTAATTCTTTTCTATTTTTGACGAATTCTTTTTCTATTTTTGTGTATTTACTTAATTCTTTTTGAATTTTTATGCTAATTCTTTTTCTGATTTACTTAATTCTTTTTCTATTTTTGTTAAATATTTCTTAATTCTTTTTCTATAATTCTTTTTCTATTTTAAATTCTTTTCTATTTTTTGTTTAACTTAATTCTTTTTCTATATTTTTGTGTTTTTTTTTAATTTCTTTTTCTATTTTTTGTATTTTTAATTCTTTTTCTATTTTTGTGTATTTTTTAATTCTTTTTCTATTTTGTGTATTTACTTAATTCTTTTCTATTTTGTGTATTTTTTATTTTTTTGTGTATTTACTTAATTCTTTTTCTATTTTTTGTCCCGATAATTTATTTACTTAATTCTTTTTTCTATCCGTTTTCTCCAAGTATAGGTAATGCATTCTTTTTATATTTTTTATTTATCCATTCTTTTTATTCTATAAAAAAAAATAAGTATTTTTGTAAATGAAGTGTATTGACGTTTTTAATTATTTTAAAAACTAAGTATATTAGTTATATAATAATATATATATATAATATATATAATATACGAAAAAAATTTGTAGATTAATTTTTCAGAATAAAAGAGAAATTTAATTATAAAGTTAAATTTAAAATCCATAACCCATTCCATTATGTGTGTGGATTTTTTATATATGGAAAGAATTTTATCCGATTTCAACAAATTTTAATTTTTTTAAATTAAAAATTAGTGATTTCATGTTTTCTAAATAACTTCCTTTTTCTTTATTTTAAATTAGTAAAAACTTTTAAAATTCCATTTACAAGACAATTATTTATAATAAAATTCTATTCAATGTAGACTCATAACGATTGAAAACATTTTTTGTTTGAGTTTGGTTTGACCAATTCGTAAAAAAAAATAAAATTAAAATACCGTATCAATTAAAAAAAAATAATTTTCAGTTTTAATATCGATATATATATATATATATATATATATATATATATATATATATATAAGAAGAATTCAATAAGAAGAACTCAATGCGATTTTAAAATTGAAAACATAAGATAAATTAAAATCCTGTTCATCCCGAGTTTTGATCCTTGAAAAGAAAAATGTTGTCTCCGAATCGTTTAAAATAAAAAAATGCAGTCTTCCATCCATCAAGGCATGTGTTTTAAAAATTATAAAATAAAAACTTGAGATAATATATAAATGGTTACGAAAGATGTTTTTAAATAAAACTAATCATCATAAATCGGAACGTGCTTAAGACAAACAGCATTTTTTTTAAAAAAATTTTGAAATATTTTTTATTTAAATATTTCGATTTTGTGTTAAATACGATATCTATTTTTACAAGAAAATTTAACTAAGTAAATTTCAAAATTGCTAAAATTCAATAAAACATTAATGGAGAATATTTTCCTAAATTTTAAAGATCGATAGTAGTTTAAAATTATAAAACATTAGGCAGCATATTAATTAATTTTACAGATAAAAAAGAAAATTTAGTTAAATTTCAAATCGCGACAATAGAGGTCCCATGTTTCAAAAGAGCTTTTGAAAACTTTAAATAATTATTTAAATTAAATTGATTTAAAATGAATTTCTCCATATTTTAAAGAATAATTTGTTTTCAAATTACGATTTTTAAACTTGAAATCAAAATTTCCAACCAAACAGCTAGGTCCTCAAGTTGTTTAAAAAAAACTTGGAGAGTTGGGAGACATCAGGAAGAGGCATATCATGTGGAATAAAGTTACTTTCGTAGATGTAAAGAAATAAAGGGTTCAGTTCAAAATTTAAAACCTGAAAAAGGTATTAACCCTCGTCTAGTTTTCATGTCTATGGAGATTTATTTATTTTTTTATTTTTTTTTTTTTATGAAAGGGATTTGTGAACATATAAAAAAACTGTCGTAACGTTTGTTTTTTGACGACTTCATAAAGGGTTATCTTTTTTTAGGGTATTTAAACTATTTATTTGGGCTATGGATTATGAAGGGTGTTATATTGTATGCATGTTTTAAGTTAATTATTCAAACCATGAATCTGATGAGTGGGCTAAAATTAAACAAATTTATTATATTGTAAACTAGTTTTTAGCTTTTAATTCAAACCAAAAAATCTGATGATGCCTACAAAAAAACGTTAACTCGTGTCTATTGTTTAATAGATTATTATTATTTAGAAGTTTAATTATGTGCAATTTCTCATGGAGTCATAAAGGGCATGGGTCATCCCAAGTTTTACATGTTCTAGCCTTGTTTATAATTTTCCATTTAACTTTAGGTGTCCTATTTGTTTCCTTCAGATGCCAAAAATATTTAGATAGGGAATATATATAAATATCGAGTGTAGTCTGGCTTGCTTTGGGTTTTAGTATTTAGTGTAACTCTAAATTAATTGCTCGATAAAAGAAAATTAAGAAAAAACTTTTTCTTTTATTTGAATCGCAAACTCGCCATTTTCAATGGTCTAAAAGATGGCTGGTTACCCAAGTATCTCATTGAATTCAATCCCCTCCACAACCAAGTGACTTCGTCTATGTTTTCCCCAACTCTCCCATCTCCCCAAACCATCCAACCTAGACTATTTGGTCCCTGAAATCGAGACGTATTTAGAGTTTGTCACACTTTTCACTAAATGACCATTGATTCGAGGTTAGCAAGATTAATATGAAATTTCAATTGTAAGTAATAAGAATTCTTTTTTCCATTAAGTTGTCTGGATGTATTTATTTTATTTTACTTTGTTTCGGACCTATTAGGTTCATTTAATTTTTTAAATTTAAATTTTGTGAAAATATATATATATATATATATATATATATATATATATATATATATATATATATATATATATATATATATATATGTTTATAGAGTGTGACTCAGTTCGGTTTTTAGTAACTGGTGCGACTCTAATGTAATTCCTTGATAATCGCGTCTTATTTTAATAGTGGGTAATGGAACTTATACTAAGTTAAAATTTAATCATTTGATTCTATTCTTCCATCTTACTAACTCTGATTTCAAACCTTAAAAAACAAACTTAGGGTTATTCTCTCTCTCTCTCTCTCTCTCTCTCTAATTCTATAAAATATATATATATATATATATATATATATAAACATAAAACATTAGGCAGCATATAATTTACATACAAAGAATAATCACACATAGAATCAATCAAGTATTAATGCGATTATTGGCGACATCCATCGCTAGAAAACATAATATATGCATTAAAATACTGTTCATCCATTAAGTGCGAGTTGATCCTCATCGATAAACTTGTTTGTAGTTTTCAGTTTATTTGATGTTAAAATGCTTTTACTTACGAATAGTCTTCTATTCATCATCAGGCATATTTTTTTCCTTATAAAATCAAAAACTTGAAGACGATAGACCTGTATGTCGACCGAAAGATGTTTTTGAATATCTGCTATTATTGATTTTTTAATAAAGATCTCGGAACGTGCAAAGACGCAACGCTAAGTTTTTCAAAAATTTTATTTGATTTTTTATTTGAATATTTCTTGTGATGTGTTAAATCCACCTATTCTATTTTTACAAGTGTATTCAGTTTTTATGTCATGAACTAATTATATAGTTCAATTAATATAGTGTAATGTCTTAGTAGTAGTTTTTTTTATGGATGAACAGTATTTTAATGCATATATTATGTTTTCTAGCGATGGATGTCGCCAATAATCGCATTAATACTTCTGATTGATTCTATGTGTGATTATTCTTTATATATATATATATATATATATATATATATATATATATATATATATGTTGGGTATTCCACAGTCGGAATTTTACAAGGATTAAACCGACTAAGTTTACTCCAAGTTTTTGCGAATGAGGCAAACACGGTTCCGAACCCAGGACAAAAAACAAAAACATGACAAAGGGCGGAAGAATTCACGATGAGTCAACGGCTAGCTAGCTAGAGGTAGTGTCTCCATATACCAATCTGGAGAAGGCAACGGGAAACCACTCCTCTATGAATCTCAAGTCATATCATGGCAAATAACACTCACAATATGAAACATAGCGGTTTGAAGGTGGTTAAATCTATGGGAATTAACTCCTCGCCCGGTAAGGATCGACATGCGCAACAGGTGACACTTGACCGTCATCCAGCGACTGCCAGCATAAACGGCGTAAAGGGGATAAAATTCCTCGGACCTATCCCTTGCCCGGAAAGGAGCGACATGAGCGACAAGTGTCACCGGACAGTTATCTTGCGACTGCTCGCATCAAACATGGAACGTTCAGACGTTGAACAACTGTGGCCATTTAGATGATGTAAAAAAAGAGATGAGTAGACTAAAACTCAACATCTTTGATATATAGAAGGTTTATATATAGAAGGCCAAACGACGAAAGTTTTGTCAGTGACAATCACAGGATTATTTATACAAGCGGAGAGAAAAACGATAAAGGAGTAGGATTGATACTAGATCAAGGATTCAAGAAATGCGTTCTGGGATACTAACCGAAAGAATTCTGGTAGTCAAGCTGAAAGGAAAGTCTTTCAACGTAGCTATCATAATAGTGTATGCACCGACAGCACAAAGTAAGGAAGAAGAACTCGAATCTTTCTACTCCATTCTAGACAATGCCAAAGTCATAATTATCATGGGAGACCTAAACACCAAAGTAGGCAGGGAGAGGACAGAGGATATAGAAGGAAAATACGGGGTAGGAACCCGAAACGAACGTGGGGTGAAATGGATTCAATGGCGCACGGCGTGACCAGGTAATAGCCAACACATGGTTCCAAGAATATCCGAGAGGATTATGGACATGGAGGAGCCTAGGAGGAGAAACTAAAAACCAAATTGACTACATAACTATCAACAAAAAATTCAGGAATGCAGTGGTTCACTGCGACATCTATCCAAGTGCCAACTGCGGAAGCAATCATCGCCCTGTTATATGTAAACTAAGAGTGAAACCAAGGAAACTGAAAAAACCTAACGCAGCACCCAAATTGTAATACAGGAAACTCCTAAGTGACCCGTACCGGAAAGAAAAATATATGGACAGTTTGAAAAGAAGATACGAGGGACAAAATGGAAATGGACACTCGAAATGGGACGCACTAGGAAAAGCTTTAGTGACATCAGCAAATAATATCATCCCAAAGGAGAATAGACGAAGAAGAAACGAATGGATCACTGATTCTCGATATGATGGAAAGATGACAAAAACCTCTGCCAAGATACGGAACAGAATACAGAATACACAACGAAATAAGGACCAAATGCAGGCAGACTAGAGAAGAGTGGCTAAACAAAAAATGTGCAGAAATAGAGAGATTGAGTACCACCAACAAAGGAGATATGCATAAACAAATAAGGGAACTAACAGAATAGAAGACATGATCGTCAGAAGGCTACATAAAATCCAAGGATAGAAGGTCCATATTAGAGAAGGAAAAAGTCTTCAACGCTGGAACGAATATCTCGAAGAATTCTTCCGCGACGAAAGAGAACAACCAGCAATACACAGAACTATCGACGGGCCTGAAATTGTAAAAACCGAAGTAGAAGCTGTACTGGCAAAATTGAACAGAAACAAGGCGGCAGGGCCAGACGGAGTTGTAACAGGTATGCTTACAGCCTTAGATGATTTTGGCATAGACAAGATTACGGAAATAATAATTAGTGGGTATATACCGGAAGATCTCAGCAGATCTATTTTCATAGCACTGCCTAAGAAACCAGGCGCAAACGAATGTGAATTCCACCGAACAGTCACATAACAACACTCATCATCCGTATTCTGATGAATAGAGCGCGCAGTAGAGTCAGGTCAGAGATAGGACAAGAACAGTACGGGTTCGTTAAAGACACCGGAACAAGGAACGTGATATTCATGCTCAGAATGTTATCAGAAAGAGCAATACAAATTCAGAAGGACGCGCACCTATGTTTTGTAAAGTACGCAAAGGCGTTCGACAAAGTACACCAGTTGGAACAGCTCAGTAAACTTGCAAATTTGGGAAAGATATTAGAATAATCAAGAACCTATACTGGCAGCAAACGGCTTGCATGCGGATAGAGAAAACATACAAAATATAAAAAAAAGATAAACAAAAAAGATATACAAAATATAAAAAAAAAAGGAGCGTAAGGCGCCGGACTGATTCAACCTATAGAGCGAAGCAGTTCTGAGAGAACTGGAAATCCTACCCAGATTCATCATTGGTGGCCACAACCTTAACAACATAAGATACGCAAATGACACAGTGCTGATAGCAGACACGGGAAAGGAAATTACAAAACCTACTACAGAAGGGAGCGAAGGAGGTCGAGAAGAAAAGACTAAGCATAAACTACAAGAAGACATAATGCGTGGTCATCAGTGAAAAGATGAGCCCGAAATGCGATTTACAGGTCGGGGACAGTACAATCAAGCAGGTGCGGAAATGTAAATATCTGGAAAGTGTTCTGATAGAGGACGTTAAGTGCGACGTTGAGATCCGAAGACGAATTGGGATGGCCAAAGACGCATTCCAAAAGTTAGACAGAGTATTACGAGACAGGAGGGTTTCGTTGGTAACAAAGAAAAGACAACTGAACTGTCCTCCTTTACGGCAGCGAATGTTGGATGGTCTCCTTAAAGATGAACAGGTAACGAAGGTATGGTTCTACAGAAGGATGCTAAGAATACCATAGACCGAACATCTGAGCAACGATGATATTTTGGAGAGGATGCAAACCATGAGGAAGCTTATACTTAACATCAGGAAGAGGCAGCTGAAATTTCTGGAACCCGTACTGAGAAAAGAGGACTTGGAGAATCTGATACCCACAGGGCAGGTAGAGGGAAAGAGAGGCAAGGGAAAGCAACGCGTGACATACCTAGCGGGCTTAAGAAAGTGGTACCGTTAAAAATAGCACCGGTATAAATGGCACAATTGGAAAATAGGAAAAGAAATAAGTTCATCAAAATATACACTATTGGAAAAAACATGTTTATTTTGAATTAAAAGCCTTGACAGATATTTGGGCGATATTATTTTTTACGCATAATTACCATGACTTAAATAGCATGATCCAATTGAGAAATAAATAAATTTTCACCAATAACATTGATTTATTTACTGCTGACTTTGATCCGTCTTAATGAAACACCCTTTACTAGCTTAAAAGCCGCCCCTCTCGGGTGGCATTTAACCTAGCTCCTGCGGAGGGCTCTTGATTAGGCCTTAGGCTTGTTCAGGAGTTTGAGAGTCCCTAAGTCTTTGCATATTCTCAGCATTGGAAGCTATCCAGGCTGCCGTTTGAACTAGGTTTTAATTTGCATTGGACTTTCTTTTCCTCGCTGTGGCCTTGGGTCTTTTGATTGCAATCTGATCCTTCTTTTTGAGCGTCATGCCGGTGTCGTATGCGACAGGCAACAATAATCTTCAGAAAAACTCAAAATTGATCGCTGCATTTAAGTATTGCATTAATATTTAAGCTTACCTTTTACAACTTCAGAGATAATTTTTCTCCTGCCACTTAATTTAAAGACAATTAGATGTGCGTAGGTCCTTACTCTCCACACAAAAAAAATATTTTTATTTCATAGGTGACTTTCGCTGGATTTCGCAATTAATTTCGATTATTCTCAAATTTATTTCCAAATTATAAAAATTGTTATCGTACAAAAAAATATCGTCGCAAAAAATCACGTAAAAAATCACCGAAAACATTCGTAGTAATGAAAACTTGGGAATCTAAAATTTCTGTAACTTGAGCTATTGAAAAACTTGGGAATCTAAAATTTCTGTAACTCGAGCTGTGTCCCTTTAATTGAAAAAGTGTGACACACTGATATTAGCATTTATTATATAGAAGAAGGAGATGTGCTTTTGAGAGTTGTGTCCCTTTAATTGAAAAAAGTATGCACACTGACATTGGCAATTATTATATAGATTATCGTAAATTGGTAAAACCGAAATATAATGATTAAAAACAGCAGAACCAGAAACCAGTTTTTTTAGGGAAAGGAGGATAATTTACATAAGCTGCTTCAATGTATCAGGTTAAGCGACAGTTACACATTTGAACAAGTACAGAAATTTAAATATCTGGGACAGAAAGTGCGACACTGAGATCCGAAGATGCATTGGGTTTCCTTGAGTTTATTTTGTTTTACGGCATATCAATCTCAATGAGTTATTTAATACCGACAAGATTTTTAGTATAGGTTCGTATGAATAGAATATGTATTCTTTGTAAGAAATCAGTTTTTAAATCAGGTTTCAGCGATGTATTTTTGTAAAAAGGATTTTTGTGGAAAGTCAAAGGTATTGCTGGTAACATTTTTTTTCCAAAATGTATTGCTGGTATTTTTAATATAAAAATCTATTTTTATACTTTCATAGAGTTTTGACCCCAGTTTGGGGAGGTTCACTATTTGTCCATAGCTGGGACCCAAACAGGTGCTACCACCCTGAGTCACGGTGGCCTTGGAAACAACATCAATTAAGAGGTGGTTCCACGTTCCTCAAAAGGTCCCGATCAGAGGCCTTGCAGCCGGATGCAGTTCATCGTCATATCCGGGATGGACGTTATGGGATAGCAAAAATGCATTCCAGAAGCTAAGCAGAGTATTAAGATACAGAAAATATTCTTTAGAAATAAAGAAAAGAGTACTGTTACGTGATATCTGTCATCATGTATAGCAGAAAATGCTGGACAATTTCCTCAAAGATGAAGAAAAAGACTTGAAGCAACAGAAATGTGGTTCTACAGAAAGATACTGAGGATATCATGGACATAAAATGTGAGCAACGACGAAAATGGAAACAAAAAGGAAACTTATACTTAATATCAGGAAGAGGCAGTTGACATTTCTGGTGTACATACTGAGGAAGGAAGGCTTGGAAGATCTGATACTCACAGATTCAGTAGGACTGAGGAGAGCAGCGCGCAACAGACTTGATGGGCTTGAGCAAATGGATAGGAGAACAGGGTTTGGGAAAAAATTAAAAAAAAGATAAAACTTATTAAGAGCTACAAAGGACAGGAAGTTGTGAAGGGCCATGATCGCCTACGCCCTGAAGGGACACGACATATAGAAAAGCTGTATTCCCGCTCTAATATCCCGGCATGTTTTCACTGCTTAGAAGGCTAATACCGATTATCACTTAAAGGTTTTCAAATCAGTATACATTAAATCCAACCAACCATCCCTCCGTAAATAGAAGGAGTGGCTAGTCAGCTTAAGCGTACTTAGACTTTAATATATTTTTTTGGGGGTTGTATATAACATTAGTCTGGACTTTTATATTTTTTAGTCCCTGTGAACAATTTTTGTCTTCGATTTTACTCTGACGGAAGAAGTCCAGTCAACCGCTTTTGCTGCTTTAAACGTTATATGTTGCTATTACCAACTTACTGTAATACACATACACACACACGCGAACGCACGTGCGGACACACATACGCATACACATGTGTTGTTGTGTTTGTCTAAATCATTGCTATTATTATTATTATTATTATTATTATTATTGCCATTGATTTCTGGTGTGTACAAATTTCTAAGGTCAGAAATTTATCATGACATTTTCCACTGAGTATTTGTTTAAAAAGCAAGAAAGTAAATAAAATGAAAAACCTAAGATCCCACTCATTTTACATAGCTAAAGCCCTTCGTAAGGTGTGAGCTGCATTTGTGCGTACGATTTTTTGCACTTCTTTAAGGCATGGGCTACCAGGAATCCCTTCAATGAGTCTATCGAAACCTTTCCCAATTAATCCGAGGGCTCCAACTACAATTGGACTTATTGATGTCCTCACGTGTCACATTTTTGTAATTTCGATTTCATGGTCCTTGTACTTTGAATATTGGGACTGCCATGTCAATAAGAAAGCACAATCTTTTTTGTGGTCTTTGATATTATTACTCTACTAACAAATATACCGTATTTGACGGCATATAAGACGCACGGGTGTATAAGACGCACCCCAATTTCAGCAAGGAAAATGAAGAAAAAATTAGCAATTAGTAAAGTTAGCTATTCGTAAAATTAGTGAAATTATTAGTAAATGGTACAGCCTAGGCTATATTTATGAGGTATTATTTCAGTTAAACAAGCCATGATTACAATTAAACGAAAAATAATAAGAAAAAAAATACAACCCTATGAAAATTTTATTATACCGAAAGGTAAGAAAACAGAATAAAAATCAAGCAATTATTACAATTGAGCAAAACAGTACAATTACCATTAAAACTTTATTCATCTTCAAATCCGTAAAATTCGTCGTCTTCGTTATCAAAACTCTGATACTCATTTTCAATACTACTATCATCGTCGCTAAATAATACGTCGTCTTCTGTTTCTTTGAGGGCATTGCTAATGCCACACTTTTAAAAAGATTTCACAGCAATTTCCGGTCTAATATTATCCCAAGCTTGCTTCACCCATTCGCAGACTTGTGCAATGCTGTTTTTTTTATTCTTCCTGTAAGTGTAAGGTCGTTATCAGGCATTGCCATTCACGTGTTCCATTGCTTCTTCATGTTTAAGTCTAAGCTGATAGGAGTTGACAGGTAGCTAATTTCTGCCAACTATCGCGAATTTTAAACCTACATTTGGCATATAAGATGCAGAGGAATTTTGAAAGATATTCTTAGTAAAAAAAAGAAAAGAAAGTGCGCCTATATGCCATCAAATACGGTAATTAATAGTAACGTTACAAAAAAAAATATAATTTTGCTTTGGTTTAAAATTTTTATCGGGACGGTTGAAGTTATTTTTTGGTATGATTCCGGGGTGATGGTGAAAAAGGTTAGTTTCTATCCCTATTTTTGAGGCATATTTTATTAATGCACAAATGTACAGGCTGATGTTGCTATGTGGTGTGAGAAAAAAAAAACCTGCTAAAAGCTTATATGCCCGCCTAAGAATGCAGATACACTACTATTACTACTACTACTACTACCAATAGTAAAAATATTAATGGAAACTAATTCACGACGCATTATAGACAAAACAGCTGAAATATTTCATGTTTGGCTGGTATTTTCGGAAGCCTGTCTCTCATTTCAGCTGTTGTTTATATCGTACCAGTTACCTATTGGCATATATATTATCTGCAGACACCCACAAACACACACGCAAACATACACACACATAGAGGCAAACACACATACACAAGCACCCCCACCCCGTCACACAAACAGAGATCCTTATGCAAACAAAATTCGTTCATTAAGTCTGATCGCTTATTCGATTAACATGTAATAAAAAATACAATAGTTATAGTTAGGGGCACGCCCTAAAACCCACTGCATTCCTTATGTCCACCAGCCCCTGAACATTGCAGATGGAATCCGCCAGACCACTTCCACAAGGCTGAATCATCATCATGGCCCTTCGTATTCCATTGGTAAAGAGGAAGTTCCACTCGGACTGATTCTTCCCAAGAACTGCGGCTTTGTCGAACAGGTGTCTTTCTGAACACGACAATGTTGACCTTTTCAAGTCAAGGGTTAATCGTTATATTTCCTAGATAACCTCACGAACTATCTCTTGCCTTTTCTTACGCTCATACAGCGCCACACAGTGGTACTCTACCTTTAGTGACTCTTGGACCTTTGCATTGGGTGAATATTAGTATAACAATGCAAACACCAATAGAACTGGGTGATTTCTGAAACGCATATCTTGCGATATTGTGCGGACCTGACCCTCTCAATCTTTCTCTCTCTCTCTCTCTCTCACTCTTTCTGTGCCACATTGTTTTAGAACGCGGTTCTCCACAACTTCCTGTAATATTCTTTTATGACCCCTCTTTGTCTTGGTGGTATCCGTTCTTATATCCATTGCTCGTACTTGCTCAAGTAGGTTACTTCCTGCTTTCTTTTGCTTCTTTTGCTTTCAGTGCGCCACTTTTAAATACGCCAAGCCTTCTTTCCTCGTGGTGTGTCCAAAATTGCAGCCGATTCTTTCTAACTGTTAACAAAAGTTTCTTTGTAATTCCTAGTTCTCTTAAAACTCTCTCTCTCTCTCTCTCTCTCTCTCTCTGTGTGTGTGTGTGTGTGGTGTCCTTTTATGGTGTGAACGATTATGACTCTCCACTGCTTTCTCGCTTTTGTTACTCTCTGTAGTAATTGCCCCTTTACAATATGTCGGGGTGTTACATCTCACAGAGTGTATTCATTCACGACATACTAAACCAATCTATGTATTAAAGGTTATTAATAAACTTGTTTATCAACCTTTTAGAATAGAACGGCGAGGCTCGGGTTGTGGCTTTAGATATCTCTAAAACGCTCGACGGGATCTGGCATTCTGACCTTCTCCACAAGCCCAAGGTGTCTCTGGACGAATATTTGGCTTAATCCAATCGTTCTTAACAAATTGGTTAATGAAGGCACCGTATAGCCTTTCACAAGTTTGGTCCTAGATATTACTGGCGGCTCTATAAGAGTGTGCTGAACAAAAGTAAATCATCAAGCCATCCTCACTTCAATCAATCTGAAATACTGTCGTCTACTGCTGATAAATTAGAATGCTCTGTTCGGAAATTCTATTCCAACACTAATCTTGATTCTTCAGAAATATATTTGCCTGATTTTCCCCTAGGACTGAATCTCTATTGAGTGATATGCACTCCGTCAATGCTTTCTGCTAATCATATGTGGGCGTTAAGAATACATTTGGGGTACACTAACATATCTTGTTTTTGCACAGCAGTATCAGCATACACAGTGGATTAAAGGAAAAATGTAGTTCACCTCCATGACAGTGCAAGGTTGCACACAACAACAATAACACGAAAAAACAAAAAAAACACATTTGGAACTCGGTTGGTTTGTTCTACCCCTCGCATCATATTCACCCGATCATACAACCACCGATTATTACATTTTTCGATAATTGCATCTTTTAAGGATTTGTGAAAAAAAAAAATCAAATCCTGAGTAATTTTCTGAAAAGGTATGGAAGAGTTGTTTGATTATTGGAAGTAGTAGGGATTTCAGCCTGTCCGGTCAACTGCTGATATCGTAGCACAATTAGTGATGCACTTTACTACAAATACATTTCAAGAACGATCGCATTAGATATTTCAAAGGCCTTTGACAAGGTGTGCCATAAGGGCTTACTGCTCAAGCTCTCTAGCTAAGGAGTCACTGGAACAGTCTTCAAGGTAGTAGTTAATGGCCAGTTCGCTGAGTCCCGGGCGATCAACGCGACGTCCCCCAATGTTCGATTCCCGATCCAATCCTCTTGCTCCTCTATATAAATGATCTGCCTAAGAGTATACAGCGATTATTTGTGAATATCAATGCTGATGATACAATGGTATATGAGTGCACCTTCCAAATCTTCGACGACCAGAGCTTGGCAGCTGATCTGTTTTCTGGCCTATGGGGAGGGGGATTGGAGAAACTGGCTGATCAAATTCAATGCTTCAAAAACTCAGGGAGGCCCCGCGCATTGATCGCTTAGCGGGACTTAAACTCAACCCAGACCTCAAGTGAAACTCGTGCACACGATCTATCGCTAAAGATGCTAAGAAAATGGTCGGTTCTCTCAACCGCTCCAGCAAGTACCTTATCCTTTAAATTTACAAGAGCCAGATCAGGTCGAAAAGGGAGTTCTGCTTCTATATACGGGCTGGGGTTATCCAGTCTTCATTTTCCACTCTTGATAGAGTCCAAAAGCGTTTCTGCGTCCTTGTAGGAGACGAATTAGTTTCTACTCTGCAACATCTTTCTTGAAGACGAGACGTCGCAAGCTTCTCGCTGTTCTATCGCTATTTCCATGGAGAATGTTCAGATGAACCACACTCCTTAGTTCCACCAGTCCTAGCCTTCACGGCTAAGACTCGCCATGCCACGCACATTGTAGTGAATTACCTTCATTCACTTCATATTCTCCTGGTGAGATGTAATTTTCACTCAAGCAGCTTCTTCCCACGAACCACTGTCTTGTGGAACCGACTCCCAAGAGGATGCTTCCTCGATCACTACAATCTTAAACTGTTCAAGTCTAGGGTTAACTGTTATCTTCCACACTTATCCATATAACTTGTACCTCGTATTTTGTAACCCTCTACCTCGAGTGGCACTCGGAGCTTGTACACGGGTGAACACCACTGTTTAAAAAATGTCATTGCAAATACGAACTCTTCGGGCCGCTATTCATTATTTCACCGTGTCTTATGTACAAATACTCTTGGGGAAGTTCATCTCTTCTTCTCCGCAGCTATGGCTAAATAGCAGGATATACTGGGTCTATAGACTTTGGTGGTAACCAGTCTTGGAGAAGGACAGCTCCGAATTCTAAACCTCCGTCTATGTGTCACCAACTCGCAATTGTTCAAGAGTGGTGAGTACAGCTAAATCCCTGAAGACATAGTCAAACAGGGAATTATTTCTCCAACAGGAGTGAGAAGGTTTTAGATTTGGATCCGGTGCCCTTTCGGCAGTCCTGCGAAAAATAACTGCAAGTAATGACGAATATATAATTGAATGAAATGTAATTGTACTTTATTCTTTGAATAATATTGAGTAAAAAGTGACTTTCATTTTGACTCAACCTGATAGATGTACCTTTAATGTTGAATAAATCGAAGTACATATAAAGGCTGCTGGAATTTTATTTCCCGTCATTGTATATAAAGCGAAAGAGATATGTGTGTATATATATATATGTGTGTGTTCATGCTGGTCACTTGATACCGTTCTCTGAACTTCATTTCATAATTAAAACGACTTTATTTGCTGCTTATTTTATCTCGTAACAATAAACATCACTGCAATATTTTGCTTGTTGGGTTTAAATTTTTTTTTTTTTTTTGCTCTCTTTGTTGCTGTGGGACTAAACGAATTAAACAGTTAATTAACTGCGAATGTCGGTAAAATATCCCAATCATATATGGCGCACTGAAAATGTTTCTTTCATCTTTTTATTATTTTAGTTTGTTGTCTACGTTCTTTTCGCAGACTCCGCGACATTTGCTATCGGTTTAAAATCACAATGATGTTAAGTGCTGAATTTTATGACTTCTCAAAAACTTATGCCAAAGAAAAAAGTAAATTTAGTCCAGAAATTATATTTTTATCTTTATTTGTATTTATTTTTTTAAATAGAAAGGTGCAGTTTAACTTTTCTTCACTAGCGATCAACAATTACTAGGCCAAAGAGCCACTCAAGGGTAACTGAATCAGGTTTGTGATATGAATGTAAATGACTATTCTAATATCCTTTCTCAAATAAATCAAGCTTATCTAGCAGTTCAAATAGTTCTTTGTGACGCGCTGCAGAGAGGAAAATAAGGCGCTCCTCATAAGGCCGCTTCTCTATACAGGCTGGAAAGTGAAGATTGGACAGCTCTAGCTAGGATTTGACAGCAGTACACCAATGTAAGCAGAATGCTAAACCAGACTATTACTTTGTGTATATATATATATATATATATATATATATATATATATATATATATATATATATATATGTATGTATGTATAATTGTTACGCACGGTGGCCATTAACTCAAAACTTAAATTTTAAAATAAAAAAAGTATTTAATTACAACCGCAAAAAAAAAATATACAAAGAATTAAAAGTCAACCAAAGATAATTAGCTATTTCAGTGAATACCTGCTCGGCTTAACGTCCGGTAAATCCTAAATACAAACCCAATTCATCGACGCACAATAATCCACACTAATTCGACTGGATAGTTCCACTCAATAGTCATTCAATAAGCCTGACACCATTATTTATACACTTGAGAAAAACATATATTCATAAGTCCAGAGTGTCACGCTCGAACTTCGATGTCGGTAGTTACTCATTTTTTTCCTATAACACACACACACACACACACACACACACACACACACACACACACACATATATATATATATATATATATATATATATATATATTATCAACTTCTATTAAAAATTCATAAAATTTTCCTTGCCTGTCATATTCTATATATATATATATATATATATATATATATATATATATATGGTAATTTTAGCCGTTTCCCTACATGGAAATATTTGGCATTCATTGACCGAACAGCCAGTACTGCTTTCGGTTGAAAGTTATAAAATATTTCTCTTAAAACAATTATTTAGTAAAACAGGTTTCTCAATGCCAGTAACTGTTATCGCTCTTTCCAATATTGTTTGGGGTTTCCTTCGAAACGAGACTTACCATAATTTGAACCTAAAAATGCTACTCTGATCAAAGGAGAAAATAATTAACTGCGACGTAAATGTTCAAAGAGTGCCTTCATCGCAAGCTCATCTACAGTAAATTTACGCCATATATATATAGCGATATATGTATGTAGTCATGCCTGACGATTGCGTTTAGCATGAAACAACCTGTCGCCTCTGGATGTTGTCTTCTGTGTTCACTTTTATATTTACATTCGCTCTATCCCTGATATTGAGCACTTTAGTCCATAAATATAGCATACCTTAAAAGTATATTTTATCATATATATATATTTATCTATATATATGTGTCTGTGCGTATGTGCGCATGTGTGTGTAATAGTAATAACCACAAAAGCCTTGTGAGTATACAACGTCCTTTTCCAATTCTTTCATTTACGACTTTGTGTCAATCTTTCTCCCGTTTTACCACTCTTTCTTCTTTCTGATGGAGGCTAAATATGCCACCATCAACCAGCCACCTCCCACATGGTGCGGCTTACAAGCCCATGACGTGTCTCCCTTTGGAAATATATCATCACCAGTCACCGCCTCGCTTTCCTCAATTTTGGAAAAGCTCAAGTATTGCCGGTTCACGTTTGCGAAATACATCCTTGAAAGCGGCATCATACTTATTATAAAACCCAGGTTGTGTGTGTGTGTGTGTGTGTGTGTGTGTGTGTGTGTGTGTGTGTGTGTGTGTGTGTGTGTGTACGTTTATATATTGGATCGGATTTTCCACATTTTTCAACCAATTTCAGCAAAACTTCATAGAACTACGTAAAATTACCTTGCGGTGGTTCTGACAGCACCAAGAATTGGAAAAACACAATTGTTTTTGCTCGAAATCAATTTGAAAACACGATTAAGAGGCAGCGCGAGAATGGAAGGGGGACAACTCATATCGATTTATACTTAAAACCCAGGTTTTTTGTGTGTGTCCGTGTGTGTTCGTTTATACATGGGATCGGATTTCCTACATTTTTCAACCGATTTCAACAAAACTTCACCTTTTTTTGGCAGGTAGTGTTTCTTATTGTCTTGCACACCTTTTTCTTTATTTTTACATTCAGAATGCTTTAAAAATTCCATTTACAAGACAATTGTTTATAATAAAATTCTATTCAATCGGTAGACTCATAATGATTGAAAACAATGTTTTTGTTTGAGTTTGGGTTTGACCAATTCGTAAAAAAAAAAAAAAAAAAAAATCATTAAGACATGCGTGTCCGTCAACCTTAAACAATAATCTTTGTCAATTTTATTTTTCAGTCTTTATGATGGTCGATACTTGATCTATCTCTTGCTGTTACATTCCCGGGCAACGCTGGGCTCTACTGCTAGTAGCAGATAAATCCAGCTCGGTCGAATTTGAACCAGACTCAATGGAAAATTGGCGAACAGTAACTGAGAAGTTTAAAAAGGACAAGATGGGATATTCCTAAATAGGAAAAGCAGAACGATAACAATCTACTACTATAAATAAAATAAAGAGTCCATTTCGAAATCGCCAGAAGGCTGGAGTGCACAACGACAGAAACGTTATGTTTGTTAACACCAATATAACAGATAATAACGTTGTGATAATGACAAGGAAAGATTCATGTAAATATTATTATAATATTGCTATTTCTTTTATTCTTGCAGTTATTGCCCTTATTGTTTATTTGTACTTCGACTTGGTGTAATGGTTAGCAAGCTTGTCTTGTTAGATCAATTACGACTGAAAAGTTAATTCACTCACTGGGTTCTCCACATTTTCGGCCTTATGCATTTAGGGCACCTCGGCGTGGTGTAATGGTTAGCAAACTTGTCTCGCTAAAACAGTTACGAGTGAATAGTGAGTTCGATCTTCACTGGGCGCCCCATACTTTCAGCCTTGTGCCACATCTAAGCTACGCTTGGAAAATCATTTCTCCTTATAGTTTACAAGCGATTTGCTTAATTTTCACGTTCGTATGTCTTTATTAGAATTAAACATTCATTATACAGTATATGGTTTAAAAATCATGAGAAAGTAATTTTTTTATCATGTCACTTGTTAAAAATTATTTCCAACCAGTAGTTCTACGTTGTTTTATTTAATCTTCCTGGCATTTATTTAATATTATCACTTTCCCTTTGGTGGATGTATTCATGGGCTTCTTCCAGATCTTAATCATCTCTTCTTATTCCTTTCGTGACGTTACAACTGAACATTAATTTGTCTTTTCTTTTACCATTATAATTTTAGCATGGATGGTAATAACTATAGACTGCATTTTAAAGAAAATAATTGACATTTTTATATTCAATAAAACAGATAAATATGCATAAACATTCATTTTTAAACTTTAAAAAGATACAGAAAGAACATATTTAAAAAGTGCAGAGATTAAATGTTTAAAAAAATGATTATAAAAATTATCCTTTCAACTGATCCACCCATTTTTTTTCACTCAAATATTGTCAATATGATTTTCAATCTCTCCCGATCAAATATTACCAACTTGATCATTCAATTTCACCCAAGTAAACTGTCAGTTTGACAATTAAATATCACGCAATAAAGTATTGTCAGTTTGACCTTTTAACTTGGCACAGCGAAATTTGACAATTCAATTTCAACCAGCCCCAAATTGTCAATTTGACAATTAAGTATGACTAAATAAAATATTTTCAATTCAACTAATCAATTTCACACAATCAGATATTGCCAATCTGACTACACATTTTCACTAAATTAAATAATGCCAATTTAACCATACAATGTCACTCAATGTAATGTTGTCAATTTCACCCAAGCAAATATTGTCAATTGGACAGTTTGTTGTAGCATAACTACGGACGATAATGGGTATGTCCCGATTTACATAATTACAGTAGTAAATACTGTATGTTGGTCTGCAATCGGAGATTCGTCTCCAGCTGGGCTGGTCAAATTCTCTGCCTCTGGGCAGAGAGGATCCCCAGACGAGGCTATGTCGAAGGGCGGATTCTCGTCTCGGGAAACAGCTACCCGACCCGGTTTTATACGAGGTCTACGGGGAATTTTTGGCCGAGCCTACGGGCCCGGATACCCCATATTAAATTCGGATTTGTGTCACATCTGACTGGGTGGGGCGGTTGGTAGATATCCTGCAGTTGGAGATTGATTGTGGAATTCACTTGACCCACTTTTAGCAGTTGACTACTTCTTCTACGCGCCTCTGGTAAATCTTATATGTGTTGTTCTTGTCGTAAGTATTATCATTCATTACCAACCTTTGTGTGATTATTCTATTTAGTAACCTTCCCTAGGTTACAACATAATTCAATATCACTCAATAATATATTGTCAATTAGATTATTCAATCTCACATAACCAAATATTGCCAATTTGTTAGTTAAATTTCACCCAGCTAAATATTGTCAATTTGACAATTTTTTTATCACTCAATAAAATATTGCCAATTCGACCATACAGTTTCTCACACTCAGATATTGATTATTTGCTAGTATCCTTTCAATCTATATCATGTTAATCAGCATCAAAATTTTCCTCACTCCCGATGGACGACGCTCTATTAAGACCGATTACATATATGTCAATTCTTGGCACTATGCAACCATCTTCTACACATATATCTCCTGGGGTCATTCCATTTTCTTTAGTCTTTCTCTCATTTTAATCGTGTCTTGGTGTCTATTTGGAGACACTGATGAAAGACCTGTTTCCCGTCATCATGCAATTACACAGGTAAAAATAAATGATAACAAAAACACTTTGTATGTTTGCACACACACACACATATATTGGCTGACAGATTACGGTTTTATATATGGTCAGAAACATGTATAACAAATTATATTACAGGACAGACGTGAAATAATATATAAATATATTTATTATAAAGTATACATAACAATTTGTTTGCGTATATACACGTGTATCTTTCTAGATATACAGTGGGTTGCAAATATTTACACCCTATTCAGGATATTTCTTAAAATACAAAACAAAAGAAGTTATTCACACGTCTTTTTTTATCAAATGGTATTAGTTTTGCGCCAAATATATACACCCTGAACCTGAAGCTTCTTAGCAAAGAGTTAAAAAGTGTTAGTGTAAAACTGAATATTTTTTAGCGATAGCTTTTATGTGAGAGTCGTAATGCAAAACTGTATGCACCCATTCCCATCATTTAATAGACATTTAATACTACTTATTATTATTATACAATATATATCAATGTACAATGTCCTTATTATGGAATGTACTTTAATGCATTATATTGTTACGAAAAGCGCTTCAATGTACAGTATATTTAATATGCAAAGTACTTTAACGTACTATGTTTTTTTTTTCTTTTTTAAGCATTTCACCCCAAGCAAGGCGGGAAGCCACTAGGACGCAAGGGGTTACAGAAAATTTAGAGCAAGATCAGATAGGAGTGATAGAAGAAAGGATGAGGAGAAGAGTAGTGGATAGATCAAGGCAACTGGAGATGTCGATTGACATTACACTTGAATAGCTGGAGATTATAGCTCACAGGGAAACAGGAATAGGGAAGGGAGTTCCACAGGCGAGAGGTGCGAGACATGAAGCTATTGGAGTAGAAGAGACGGCTACATTTAGGAGTTTCGACAGTGAAAGGTGAGAGCGGGATGCCAGCCTCGTATGGCGCTTGAACTCATGACGTCTGGGAACCAGCGAATGCAGCTCCTCGGAGCAATTTCCATGAAAGTATTTGTAGAACAGACAGAGGGAGGCGACGTACTTATTATTATGGAATGTACTTTAATGTACTATATATTTATTATTACGAAAATTACAATATATTTCAATTGCATTGTCCTTTAATATCACTATGTATTTATTATTACGAAATGTACTTTAATGAATACTTGATATTATGAAATGTACGTCAATGTATTACCTACTTATTATGTAATATACTTTAATGTACTATAGAATTAATATTATTAAATATATTTTAATATAAATTATTATTATGAAAAATACTTTCATGTACTATATACTCATCATTATTATTAAAATTAGTATAATGTACTATATAGTTGTTATTATGACATGTACTTCAATGTACTATATATTTAATATATTAACGTAATTTAATATAATATAAACTTTATATTATATGTACTTTAATATAAAATGTAATTATTATAAAATATAATTAATATGCAATGTACTTTCATGTAAGTTATACTTATTATGAATACATTAATGTAATGTAGTCATCATTATGAAATACACTTAACGTACTATATATTTAATATGCAATATACTTTAGTATGATATATACATAATATTGTCAAATGTACTTCAAAGTACAATATACTTGTTATGAAATGTACTTCAATGTACTATATAATTAATATGCAATGTGCTTTAATATAATATATATACTTCAATGTACTATATACTTAATATTCAATGTGCTTTAATATAATATATACTTGTTATGAAATGTGCTTTAATGTACTATATACTTAATATGCAATGTACTTTAATATAATATATACTTGTTATGAAACGTACTTCAATGTACTATATAATTAATATGCGATGCACTTTAATATATACATGTTATGAAATGTACTTCAATGTACTATATACTTAATAGGCAGTGTACTTTAATATATACATGTTATGAAATGTCCTTCAATGTACTATATACTTAATAGGCTGTGTACTTTAATATATACATGTTATGAAATGTACTTCAATGTACTATATACTTAATAGGCAGTGTACTTTAATCAATACATGTTATGAAATGTCCTTCAATGTACTATATACTTAATATGTAATGTACTTTAATATATACTTGTTATGAAATGTGCTTCAATGTACTATATACTTAATATGAAATGTACTTTAATATAATTATTACGAAATGTATTTTAATCTACTTTATGCTTGTCAATACCTGCCAGCAGTCGTTTACAATAGTTACTGTCAAGATTTAAAATCGTGAATGTCACTTCTCATGCTGATGCTTTTCCAGTTGTGTACCACTTGATAATCATCTATGATCTCCCGTCCTTATGAGATCTTAGCACAATTGTCGATTGGGTTATGGTTGAAAACTGGATTTTTTTTGTCTCTTCAGAATATACCCCATATTTTCCCCGAACCATTTGCATTTCCCAATTCTGTTGTTGTCAAGAAATGAACTGAGAGACAATGGCATATGCGTACGTCACTTTTCAGCAAGCCCACAACTGCTACACTCTGATCCTAGACAGAAGTGCCGGGAAGCGACACTTTGCACAGAGATAAGGCACCGAATCGAGGCAGAAGTGTTGATTCATACACGGACAATTCCGTCTAAAATGCCGATTTTTTCAATGCAAATTTCTAAAAGAAAAAGAAAACAGATGCAATGCTGCACTGAGGTAACAATCATTTTTGCTTTTCTGCTATTTTTAACATAGTTGGAATGTTTTAAACGTAAAGCGTGCTACTTGCCGCAAAACCTCACCAAGTACGAGATAGATTTTAAAGGTTAGTATATGATTTTTTTAAAAGTTTTTCTCACGAGATTTAAGCTTTTGCTGTCCTTGCAACACTGTGTCTACATTACACGCGCACACAGACACGCACACACAGACACACAGACATACACACACACATACACACATATATATACACACACACACACACACACACAAACACACAAATATATAAATATATATATTAACATGCGCACGTTTGTGCGTATATTTGCATAGATATGTACAGAGCTACACAATGTCGCTAAGTTGATAAATGTCTGAGGTTCATATTTGAATATAATAATTCAAACTCTTATGATATTCTTGTTTATGTTAGCGAATTACTTCTTTTTTTTTTTTTTAACTCCGAAAGAGACCCCGGGTAGTAACGGCGATTTAAATGTCACTCGAAGACTAACTGCATCTTTTCATTCGCGCTCTTGAAAGCTGAACGGTAGTTTATTCACAGGGGTTGTGACTATAGTTGTCACCGTTTTCAGACTGTCAGACAAATAGTCCACTTTATATTTCTGCAACAACTGGAAAAAACGAAAAAAATATTGTTTGATAAGTTTTAGAACCTATAAGTTTTATATTTATATTCACATGAGCGTGTATTTATATACATTATCTACACTTGTCTTTTCATCAATTTATAACATAGAACTTTCTTTCCATCGACTCGTTATATAATGGTTTTGTCTAGTCATCAACTTATAATAAATTGTCTCGCCATCAACTCAAAATGGTAGTTTCTTTCTATCAAAAATCGTATTACCTATCCATTAACTTTTATAACGCTATTGTCTTTCCATCAACTTATTATAAAATGGTATTGTATTTGCATCAACTTATTATAAAATAGTATTTTCTTTCCATTAACTCCTATAATGTTACAGTGTGTAAATTACTCTGAAGTAGTTTGTGACATGTTTATTTATCATCTCTCAGTTGACATCGGACAGAGTGCGCTCAGGGGTGAGTACGTCGAAGGACAGAGTCGCAACTGAGGAAAATTATACTGAGAGGTGCCGGCCCTGGGGAACAGCTGCCCGAGATCGCACCCTATCATTCCACTAGAGACAGAGATCGGTGATCGCACTGAGGCCAGAGCAATTGACGGCTGCGGGGCTCGGGCAATTTTTGTTCCTTGGCCCAAGTGTACGCGTTCGGTCTCCCTACATTAAACCGACCTTGTGTCAAAACCTGACATTATGGAGGGTTGAGGAAATACAATCCCCCCCCCCAAAAAAAAACTCCTATAAGGGTATTGTATTTGCATCAACTTATAAAATGGTATTGTCTTGCCATCAAGTTATTATAAAATGGATATAGGGGAGATTATGGAACGGATAAAAATGAACGTGGTTCACGACAACAGAAGATGGCGATTGACATTGCATTTAAATTTTTGAAGATTCTAGTTAACAGGGAAGCAAGTAAATGAAAGGGAGTTCCACAGGCGGGAAGTGCGAGAAAAGAAACTATTAGAGTAGAAGTGGTGGTTACATTTAACCATTTTAACAGTAAAAGGGTGGGACCTAGATACCATTCTTGTAGCACGCTTAAATTCATGTAGCCCGGCATCTTGAAAAAAAAATCTTGTCAGAGCAGTTGCCATGAAAATATTTGTAGAAAAGACCTAGGGAAGCCACGTCACGTCGGTGGGAAAGTGAAGGAAGTCAGGATGGATTACATTACAGATCCTTCTTTGGATTTTGTCAAGAACCTCGAGCTGAATAGCAGAGGCACAAGACCAGATACGGCAACAGTACTCCAAGCACGGATGAATGGTAGATTTGTAAATGTGCAAGATGGACTCCGATGAGAAAAACTTTCTGTCACGACACAATGAACCAAACTTGTAGTAGATGCAGCTATTGATTCAATGTAGTTGTTCCACATCAAGTCAGTTGAAAACGCCAAGAAGGCGAAGTGAGACGCTTCCCCGGAGTCGGGCATCAGCAATGCGGGCAGGGAAGTTTCTCTATAGTGGCTAAATAAGAGCAGTTTAGTTTTGGTGGCATTAAAATTTACAAGTCATTTTCTGCCCCATTTAACCACTGATAGAATGTCCTTTTCAAAAGCAGCGGTCTGATTAACTTTGTCAGCTCTGACGGATTCGTTATTGAGAAAAGAGTAAATGGTAGTGTCATCTGCATAAATGCCTATTTGGTAACTGATAACATCAGGAAGATAATTGATGAAGAACAGAAACAGCGTAGGACCCAGGACTCCGCGATTTTGAATTCACTGTAGTAGCTTTTTTAGACTGGCCAGCATCCATGTTAGTGAGGCTAGTATAATTCGGTATTTATCCCATAACTTAAGACAGAAGAGATATTTTCTCCAATCTTTCTCCTTCTTTCGTCCTTAATCCCGGAAGGAGTCGTTGAGGCCCCGGTGAGCTGAACTGTCCACCACACTCCTACATCTGTCGCGGTCTGGCCGGTGACCTGCATCAAGGAGGTCCTTTGCCCAGTGGTGCTGTGTTAACTCCACACTCTGGAACTGTTTACCGGAGTATGACAACTTGGATCCACCACATAAGAGATTTAGTAGATGGCTGAGGACCAATGATGCCAGTCTACACAAAGCTGCAATACTAAGGTTAACAAGGATCAAAAGCCGCTCAAAGTAAGTTACTGAATTAGATGCGTGATTCAGTGAGCCACTCAAAGTAGAGGCTTACTGAAAGAGTTATGTAGTTTGAACGCAAGAGGAAGAAGTAGAAAGTGAAGAGGATATGGAGGATAGATGTCTGATCCTATACTTGGTTAAGAGTGTAGTTTTCAGGGAAGCACCCTCTTGGGAGTTTTTCAAAAATAACGGTTCTTTGGAAAAAGTTGTTTGGGTAGAACTTTCTTATGTTGTGTTTCGTGTTGTCTCAGAATTCAATTCTTTAGATTCCAACTCAACATCAAAGACAAACAATTTTCTTTTTTTTTTATCTCATTTTATTCTAGGAGAGGCAGTTGTAGTATCGTTTCTAAGAGAAAGCGATAGGTAGCGATAGACGACAGGCAGAAAGCATCTCGGCTAGTTGGCTCGCATTTCAACAACACGTGCTGGTTTGCCAGATTAAGGAATCTGAGTGCAGGAGGCATGCTGACCCTTCTAATTCTTGCAACTGTCTCAGTTTCTTCGCGTCGTTTTTGTCTTATATCAAAAACAAAGGGAAACCATCTCTATCATACTTCCACGCCCACGAAGTTTTCTAACTGTAACATTTGAAAATGAAATCTGAAGATAATGAGTATGATTCGCTTCAGTGACATTTACAGCTAGGACATCGGTGGATCCTAGCTGTAAATGTTTGAACTGATAGAACTAAAGAATAGAGCTCGTCTGAACATTTACCATGGAAACAGCTATAGGCTTACGGCATTGCGTCAGTGGGGGAGTTGACAGATTTACACTTTTCCCGAGGGCATTTATGCGAAAATAAATGCGGTAGACATAGGATTCGCCTCGCCCATTCTTCTTTCCTCCCAGCTACTCTGAATAAAATATAACGCCGAATAAAAAAATTAAATAAGTACATAGGTCATAATACGTACTCGAATCACAGCTAATGAAACCTCTTGAAGTGCCACTCTCTGCCCGATGCACGATCGAGGTCCAAACCCAAAAGGTAGAAAAACATATGGGTGTCGTTTGGAAGTATTACTGTCCAGCCATCTTTCTGGTATATATTCATGAGCCTTTTGAAAATATTGTTCTTGTTTTCCAGCCCATCCATGGTGCAATGATACTACTGTCTGAAAATAATAACGGAGAATATTTTAAACAAAATATACGAGATTTGAGAAAATTTTTAAAAAGAGAAAGTATTTATAAAAAAAAAGAACATATAGAAATCAGTATTAATCTAAGTACCATTTCTTACTATTCATAAGAAAATCGGTCATGGTTAAATGGAGGTCCTCTTAATTCCTTCCTAACATAAGATTAAACTGAGCCGTTTTTTTTTTCTCCATATATCTAAACTATAATTAAAAATTATATTGATATAAAACTTTTTCATAAAAAAATTTCATTGAAATATGTTGGATAATTTCCATGTTTTCACTTGAAATCCAGAAAATACGAACTTTAAGCAAAATGGCTACCATATATTAAAAGAAAAAAATGAACGCGCTAGTTTATCCCATATCTTCTTGACGTCAGTTTAAATTGACATTTTTTCCACATATCTAAATTATAACTATAATTTTGGAAAGTGGAAATTTCATTGAAATATTCTGGGAAATTTTCAGGTTTCTATTTAAAATCAAGAAAATACAAATTTTAATCAAAATTGTTACATTATATGAAAAGTGGCATCAGGCTGATACGGGTTAAATGGAAACCTTTGTTATTAAATATATATATATATTTTTTTTAATTCTTTTAATTTCTTTAATTTGCTCATTTTAATCCGATTTTCTTTAAAAGATGATTCTGTTTAAATTATAATTGTAATATCTAACTTAGACATGTAACATACGAAATACAAATGCAGAAGGACGTACACCTGTGTTTTATAGATTACGCAAAGGTGTTCGACAAAGTACGCAACAAAGATCTGTTGGAAATGCTCTACAACCTTGATATGTTTGGGAAAGATATTAGAATAATCAAGAACCTATACTGGTAGAAAACGGTCTGGAAATAGATAGAGAATGAGTTCAGCAGATATACAAAAATAGAAAGGGGCATAAGGCAAGGATGTGTCTTCTTACCGGACTTATTCAACCTACTCGATCAGTGTGTACTTGTACTGCTGCCGGTGAATACCTAAGGAAGAGTGAGTAACAGAGATACACTGATACAGTGATACAGTGAGAGTTTGAGGTAACCGCTTTGTAGGAGTCACAGTTGCGAGCACGTAGACTCAGAAGGAAGTCTTACTTCGATACTGATTTTCCCAGACTGTATATATATTATTATTGCTACTAACCGCATTTCTGGATCTACTAACCGTATTACCAATTTTATTATTACGTCAATACATTTCTTTGCTATATTTCATTCCTGCGTTTGTCATTCATTTGAGACCGGATTTCATCCCGGAATCCACAACACTGAGACAACTGGAAATCTTATCAGGATTCATCATTGACGGCCACAATCTTAACAACATAAAATACGCAGATGACACAGTGCTGATAGCAAACACGGAAAGGAAATTACAAAACCCCCTACAGAAGCTAGCGAAGGAGAGCGAGAAGAAGGGACTAAGCATAAATGGGATTTACAGGTCGGGGACACTAAAATGAAGCAGGTGCGGAAATTTAAATATCCGGGATGTGTTTTTACGGGGGACGATAGGTGCGATGCTGAGATCCGAAGACGGATTGGGATGGCCAAGGATGCATTCCAAAAGCTAAACAGAGTATTACGAGACAGGAGGGTTTCGTTGGTAACAAAAAAAAAAAAAGAGTACTGAACTGCTACGTGATATCTGTCCTCCTTCACGGCAGCGAATGTTGGACGGTCCCCTCAAAGATGAAGAAGAGTCTCAAGGTAACGGAGGTATGGTTCTACAGAAGGATGCTAAGGATACCATGGACCGAACATGTGAACAACAATGAGGTTTTGGAGAGGATGCAAAGAAGGAGGAAGCTTATATTGGACATCAGGAAGAGGCAGCTGAAATTTCTGGGAAACGTAATGAGAAAGGAGGGCTTGGAGAATCTGATACTCAGAGGGCGGATAGAGGGAAAGAGAGTCAAGTGAAAACAACACGCAGCGGGCTTGAGTAAATGGATGATGGAACAGGGTTTGGAAGAAGTAGCTAAAAGACTACAAGGTATAGGGGGAAATGGGGAGCCATGATCGACTACATAATGAAAGGAGACGGTACATGAAAGAAGAACAAAAGAAAAGATGAAGAGACATGAAATGTGGTTCTACAGAAGACTGCTGAGGACCGAACATGTGAGCAATGACGGGATTTTGGAGAAAATGGAAACAAAAAAATATGGAACCCTGGAACAAAAAGGAAATTCATACTTAACATCATCAAGAGGCAGTTGAAATATCTGGGGTATGTAATGAGGAAGGCAGGCTTGGAAAATCTGATACTCACAAGACAGATTAAGGGGAAAGAGGGATAGTGGAAAGCAGTGCGTAACATACTTGATGAGTGAGCTTGAGAAAATGGATGGTAGAAGACAAAACTTATAGCTACAATGGACAGGAAGATGTGGATGGCCATGATCGCATACGTCCTGAAGGGACATGGCACATAAAAGGACAGATGAAACTATTGGGTTGTAACAAAAGTTCGTGACGTTTGAACAAGTGATTTCGTTTCACACGTGACTTTGTTTCTCAGGTGACTGAAATGTCTGACATATGAACGTATTCTGAAAAGTGGCATTTCAATGCGTTGTTCCGTACGATTCGCGTGCAAATTTTGAAGATTAAATTTTTCTTAAATTAAAAATTGAGGAAAATGAGATGCATTTTCCTTATTTGAAGCTCTTATTTCCGGAAAGGGTAAAATGCTGCTACTGCTGAATTTATCAATTCATGCATGTCAGGAAGTATTTTTCATTTGCTTTAATACAGCTTCGACCATGTCGCAGGTGTGCCCTTTGACACTTTACGGTGTCCAAAAACCGGTTTGCTCGATGAGATTGCATTTCAACTTTTTCCTCTCTAAGAAATCTTCATAAAACAGATATCAAATTGTGCGGAAATTCTTGCATAATCCATGTATAAAAGAATTGTTTCACTCGCTTGAATAGGGAGAATGTGGCCTTCGACGATACGGTACGTTGCGTTAGTGGATTTGTTGGAATTTTCATGCGGGTCGAAACTGGGGCATCACTCAGAAGTTGAAATTTTGATTGGAATAACGAGAAAGTTCGACTATCGTTGATGATGACCAAATCGAAACACTCTTTAAAATCGATCTATGTCACAAGTCACATGACATCGCACAGATACTTAACATATATGAACGTTGTAAGGCATTGGAAAACACATGGTTACGTGAAATTCTAAATCATTTCACCCCAAGCAAGACAATAATGCCACTAAGACATCAAGAGTTATCAAGGGTGAAAGAAAATAAGAAGTTAATGAGAAAAAAAAGGTCAATAAAAGAACAAATTTCGGGAAGACAGAAGAATGCTAATAACGTTCGATTTAAAATTTTAAAGATTATATGTGGCAGGCAAGCAATAAACCGGAAGAGATCTATACAGACGAGACACACGGGAGAAGAAACTATTAGAATAGAACTTACAGTTACATCTACCTATTTTCAACATTAAAACGCTGAGACTTACTCGCCAATCTAGTAGTATGCTTAAATCCCTGCGGTCGAGGCATAAAGGAGGAGAGTTTATTAGAACAACTTCCATGAAAATATTTATCGAAAAGACAGAGGGAAGCCACGACTTGGCGATGGGAAAGTGACACAAGTCGAAATGCCAGGTTACGACCAATAATATTACAAAGCCTTCTTTTAATTTTATCAATAATCTCGAGATATATAGCAGAAATACCAGACCAGATATGGCAGCAGTATTCAACACACGGGCAAATGGTAGATTTATAAATGTGCAAAATGGATTTTGACGAAAAAATTTTCTGGCACGACACAGTGAACCAACTTTTCTAGCAGTAGATCTAGCAATTGATTCAATATAGTCAGTGGAAAAGGTGAAACCAAGAAGGCGCGCGCAAGAAGGCACGCGCAAGAAGACGCGCGCGCATGACTGATGCTAACCTCGTCTAAGAAGGAGGTTAGCATCAGTCATGTTGCTGGTAGGTAAAATGGTTCTTTATGAGTACTAAAAGACAGCAGTTTCTTTTTGGAGGCGTTAATATTTACAATCGATTTAAGTCGAATCAATCGCCATCGTCGCCGATAACGCCGCCGCCTCGGACGTTAGCACACTCGTAGATGTTGAAGTTTGTCGTGGTCGGTGTTGTCCGTTGCTTTTGTTTGGTCCCATGAGTTAAGTTTGTTACACGCAACCCATGAGTTAAGTTTGTTACACGCAACCCATGCAAGAGCGTTGCAGATGTTGAGGTCTTTTTAGGAATCTATGATGTGAGATCCAAGATATTATAAGTCCCCAACTTTTTAATGGATGTATTATTGACTGACTTCAACTCGGACGGTTCAGGGGTGGGTGTGCTATATTCTGTTACGATTGCTGGCAAATTCGAGCAACAAATATATATCAAGTGTTTCACGAAACTCAACACATCTGCTACAGTGTCCCTCGAAATACTTCGTAGCGAACAGGTTGTTTTACGTGTTAAGCAACCTTCCAGACCGTTCGATTGTCGATTCAAGGTGAACAAACCACGACAGAAATGCCTGAAAATGTGCATGGCCGCTCATCCTGTTGGCCAGCACAGATCAATCCATCGGTTTTTGTAATGTTCGGAATCAGTTATGGAGTCTACTAGAAGATTTTAGTCTAGGAAATTTGAATAACAGTCACTATCACTATGAATAAATAGAAGTTCGGCCTGCTGCAAAGAAATCTTTAAATATATATTTACCCCTTTTTGTAATCTGTAACCAGAAGCCAAGACATCTTTTGAGAGAACTCGACCAACAGAGGGTGTCACAGGTTTGAGTCTGTGAAAGAAAAATAATTTTATTATCACATTTGACAGCATAAAAAGCGTTTTTCCTCCCGACAAATACCCTTGGAAAAGGTATAAACACATTTTCCTCCAGCTTTGGGTTAAATGATATGACATGCATCTGGAAAAATCTTCAAAAAATTGTTAATGCAATATTCACTCAGAAAGAAGCATTATTCTTACAATACAAAATATCTGTCCGAATTTCTGGGATAAGGAGTCATCTTTATTTGCACTATTTGCATTCGGACAATTGCCTTCATCTATTGTTATCAACGACAAAGATGAATACAAAAGTCCAAATATAAATAGTGTAAATAGCCTAAAACATAATTCGGCTTTAAGTAACCCGTAATGATTTGACAAGACGTAAAAAATCAAATCAGCAATATCAATAACCGGAGGTTATAATTTTACCTGAAATGGTGACTTCTACCTCCATAATAATATGATTTACGATTATTACTATTATTATTATTATTATTATTATTATTATTACCTTTGATTTCTGTTGTATACTAGAAACCTGTTCTTAGAAGTGGCCCCATGACATTTTCACTGACCATTTTTATAAAAAAAAATAAAAATAAAACAAGCTAAGAGGAAACACATTTTACATAGATAAAGTCCTTCGTAATGTGTGAGCTGTACTTGTGATAACAAGATTTTGTATTTCTTTAACGCATGGGCTACTCGGGATCTCTTCAAAATTATTATTATTATTATTATTTCTTTCGGCAGGTAAGATCTTAATATCAGGCAATTAATGCATGGATTGCCACAGCCTTAGGTACTATGAACTTTTCCTCTGACTCTAATTGTTCATCACTATCCGGATTATCCTTGCCGATTCTAAGCGGTTTTATTTCTGCAACAGTTCCATTAATAACCAATGCCAATTTTCTTTATCCGTGTCTCCATTCTGTCATCATCATCCTTCGACCTCCCTATGCTTGGTCGAAACTCCATTGACAATCCCTTTCCACACTATTCGCTCCTGTGTTGATGTTCCCAGATCACCAATGTCCAACCCTGATTCCCAAGATATGATGTCTGGTAAAGTCAATTTTCGTCAGTAGAGACTTCCAGAAGGCTTCCATAGGAGTAAAATTGAGACGATTTTTCTGCCCGCTCGGTGGCAGTGACCGGCAAACTGCATTCGTTTTTGTTTGAGCTTAAGAGAGATTAGTCTCAGTTATCCGTAAATTGTGTTAAGCGCTGCATGGGATCTTCAATTGATGTTCTGGATTTTTCCAAGTAGATTCGTATATGCCGCATTCAGTCGTCTTACAAAATGAAAAGATAATGTCCAAGTCTCTGATTCATACAGTAGGAATGGTTCAATCAATGTTCGAAAGGTTTGGACTTTTAAGGAGGATGGAAGATTTTAGCGCCAAATCTTGTGAAGTTTATTCCACGCATCCCATGCAAGAGCTTTGCAGATGTTGAAGTCTTTTTTTTTTTTTTTTGAATCTGTGTGATCCAAGATATTTTTGAATCTGTGTGATCCAAGATATTTTATGTGTGATCCAAGATATTTGAAGTCCTCGACTCTTTTGATGGATGTATTATTGAGTGACTTCAACTCGGATGGTTCAGGGGTGGTTGTAATGCGTTCTGTCTTATTCTCGTTGCAATAGATATCTACCTGGTTAGCTGCTTGCTCGAGTGATTGTAGCAAGATTCTGCGTCCATGATACATTGAGAAATTAATGCAAGATCATTGGCAAAGTCTAGGTCTGTCAGGTATTGTGGAGGGTACCGACTGTTCTGGCGAGGTTTCAAGACCTTCATTCTCCCAATCACCATACTAAACGCACTAACAACAATTGGGATGATTATAACCTCCTTCAACTTCCAAAGCCTTGTAAGTTCAAAGTTCAATAGGTAATAATTGGTTACTTTCTCTTCTTTTCCTCCTACCTCTGTATGAAAATGACACACGATGGTTCAATTGGCAACCCTTTTTCTTCTATTTTATATTCCACTGTTTTTTATGGCTGTTTTTTTTTTGTTGGGGGGGGGCTTCAAGGGATATATTTGAACGAAGGAGCTAAGTGGTTTTGGCTACTATAACCAAGTAGAATACGGTAGCAGTAATCGACTGGAAAGGGGCGTAGTCGCAGGTAAGAAGTGTAGATCAATGGCGTAGTCCAATGGACGTCGTTATAGACTTAGCTTTCAGACTAAGGCTCTCTTGACTCTCCTACACGTCCGTCGGTATTTATGATGGACACCAGCCAATCATATTCCAGTGAGGGGGAACACAGGTATACGCATATTCCATTATATCAAGATGTACCACACTTTCACGTGTCTTTGTTGAATACGATGGAGAGTCGATGATAAGGTATGAGTTCTACGGGAAGAATACTTTTTGCAACCCAGAAAAGGATTCTCATCAGTTTTTCCGTTGAATACTGAACATGGATTTTCGCGTCGTGAATGGGTGACGGTTGTCAGTAACGGTGGATTCTTCCAGGTCATATTATCACATTTGATTCCTTTGGATTATCATATTTTTGCCCGCTTCCAAATTCTATGTATCGAAGAAAAACATTCTCCCTTTAACTTATTATTGACAAAATATCAACACACATTTCTGTTAGGTCGATAAGTGATCAAAACATTCTGTGCTACCGGCTCTTTCTCAGCCGATCGATCAACTAAATGGTCATCCACAAAACGTGAATAGTCATGGCCTTCCACGTCTTCCTCTTTTCTGTTGCTCTAATCAATATTTTGTATCCTTACTATTCCATCCAATCTTATTTTGCTATCTATTTACACAAGTACGTTAAGTGAGTTATTGGCTGGTTCTTTTTGTCCTTCATGTCTTCAGTATGTCATGTGAGTGTCAAATTCTCCAAGCCCTCTTCTCTCGTTATGTTTCCCGGAAATTTTAACTGACTCTTTCTGATTCTATGTATCCTTTTCATTTCCATTTTCCGTAAAACTACGTCGTTGCTCCGTTCATAGAATTCTCATCCTCTTCTTGTATATCCACATTTCTATTCCCTCTTCATCTGTCAGGAAATTGTCCAACATTCAATGTCATATAGGAGGAGGAGTGATATTACATAGCAGTTCAGCAGTACACATATCTTTTGTTTTAACGAAACTTTCTCGCGTTTTAATATTTTGCTTTTTTTTTTTTTTTTGGAAGCCATCTTTTACCATCTCAATGCACTTTCGGATTTTGATGTCTCAGTTCTGGGGGCATGAAATGGCTTGTTAATTTTAACGTCCCTAAAACGAAACTGGTCTTTTTTAATCGTCTAAGAGCACCGTTTTTGCCTTCCAACAATATGGCTGAAGTTAACCGCCAAGAGAATGACTCATTGCGACTTCTTCGTTTAAAGTTTTCCGAAAGTTTTTCTCGACAAATTCTGTCTTATACATTTATAAGTCAACCATTCGTCTATGCAGTGAATATTGATGTCACATCTGGTCTGATGCTTCTGATATGTATTTAGAGATCGCTGCCAAAATACAAAGAAGAGCCTGCAATGTTATTGGTCCTGATCTGACATCTACGCCTTAGTTACTACGCTATTTTTTAAACCATTTCACCCCAATCAAGGCAATATATCTAGAGGCGAGGTGTTTGAAAGAATATGAGGAAAAGAAAACATTATTAAGGAGAGAGAACAATAAAAGAACAGGTATTAAGAAGACAGAAGATAGCTATTGACATAGCATTTAAATTTTTGAAGATCAAAGTCGACTACAAAGCAAGAGGTCGGGTGCGTGTTCCACAAGCACGAAGTGCGAGAAAATAAACTGGTAGCAGAGAAATTACGGATACCGTTAGCAATTTCACCTGTAAAATGATGAGACCTAGCTGCCAATCTAGTACTGCGCTTAAATTGATAAAGTCGAAGTACCACAAAAGGAAGTAAATATTGTTAAGTTTAGAAAGATAGATAACAATTGACCACTGACTCAAATGTCTAGATTGTAGTGATGAGGGAAGCATCCAGTCGGGAGTTTGTTCCACAAAGTAGCCATTCTTGGAAAGAGTTGTCTTAGTTGAACTTTCTTCTTGTGTTTGAGATACTGAGGATTTGAGGGTGATTCAGCTCCATAGAAATAGGTCGGCATGTCTTACTTGTGAAGGTTTGAGCTGGTGATATTAAAGAATGAAGCTCATTTTAATATTTGCCATGGAAATTGCCATAGACTGGCCATAGGCTTGAAACGTTGCATTTGTGGGAAAGAGGTCGCATGAGGAAAAAAATCTCCCCATATAACAACGCGTAAAAGATTTTGAACGCTATCAAGGCCAGATAGTGAAGATTGAGTAGCTCCAGCCCTGATATTGCAGAAATTGTTTACTTTTGGTCTAATCTAACTCGTGTACAGATAAAGTAGATAAAAAGAAGTCACTTACTTCCTGAAGTGGTAGAATCAGTCGACCATTTTCCCAGTATATTAATTCCAGCAACGTATTCACATCGTTCCCAAACTCAAAGGCAATTGGCGAGTGTATCAGACCAGGGAGGTTTACGTGTAAAAACCAAGAAATACAACCAGTGCCTTTCAGTACCATAAATCTACCGGTTAATTGTAGAAGCCCGTGATGACAATTATATACTTAGGTATGTAGGTTTAATTATTTTTTCGTTTTCAAATCTCAGCGTCATTCCGCGTGGAGGAAGTAAATATTAAAAAAAAAATTCCTATGGAATATTCCTGTGGAATTCATGTGGAATATTCTTTTCGGAATTACATGCATTTAAATTCAATCTTCAATCACCCAGATGTGAAATCAAACGTTCTTCAATTCTCCGTACTGAGGTTAATCTCAAATACGTCTTCGATTATCGCGCTACACAGTAAGGTGAGAACTTGACATTCGTTGATCCTTACGCTAAAGAATTAAACAAGAGAAACATTCGTAATTCCTCCATTCAAATGAAATGAAATACCAAATAAAATCAAGCTTACCGCAGTGTTTCTTTGAGAACAGCTCTGAGGTAAGGCAGTGTGCTTAAATCCAACGACTGACCATCTAACCCAGCATTTTTAATTTCTTGGTAGAGTTTCTCTTGGACATCTTGGTACTTAGAGAGATGAAACAAAACGAAGGCAAGGCAGTGACCTGTCTGAAAAAGAGGGTGATAGATAATATATATATATATATATATATATATATATATATATATATATATATATAACATTCATATACTATATATATCGATATATATATATATATATATATATATATATATATTTGTCTGTGTTTTCATTGAATAATATCGACATATTGTGTCTAATTATTTTTATATTGATTCTTTCCAATTGTTTAATCAATTTCTTGATGTTAAGTTAAAATTCATCAAGGAAGGCGCCGTAGTCTTTTTTAACCCAAGTACTTTCAACCTTTTCTAAGATCATCTTCAGGGGTAAATAACAAAGACAATCTTATTGTAACTGCGATAAAATCTGCGTTTCGTTGATATATTGATTTTAAAAACACGTGTTATTTTTTTAGAATTTTAAAATTTATCTGTTGTAGTTACAGAATTTTTTTTACAAAACAAGCATTTCAATATAAGCTGACCAGAAATTAGTGGAATGTAAAATGTTATATACACTTTTATGGCATTAAATGTTATATGCACTTTTATATGCTGTTGCTATATTCGTAATAAATTTTGTCTTAATATATTTATCCTCAATAATTTTTAAGGAAGGCGACATACTTTCAATCTCATTCAAAATCATCTTCAGGGGTGAATTTATAGTTATGTATTTTTAACAGCATCAAGAAATTTATCCGTGAATTTGAATTAATATAAAAATAAATAGACATTTTATATATTATATATATATATATATATATATATATATATATATATGATATTGGACGGCTTCGGTTGTCACTTTTTGCTATGTCAAGCGAAAGCTCGTTAGCACTTCCAAAAATGCTCGTTATATTCGAGACTTCGTAGACATCGGTAGTAGTGGTAACGCCTTCCAATAATATCCGCACTAGTAATACTTGTTCAAGTAGTAATCGCCAAATAGTATAATGATCAGAAGAGAACCGTAATCCATATTGTAGAAGAGTAGAGAGAGTGAGAGTATAGCAATAGTGGATAGACAAGAAGAGTGAACAGTGATCGTATAGTCATCACGCTACTGTATTCAAATGTTTTATGATCACGTGATCTACTTAATAATGGAAACAACCGTGTTAATTACTGGCGATCTAGTTTCAAACGAGAGTGTCGACAACAACACTTATTCTTATACTATATACATACATATATATATATATATATATATATATATATATGAACTGGGATTAAATATAGGTGAAATACTGACTAAACTCAGACATCAGACAAAATGTTATGATGAGGAAAAATAGGAAACGATTATAAATTTAAGATGTTTCCATTTTATTTAATTTTCATCAGAAAATTAATATGGTGACGAAAAGAACATTCTGGTATTTTTATATATGAATCCGATGATTAAATTAGTATGCGGTTTTTGTAAAATATTTTTTATTGATTTATATTTATATATATATGCGTATGTTAAAAATAACATATGCACTTCAAGATATAATTAATGTGCGTATTAATATAGTAAAATATAAAAATATTAAAAACAATACCATCTAAGTATAAATAAATAAGTATAAAGAAAAATATCAAAAAAATATCGCATAAGTATAAAAAATATAAAAAATGAAAAATATCGCCTAAGTTGGTCATTATTTGAAGATTTAAAATTGACAAAGTTTTCCATTTCTTTGAAGCAGACGTTAACTGCATATGAGCGTTACCGACTCTCCTATCTTACCTTTCTTTCTTTCTTTGGCATGCTTTCTTTTTCTCAGTAAAATCAAACAACGCAGCAAGATATATATTTTCCTTCCGCCTTTCCTCGCAATCAAAACGAAATGGTTCATTATTTATCTGGTGTAATGGCAGGGTGAATTGCACGAGCTAAATTAGATAATTTAATGCCTCGAAAACTAAACTTCTCCCCATGAATATACTGAGAGACTCCTCTCTGCCTTCCATCAGCATGCCTGATGCTAACCTCTAGGGAAGTGATTCGTTGTGCCTTCTCAGCTGACATGAAGTGTAGAGACTGTATTAAATCCATTGCTAGGCCAGTTGCTAGGAAAGTTGGATCACTCTGTCGTGCGAGACAATTTTTCTCTCCATTATCTATCATACATATCTATAAGTCTACCAATAGCCCCTCCTATTTACCTTGAGCTCCTTGATAAAATACAAAGAAGAATCAGCAATATTATCAGTCCTGATCTGGCAAATCGGCTTCAGTCACTTTCCCACCGTGGTAAGTTGGCCTCTCTGTGCTTTTTCTATAAATACTTTCATGGTAATTGTTCGAATGAGCTCTTCACTATGGTACATAGAGTTTTTGAATTTAAGTGCAGTACTAGACTGGTGTCGAGATCTCTTCAATTTACTCGGTGGCTAGGTGTAACCATAAATTCTATGATAACAGTTTCATTTCCCGCACTTTTCTCTTGTCGAACTCTTTTCCGGTTCCATGCTTTACAGTCAACTTTAATTTCCAAAAATTTAAATGTAAATTTCAATCGCTATCTACTGTCCTCATGGTTACTCAGTTCTCTTCCCGCTCGTAATGTAATGTCACCAATACTTCCACATCGAGTAACTCCTTGTGTCTTAGTGGCTTTACTGCCTTACTTGTGGAACTCCCTGCTGACTTCATGCTTTCCTGCCAACTGTAATCTTCAAAAATTTAAATGCATTGTCAATCGCTATCTACTGTCCTTCTGAAGACTCTTTCCTCTTCTCGCTCATTAGTAATGTTTCTGTTCCTAATTCTTCCACGCCCAGTAACCCCTTGTATCTTAGTGGCTTTTCAAAACAAAAAGACCTTGTTAACTAACAGAAGAAAAGGCATAATCATAATCTGCTATTAAGAACTGCCCAGACGTAATCATCTAAGACCACAGAAACAGAATGTCCTTTCTTATTGTTATGGCCATTTCCGCAAATTGTAATGTAGCTTTGAAGATCTTCCAAAAACGAGCAAATTTTTTTAATCATTTCACCCCAAGCAAGGTGGGAGGGCCACTGGTCTGCATGGGGTTACATATGTTGCATAGAACCCTCGTTCTGGGGAGGTCTTTTGGTTGACGGGGTTGATTCCATAACGTCTTCTCTCGGACCGGTGTCGAAATGTTTTTTGGAGTCCGGAGATGAAAGAGAATTTCAACGAAAGGCATTTTAAATTAAACTATTATTTGATTAAACACGTTGACGGGTACATGCTCTATCAAGTGGGGGTTACTACACTCCCTATTTGAGAGCTGCTTCCAAACACGTCCATTTTCTTTGACGTGTAACAACTGTTACAGTGAGTTGCCATTTCTTTCTGCGGTAGACCAGTTGCCATCCAAGGCTATAGATCCCGATATGTCCTGCTATTTACCCATATCTGGGGCGGGAGAGAAGAAAAGAATTTATACCTTTCCAAGAGTATTAGCACGTAAGTGAATGTAATAGATTCGACTGGAATTCGAACTCGTCTCTCCGATTCCTCAATATGAATTTTATTTCAACTACATTATATTTAACACATAGAGTAAAGATGAGAGAAAAACTGTGTATTAAGGATACAGAATGAAAGGGGTTCAAGACATCGGAAGATGGTAATTGACATTGCATTTAAATTTTTGAAGATTGTAGTTATCAAGGAAGCAAGTTAACGGAAGAGAGTTCCACAGGCGGGAAGTGCGAGAAAATAAGCTGTTGGAGTAGAAGTGGCGGTTACATTTAACTATTTCAACGATAAAAATGTGGGACCTAGATGACAATCTAGTGGCACGCTTAAATTCACGTAGTCGGGACACCAGGGAAAAAGCTCCTCAGAATTATTGCCATGAAAATATTTGTAGAAAAGACAGAGGGAAGCCACGTCACATCGGCGAGAAAGTGACTTGAGTCGAGATGCCAAGTCAGGATCGATTATATTGTAGATCCTTCTTTGGATTTTGTCGAGAACCTCGAGATGAGCAGCTGGAGCACCAGACAACAGTATGACAACAGTATGGCAACAGTACTCAATGCACGGACGAATGGTAGATTTGTAGATAACAGAAAACTTTTCAAATGGACATTTCGAGAATGTGGCTGATAAAAACATTACTAATTCCAGCCGTAGTTGGAGCCCTGAATTTGATTAGAAAAAGTTCGGATAGGCTCATTAAAGTATCTCTAACAATCCATATCTTAAGGAAATAGAAAAAAAATGATCGTACATCCTACGAAGTATTTTACTAATGTAATATATATATATATATATATATATTTGGTTGGATTGATGTGAGTTTGTGACCCTGGGTTTCACGCTTTTGCGTTTGTCTGACGATCGCAAAAGCGTGAAAACCTATTTCTGATATTGAGCGCTTTCTAATAAGTACCGCGTATATAATATATAAATAATTATATATATATATATATATTTATTTATATTTATATACACACTTTACACACACACACACACATATATATATATATATATATATATATATATATATATATATATATATATATATATATATAATTTAAAGGTGATAATGCCACTAAGATGCAAAAAACTACTGGAAGTGAAAGAGGATGAAAAAAACTTTAAAATGAACCGGAAACCCAATCCTAAACAGGAAACAAGGGATAAACCTCTACTTTTGTTCCAAAGACCGGGGAGAAGTGTGAGCCGGACGATGGAGTAAATGTGTCATTCCTGAATTTAGGTATCCGGTTGAGACCCGAATGAAAATGAGTATGCAACAGAAATCAAAGAAGAAGAAGAACAACAACAACAACAACAACAATAATAATAATAATAATAATAGCTTACTGTATCAATACTTGCGAAGAGCATATCGCTGACGAAAACTGAGAATTCTTCTTCGTTCATGGAAATCATTGCTCTGAGGGCTGTGACGGCACCAGGGGTAGCTGCTTTGGCCTTTTCGAATGCTGCATTTGAGTATGCCGTAGAAACCCTGTAATACACACGCGCACACACCCACATATATATATATATATATATTCTGTGAATTTAGGCAGCAAATGTTCTTGAAGGCAAATATTATTAAATATAACAGACATTTTGTGATGATTAATTTTAATGACAGACTTTTCCAAATTACGAATAATCCTTCTCTTACAAGGAGTAAATTCCGTCAGAAATTGTCCGATGTTTCTTTTATCATTTCACCCCAAGCAAGGCAATAAAGCTTCTAAGACGCAAGAGGTTACTGAGTGTTAGAGAAAAAGAACTATGACAAGATAACAATTGAAAGTTTATTTTGAAAGAAAAGTACAAGAAATATAGTCCAAGAATTCAACTTAAGTTATTATCATGATAGGTTGAGACAATTGGTGAATTTCGTAGAACTAGTGATTGCTCTGTTGAGTGAGGTGCGACGTGTGTCTCTATTTTTTTTTTTTTTTTTTTTTTGATAATATGCAATTGAGGAGGCGGGTTATTATAAAAGGTGTTCCTATAACTTGGACCGATTTTAAATGTGAATTAAGTTTAAGCGTCTCATGATTTTTTTTCTTTTTCTTTCAGATTTGCCGGATATTTGGGCGATATTATTTTTCATACATAATTGCCATGACTTAAATAACATGATCCAATAGAGAAATAAATAATTTTTTACCAATAACACTGATTTATTCACTGCTGACTTTGATCCGTCTTAATGAAACACCCTTATATATAATCCGTCTTAATGAAACAACATTTAATTAAGTTATAATTGTTTTTATTTATAGATGTTTCTTGTATGAATATTAAGATCATAAATCTGTTTTTAATATTTGATTTAGTAATTATTTTAGTATTGTTTGTGAGTAGCAGATACGACAATCCTTATGCTGCCTATTAATGTGTTTGATATATATCCTATATAAGACTATTTGTTTTTTTATTTACAGAGAAATATTCTCCGACTGAGGAAGTATTATTCATAGACGACATTAGTGCTTATGTAGAGGGTTGGGGTATATTATTTTTAATAATTAAGTTGATATTTTTTTTTTAATTTTTGTAGTAAATAATAAATCTTTTGTATTTATATTTATCGACTGTTTTATATATCTATGTACGATGTTTGTTTGTTTTTTTGTTTTTGTTTTTTTGCTGTTTCGTCTGTTTTTGTAATTGTTGTGCATTTCATTTTGCTATTAAATGTTAATAGAAAAAATTAAAGGGATCAAAAATATATTAACTTGGTTTGCTTAATATAAATACAGTACAAGTAAATTATTATTTATTTTTCACTTTATTTGTTTCTCTTATTTATTTTGATTCATTTTGAAAAAGAAAAAAAAGAGGGAAGACAATCGTGATCAAAGTTTTTGCACAACATACAATGCCGGATGGTTGGGTTTATTTTTATTTTATTTTATCCAATTTTATAGCTGGTCGTAAGTAAATAGCAGGGAAGACTGGACTCTCTAGCCTTGGTCGGGCAGTCTTTTTCCTAAAAGAACAATTCTGAATTCAAAACTGGATAAGGCAATGGGAATCCATTCTCTATCAACCTGAATTATGTTTCAACTTTATCTGTCTATATTTCTGAGATGAGGTATTATGTACACTATTTACATTATTTGGACTATTGTCCTCATCATTGTCGCCATGCTTATGTATACTCCGGCCTTCTTCAGGACATATGGCACAGTGGATAAAGGCGTTAGTTAGACCAGTGACAGGACCCAAAGAGTGTGAGTTCAATACCTAGTTAAGGCGGCGGAGAACTTGGAAAGGCGAATTAACAGGAGATAACTGATAACTGACATCCATTAGACATGGCACGTGGAACTAGAACAGTCTACCCCAGTGAGCGAAATAAAGGGTTCAGTTCGACATTCCAACCACCTGAAGAAGACCGAAACATTGTAATAAATATGGCGACAAAGATGAGGACAATAGTCCGAATAATGGAAATAGTGTTTCAACTTTAAATAAATCGCATAGGGAATAATAAACCATAAAAAATACAAATCAATCAATACCCCCACACACACGCGCGCGCAAAAAAAAAAAAAACTCCGCTAGAATCTGATCCCATTTATGGGCAAAACAGAAAAGAAAACTTAACTCTCTAACCTTGTTTGGGCAGTCTAGAAGACGGATAGCATTGGTTTCAAAAACTGTAGACTTATCAACAGGGAACTACTCCACTATCTTTCCTTTGAAATGACTGGGGTTCATTTAATAGAAACTAACTTTATATCTATCTGTATAATCATTGCTGAGCAAACTAGAAGACAATACGAAGACAATACCATGATAAATAACATTTCTGTGTTAGAATAAATAATTAATTATACACAAGATTTTACAATTAAAGATCGCTCAGTTTTATGACAACAGTTCCAATACAATGAAAAGTGAAGTTAATTAAAACTAAACACCCCTAATGCTATCTGACAAAGCGAACAGGAAAAAAAAATTCTCGGTCATTCAAATATATAAAGGATAATGAAGAAAATAACATACTTGTGAATAAGGGCGTTGGCCTTCACAAACATTTTCAGGGTCGGCGTGTTCAGGATTTTGTACCATGGAAAAGCATAGATTTCACTTTGAGTGATTTTCATTACAGTGTTGACAGCCTGGATAAACTCTTCTGCCTCGGCTTTGTTTCTCTCAAGGCTACCAAGTTTCATACCGAAACACATCGAGACAATGGCTGCCAGAGAGGAAAAAAACAGACAAAGAGAGAAATAGAGAGAAAATAAAACATTAGAAAAAAAGCATGAAAAAATATTGTCTCATTATATCAAGTTTTGTAATATTTTAACAAGTTTATGAATACTGCTGTAGTGCACCAGTTAACAAAATAACATTACTACAATGTTTCTGTAGCATTACATTCTTCTTCTATGTGCTAGAGGAGGTGGGCGATCATGGCTCTCCACACCTTCATGTCTTTTGTGGTTCCAAGTAAGGCTTGTCTTTTTTCTACCTCTCTTCACTTCGTTGAATGGTTCACTCAAACGAAAAATCAAAAATATATATATATATATATATATATATATATATATATATATATATATATATATATATATATATATATATATATATAAAATTTCTCCGATTTAACCAGTAGAGAAGACAATATTTATAAATAAAATGACAATAGTAAAATTAGTAATTGCTAACGCGTTTCGTCCAATGTGGACTTTATAAAAGCAAAATACGAAATTTCGTATTTTGCTTTGAAAATATATATTTATATAATATATATATATATATATATATATATATATATATATATATATATATATATATATATATATATATATATATATATATATATATATTAGTTAAATAAATTACGTGTATATATATATATATATATATATATATATATATATTAGGTAAATAAATGTACCGTTTAATTTCCGGACGTTAGTGATCATGATTCTCCACACTTTTCTGTGTCATTAATATTTTGTTGTACTATATTTTTAGTGTTGGTGCTCTTTATGCAGAAATCTATCTATCTATCTATCTATCAACTCTTTCTCTCTCTCCATATATATATATATATATATATATATATATATATAGACAGAGAGAGAGAGAGAGAGAGATTGATTGATAACATGAGTGGTTAATATACACATACATATGCAATCATATATCTAAATTATATAATTATATATACATACATACATACACATACATATATATATATATATATTATATATATATATATATATATATATATATATATATATATATATATGTAAAAAATAATTCCAAGAGGATAGAATCCAGGTAGAACTCAATGTCCAGGACAGAGTAAGGATATAATAAAAAGGCTTAAACACTAATATTCCATGGTCATAATTTATTCCATTGGAATCGTAAATACGATCCAATTCATTAGACCTAAAAATTCAATATATATATATATATATATATATATATATATATATATATATATATATATATACATATATATATATATATTATTGATTTTTATAAAATAAATGTATATAGCAAGACAACCTAGGGCATAAGGTCATGGTCTAATTGGCAACATAAAATTTACTTGGTAGTAAATAAAAGACAAGTAAATTTACTGCCAAGTATTGGCCATACCGTGCGAAAAATTAAACAAGTGTCTATTTTATCGACTGTCTATATCAGTTTCTACTCTTTTGAAGCTCAAATTTTCGGATCCCCAGTAAATAGTAAATGTATACACTGGCTACGTCAGATGACCACTTACCCTAACTTGAGATTCAAATTTTTCGTACCCACATCGCAAAAAAAAAAAATGAGTGAATATCGGTTTTATAGACTGGTTGTGTCAATGAATTTTTATCCTTACTTGAGATTCAAATATAATGTACAGGGACTGAAAGTGAAAGTGAAAGAGAAAACCGAGAATAGGGAGGTTTGAGCAAAGGACAGACAATAAACAGGGTTTAAGAAGACAGAAGATGGTGATTGACGTTGCATTTAAATTTTTGAAGATTGTAATTATCAAAGAAGCAAGAAATAGGAAGGGAGTTCCGCAGGTGTGAAGTGAGAGAAAAGAAACTATTGGAGTAGAAGTGGCGGTTGCATCTAGCTAGTTCATCAGCAAAAAGGTGAGACCTAGTTGCCAATCTAGTAGTACGCTTAAATTCATGTAGTCGGTGCAACCGTTTAAAAAAATCTCGTCAGAGCAGTTGTCATGGAAATAGTTGTAGAAAAGACAGCGGGAAGCCAGGTCACGTCGGTGAGAAAGTGACTGAAGTCGTGATTCCTGGTCAGGGTCAATTATGTTGCAGATCCTTCTTTGGATTTTGTCAAGAAGCTCGAGATGTATAGCAGGAGCACCGGACCAGATATGACAGTAGTATTTAATGCACGGACGAATGGTAGATTTGTAAATGTGCAAGATGGATTCTGACAAGAAAAAAAACTTCTGGCACGTCACAGTGAATCACCTTTATTTGGCACGGCGTAACGTACATGTTAACTATCTAAGTAAGGAACTAAATAGCAAGCAGAATTATAAAGTTTTTATTTTTTCTCATTCATTATCAATTCACCTGTTAAAATGTTTTTTAAAAGTTTATTGAATAGATAAATATTTGGAACACAAATTAGGAAAGATTAATAAAAAATCTAGAAGTTGAACACTTTTGCGTACATCTGTATAAATATGTCGTTTTTATGTATTCACAGTAATAATATTACTGATACCATATTTCTAGGGTTGAACTAATCCAGTTTTCGTGAAAAACGTAATGCAGGATGATGCTTACATATTGCGTTGTTAGAGAAACATTTCATTTTGTCTTTTTTGTTCGAATGACGTTTCAAAAACAGAAGACTCTGCTTATTTTTATCAAAACATTTCCAGCCATTTAAGTCAAGGTAAACTAGATACATGATCATGCAATTTTGGTCAGTTTAATAATGAACAAAAATAATGAAAACGTGAACAGGCGCATATAATTAAATTCAGTTAATGTCTATTTGAGGCCTATTTGTTGCGTTTGTGAACTGGAAAAAGTTTCAGTCAGTGAAACGGAAAGAAAGATACAGACAGATAGAAAGAAATAAAGAATGAAAAAAAGAAAAAACAAACAAAAAAGAAAGAAAGAAAAAAAGGCATGAAGCAAAACTGAAATAACAAACGGAAAACGAAAGAAAAAACAATAAGAAAGAAAAAAAACATATGAAAGATAGACATCAAGTAAGACAGAAATGATAACAGGAAAAAGAAAGAAAAAAACGGGAAGAAAGAAAGAATTCAAGCAAGACTGCAGAAAGAAAGAAAAAAAAAGCATAAAGTAAGAAAGAAAGAAAGAATGAAAGAAAAAGCAAACAAAAAAGGAAGGAAGAAAGAAAGTAAGAAAGAAAGGAAGACATTAAACAAGACAGAAATAGCAAAAGGAAAAAAAGAAAAAACGTGAAGAAAGAAGGAAATCAAGGAAGACTGTAAAAAGAAAGAAAGAAAGAAAGAAAGAAAGAGAAAGCAAACAAGCAAGGAAGGAAGAAAAAAGAAAAACATGAAGCGAGAAAGACAGAAGAAGCGAAAAAAGAAAGAAAAAAGAAAAGAAAAAAAGACAGAATGAAAACCAAAAAGAAATAAAAGACAGAGAGAAAGAAAGAAAGCAAATTATGAAGAAGGAAAGAAATGAAGAAGGAAGAAAGAAAGAGATTGAATGAAAGAAATCGGAGAGGTTTGCAAGGCAGACTGAAGGAAATAATGGAAGAAAGACAGAGATAATTACTATGCAATTGATATATATATATATATATATATATATATATATATATATATATATATATATATATTTATTTCTTTCTTTTTTTACAATTCGAGCATCCCAAAACATGGCTTTTATAGACATTTTAAAACATTGTTACGATATTCATAATTAATTTTATTTACTGTTGGTTTAATTTTTTTCTTTTTTTTAGTGCTTCGAGAATTTGAAGTTTTATTTTTCAAAATTGTTTGAAGTGTTCAGATTTATTTTTTTTTTTAATACTTGGGGAGAGATTTATTTTATATATATATTGGCCAACGAGAAACAAGTTTGCTGTCCAATGTCAATTTTTTTCAATAAAAAGGACTGCTATCAAAGAAGGAGCAGAGAAAGAAGAATCAGAGGTCGAAGCAGCGGACAGAGGACAGGCAGTAGTGGGGACGAGGCAGATCCGTGAGGAGAACAACAGATAGGAGATAGGGTGCGCCGTTGACGAGAACGGACTAAGCATAGCTCACCGCACTTCAAAGGAAAATACAGTCGGAGGTCATTAATCCGACCTGACAGATATAATACAAAATCTTACGACTGACGATTTCACACCCAAGAAAAAAACAAGTGGACTTTATAACACAAAACCCCTCCGAGCTGAGATATCCTACTTCTGCATACTATTAAGAACAAAGGTGGGTGCCATTTGAAAAAATGTCGGCCTTGTGCCATATTGTTAAATCCTTTCTCCAAGTTTTTTCCCATTTTTTTCTCTATTTTTGAAGGGAATAATTTTTGTACATAAATCCGTTTTTTAAACTAATTTTGAAATATTCTTTTCTTCTTTCTGTGGGTAATCTCCCTTTTTTTGTTACGGAAAGTTGCTGAGAATACCATGGACTGAATAAGTGAGCAACGACGAAGTTTTAAAGAAAATAGAAACAGAAAGGAAACTTATCTTTAACATCAGAAAGATACAGTTGAAATTTCTAGTACACATAATGAGGAAAGAGGCCTTGGAAAAATTGGCACTCACAGGGCGTATTGAAGGCAAGAAGGACAGAGGAAATCAGCGCATGAGCTACCCAACTAGCTTGTATAAATGAATGGCAGGACAGGGTTTAGTTCATCGAGCACCTAGAAAAAACAACCTCTTCAGCGACGTGTAGTATGGGTTTCAATCAGCCGGCTCCACTTCTGATGTCTTAACTATCATTACTCACAGAATCACTGAGGCTCTTGACGACAAACATACCTCGAGGACCATAGCATTAGATATCTCAGTGACCTTCGACAAAGTGTGGCACAAAGGTTTACTACACGAGCTCACCAGCTATGGAATCCCTTGAAGGGTCTTTTCAATCATAAAATCCTTCCTAACAGATTCCTGAAGGTAGGCATTAATGGTCTGTTCGCTGGGTTCCTAGAGGTCAACGCAGGCGTCCTCTAGGTGTCACTCTTCGAGTCAATTCTTTTTTTGATTTGCATAAATGATTTGTCTGAGTATATAAACATTTGTAAACATTTATACCGATGATACGACTATATACGGTCTTGATGGTCAGAGATTGGCAGCTGATCACTCTTCCGGTCTTGCACAAACTAACCAGTGGGATAAAAACTGGCTGGTTACATTCAATGCTTCGAAGACCAAGCTACTTTCATTCTATCATCGCCGATCAGACTCCAAACTACCATCAATCAGAATGAACGAATGTCCCCTGGAACTCGTACATGCAATCCATTGCTAAGGTTGCAGGTAAAATGGTCAGGTTCCTGTACCGCTCAAGTAAGTACCTGTCTCCTCCTGATATTTTCTACTTTTACAAGAGCCAGATTAGGCCAAAAATGGAATAGTGTTGTCCTAGATGGTATCCGCTCAGACCTCACTCTCCAGCTTTGACAGAGTCCAAAAGCGTCTTCGAGCCCTTGTGGATGACGAATTATTCTCCCCTCTCCAACCTCTCTCCCACAGGCGGGATGTGGCAAGCCTCTCGCTGCTGTACCGTTACTTCCACAGAAAGTGCTCGAACAAATTACATTGCCTGATCCCGCCAATTACAAACCTTCACGGCAAGAACACGCCATAGTAGCAAACCAACTACATTCCCTCCGTATTCCATCGGTGAAAAGTAAGTTCCACTCTAACAGCTTCTTCTCGCGAACCACTGCCCTGTGGAAGCGACACCCAACAGGATGTTTCCCCCGATCACTACAATCTTAACCTGTTCAAGACTAGGGGTAACCGTTACATTCCATTCCTATCTGCACACATTGCCCCCTAACGTAACTCTCTACCTCGAGTATTACATCCCGGGTCTTGTAAAGGATGAACAACACGTTAAATTAAAGAGAGAGAGATAGAGAGAGATAGAGATAGATAGATAGAGAGAGAGAGAAAGAGAGAGAGAGAGCAAAAAAAAAATTACTAAGAGCTACAAAGGACAAGAAATTGTGGATAGACATGATTTTTGATCCAGCCTCGTGTATTAGTCTATAACGCTTCAAGTCACTTTATATATCGGCTGAATACGTCAAATGATAATTTCGATATTGGTGAGTGGGGGAGTTTTCTTTCTTTAAATAGAATTGTCATTTTAATGCAGCTATTTATGATAAAGTGAAGAAGGACAGATAATGATCTTCTTCACGGCCCGTAGGTACTTGTGAAAGATTTTAATTTTCATTAAAAGAGAGAGAGAGAGAGAGTGAGAGAGAGAGAGAATTAGGATTAAGAAAATAGGGCTGAGTGGTTAGATACAAAGTTCAATATATATCATATGTGTATCATATTTAACTACTTAGAATTTAAGTAAACAAGCAATAAAGAAAGAAAGAAAGAAAGAATGGAACCAAACAAGCAAGCAAGAAAGAAAGAAAGAAAGAAAGAAAAACACGGGTAAGAAGAAAGAAATCAGGAAAACAACCTGGTTGTGGGAAATGAATCAAATAAGAAAGAAAGAAAGAAAGAAAGAAAGAATGAAAGAAAGAAAGAAAGAAAGAAAGAAAGAAAGAAAGAAAGAAAGAAAGAAAAGAGAAGAAAAGTGATAAAGCGAGCGGAGAAGCTAAACAGACATAAAGAAAAATGAAAGAAAGCGATAAAGCAACCAAAGAAGCTGGCAAGGAAGGAAGGAAGGAAGGAAGGAAGGAAGGAAGGAAGGAAGAAATAAATAAACAAAACAAAAATCAAAAACGAAAAAAGTTAATATTCAAAAAAAAAGAAAAATACAAACGGAAAAAAGAAGTAAAGAAAAATGAGAAAAAAAAAAATGAAAAAGCGGGTGAAACAGCAAAACAGACGCAAAGAAAATCGAAAGATAACAATGATAAATCAAGCAAGAAATAATGAAAGAAAGAAAACGAGAAAGGGGAAAGCGAAAACGAAAAAAGAAAAAAATAATATTCAAAGAGAGGAAAAAAAATCATAGTATAAAGGAAAAAAATCTTCAAAAACGAAAGAAAGAAGAAACGAAAGAAAGAATGAAAATTTAATCTTCAAAGAAAGAAAAGACGAATGTAAATTGCTACGGATGTGTTGGCCTGTCGTCTGGAAGTAAATATTCTCAATATGTGTTTTATTTCTTGATGCAGACATAAAAAAATTCCACTGAAGGCGCCTTTCCTTTCACAACAAACATTATTCGACGAAGAAAATCACAACTTTTACATATTTTTTTTAAAAAGCAGCCAATAAAGTGTGAATTCAAATGTGGAAATATTTAAGAGCTGGTGTCATTTCGAGTAACACAATATCTTGAATTTCAAATATGTTTATTACGCGATATTTTCTTTAGGCCTAACTATTATTTGAAAATTTTCACATGTGTGCCTTTGAATATATTTTATAAAATTAATATGTTAATGAGTAGTTAATACTGAGGAATAAAATTCTTACTTAACAACAACCGAAAATCAATCCCTCACTTTATGCCCAGTATAATAGTTTATTAATATTAGTTTACACATGCCGTCATTTTTGGCAAGGCTTTACCATAATTACAATACTTTCACATGCGAGTCTTTTTAAATATATTTTCCATTATGCAGGAGGGATCATTTTCACACTTAATAACAATAGAAAACCGATCCCCCACTTTATGTCCAATTGGTGTGTCTGAAACCCCTCTTACTCGGGACACACCTTTCCGGATAAGGAGGGAATGGTTAAAAATTCAAATTTTAAAATAACTGAAAAAAATGAGTGGTTTTAAAAGCTTTTATTTTATATTGAATTTAAAGTAACACAAAGACTTTGTGAATTTAAACAATTTTGTTTTAAATTCTGTTTATCTCCCAAATTTTGTGAATTGAGGAAATTAATTCTATTTCTTCAAAATGCCAAGGAATCAGAATTAAAGTGAGAGGTTTTGTGACGAGATGTTTTGAAGTTCCGCGGGGTTTGTGATTTAAAGAATTCAGCATAATTGAAGTTTTACGTCAGTTGTGATTTGTAGAACTCAATTTTCGGCCCGAAATGAAATTTCGGCTCAAATCTTAGTTTCGGCCGGAATTAACCCGAATCAGAGTTAAAGTATTTTTTTTTTTTTTTAAATTTCTATGAAGTGAATTGAAAAATTGAAAGTTATTTATTCAAAATTATCATTGCTGTTTTTTAAGCTGGATTGGACGTTTCTTTATTTTTAGGCTTGAGGCCCAATCAGCCCAACGCAGGAGCTAGTTTAAAAGTCCGCACAGAGTGTGGCCTTTAAACTAGTTATCGATAAATTAAATCCTCCATCAGATCTTATGGACAGACGATACTGAATATCAAGCAACTTAAAGAAATAGCAAAAAGCGCACCCCTGGAACATTTTCAACAGCTACAGCAAGAAGAATTTGTAGTACATATAACGAGAAGTGAAAATAATAATATAATCAAGATGTTGGGTTTGAAAAGCTTAGGAAGGAAACTCCTATCAGTAATAGAAAGAGCTATAACAAATAGTGAAATAGTGAAGCCTAATTTCCTGGAAAAACTATTTTAAGAAAAAGATTTTATAAATTTCAAATGACGGTGACAATAACTGGTTGGTCAATGTTTAGTGAAAGTTTCCTCTGTGGAAACGGTTAATTTTACTCTCACCATCAATATTATTATTAAAAGTTTCTTTTAAATGTGGATCTTTAAATATAGTTTTCCAGTTTACTGTTATTTTAAACTCTCTCCTGGCGTCACCAGTGCTAGTTATCTCCCATGAAATAACAATATAAGTTAAAGGTACTAGAGACAAGGCCCAGTTATAACAGTGGATGGGATTTGGCTGATAACTGGCTTCACTGAAAGCGTTAAATGAAATCTTCATTTCATTCAACCGAAAAAACAAAACGTATAAAATTAAAGGGAGATAACTTTTACATATGAATAGCACTTTTTTATGCATCAATTACAAATTACATCCGTTAATTCAAATGTTGCTTAATTACCATAATGACTGACTGACAAAAAGTCGATTTGTTTATAGAGATTTATTTATTTATTTTTAAATCATTTCATCCCCATAAAGGCAATGACGCCACTAGGACGCATCGGTTTACTGAGTGTCAGAGAATATAAGAAAAATATACTATTGAGGAGAGAGGACAATAAAAGAACAAGAATTAAGGTGACAGACGATAACGATTGACATCGCATTTAAATTTTGGAAGATCAAAGTTGAGTGAGAAGCAATAAGCCGGAAGAGAGTTCCACAAGTGAGAAGTGCGATAGAAAAAAACTGTTAGCATAGAACTTTCGGTTACATCTAGCCATGTCAACTGTAAAATGATGAGACCTTGCCACTAATCTAGTACTAAATTTAAATTCATAAAGTCTAGGTACTACAGAGGAAAGCTTTAGCTACAGAGGAAGCTTCTGATTAAATGGTATATCACGTCAGGCGATATGGCGGTTCCGTGTAGGATGCAGGTTCGATACCTGTAGGAGCACACATACTTTCTTTGGGATTTCTCCAACGTTCAGGTCGTTAATACTGTTTATTATGAACAGAGCATTTACTTGTTTTTATGTATAAAAATAACGTATATATTAAAATAATTGTCGGACTTTGTCCATTTCATAATATATATTTTGATAAATAGATATGAAACAATTGAAGTTGAGACGTTGTACACTTGCAAAAGATTAACCGTGAACATACGGAAAGTGTTATTTTTTAAAAAATCAATATATATATATATATATATATATATATATATATATATATATATATATATATCTGATATATATATCTGAATGGGGGAAATATACGTAGGTATAGGAGCGAGCGATCGTATAAAAAATACTCTATAGGGCAAGAAAAAACAGTGCACAATGTTAAGTAACAGAACTATTTAATTTATATTATGAAATATACATAATATCTTACGCTAAAGTAATTATCAAAGGTCTTGAAAATTGCTTCGGCATGTAACTGAGTTGTGCAGTTAATGTAAGTTATTATTTCTTAATATATATATATATATATATATATATATATATATAATTATTTATAAAAACATTATAAAATAAATGGTTTTAAAACCATTTATTTTATCTTCAAAAATCATCACTTGATAAGACACTGAGTGTGTTGAAACAAAATGGCTATTTTTGTAGTGATTTTAAAATATACTTATGTTATAATGTTTTTATAAATAATAATTATATCTGCTCTACTTTGTATTGAGCACTCTTTTAAGAATAGTAATTGTTGGTTATTGGAATTCATTCCGTATATACCAATTATATACTTGGGTATATATATATATATATATATATATATATATATATATATATATATATATCATTATTATTATTATTATTGTATACTAAGCAACGCTTAGACGTGATACAAGGCCGAATGTATGGAGACCCAGTAAGTATGGAAATCACTTCTCAGTCCTAACTAATCTTGCGAGACACTCATGAATTAAACACTTGTGAATTTTTAACTTGATGGGCGACATCCGGCCAAAAAAATCGGGATATAAAACAAATATTAAATTTGAAAAAAAAAAAAGTGTCTACTTACATTCTATGGCAAATTTGTAAAGTTCCGGGGTGAGATCTTGAATATGTCCATTGGAATCGAGATTTTGCGAAAGTCTTTCAACCAGAGATTGGGCGACCTCGTCTTGACCAGGAAGATAGGTTGCTACAGCGGCCGGTTATAAAATGGCTTTGTACTTGTCTACGAAGGGACAACCAACTTTGACCCTGTCTTTAATAACGACAACAACAAAACAACCAGAAAGTGGGTAAGTATCTCCCAAAAGTAAGACAAATAATTTCTTTAAAATACAATCATTTTTTATTCTCTTTTATATATATATATATATATATATATATATATATATATATATATATATATATATATATATATATATATTTAAGATTTAGGACTTAAGAATATAACAGTTCAAAAGTAAAGCAGATATTTTCATACAGCGTTCAATATTAAAAATATTAAAATATTAATGATATTATTAAAAATAGAGCATTAATAATATTATTTTTATATAAAGAAAAATTACTTCACTGTAATTGTTCATATCAATTCTTGCTGTTAATTCCTCGACGAAGCACACCAAGACTTGATCTGAACAGTTATAGTTAAGTCACACTACTACATGCCTATCTAGACGATTTACGTTACACCTACCCGACCATAGCTCCATTCTGACTCATTTAAACACACACAAAAACCTACCAGACTCCACCCGAAACATACTAGTAGAAAATACAACTATAATAGTCCCATGCACAAGTAAAAAAAAAAAGATCTAAAATAATGGAAGCCATAATAATAAAAAAAAGTACAATATCATTAAGTATGAACACAGCCACAATGTGCTGACCGTGTTTTGATAATAAAAATTCCTTTAATATTAGACACATACATAAAAACCCACATATTAAGTTTAAAAAATAAATAAAAAATAAAAATCACCCTTGATAATTGCTAAAAGAATATCCGAAAGTGCTTGCATATGCAGAAACTTCGGACAATTTTTACACACTTTGTATCCAGAAAAGAAAACGAATGCAATAAAATTAAATAAGAATTGTACGAATGCAATAAAAAATGAAATTAAAAGTTTAATCGCATTACCTTGTCAGTCATCTTTAACGAAACATGTATAAAAGAGGGACTATTGCCTAAATACAAATACACAATATATACAGTGGGGGGAACAAATATTCGTACACGTACAAATTTTTAATTTATTGTATTTCCAACTAATGAATAGACATACTTTTCATATAATTAACTGTACACAGACGCTTAATAACTAAATCTGCATAGAAAACAGAAAAAATGATTTAATAGAAATAAATCCCATTTATCCATTTTAATGGGTGATAAAATTACTCGTACAATACAAAAAATAGATAATCTTCATTTAATACTTTGTAGAATAGCCATTATTTACTTCTACAGCAACCAACATTTTCTTGTAGTTCTCAATTAATGACAAGCAAATTTTAATTGGTATTTTGTTCCATACTTTTTGGCATATAGTCCTCAGAACCGAAATGTTTGTTGGGGCTCTCGATTGGATTTGAATTTTCAAATAACGCCACAGATTCTCGATTGGGTTTAAATCTGGGGTCTGACTTGGTTATTTGAGGATATTTACATTATTTTCAGCAAGCCATTTCTTTGCAGATTTTGCAGTGTGTTTAGGATCATTACCTTGCTGGAAGATCCAATCAGTAGGAAGGTTAAGATTTTCAACCTAAATTATTAAATTTGTTTACAAAATATTTTGATATGCTGCGGCATTCATTCTAGCATGTATTACCAATATGTTGCCAGTATCTCTTGCAGAAAAACAGCATGATGCTGCCACCATCAAAGTTCACTGTTAGAACTGTGCTCTTTTGTTTGAAGGCAATCTTTCCTCCATACATGATTTATAGAATTACGTCCTAACAATTCAACTTTGGTTTCATCTGTCCATAATACACTTTCCCAGTATAATTTTTCCTTATCCTAATGTTCACGAACTAATTTCAACCTGGCATCCAATTACAGTGGAGTTTTCCGAGGGAAGCGTGACTTTAGATTGTTCTTATGAATTTCATTCCTTAGTGTTTGTTTAGTGACACAGATTTCTGATGAAAGTAATTCATCCTGCAACTCTGGCTGAGTAACCATTAAATTTTGTTTAATTTGACGCATTAATTTCCTTGAAGATCTTGAAAGAAATCCTCCGTGGAGCACCATTTCTTTGGTTTTCAACAGTTTTGAGCTTTTTTATACCTTGTAATGAATGAACTAATGGTAGGTAGTAAAACGAATATTCAGGTTGCCAGAGATTTTCCGGTAACTTTTACCTTCTTTCTAAAGCTTAACAATCAGTTCTTTTTGCGAATTTGTGAATTCTTTACCTCTTGGCATGATGATAACTTTCGTGCACGAATATAAATTATAGAATGTTCTGTTTATATTTAGGCTAAAAATAATTACTGATAACACTATTGGAACATTCTAGAATATTCCACTAGAATAATCTACAGTATTAAGGAAATTCAAAGTTTTAAAATCTGAAATTTGCATTGAATGAATACTTTTTTCACCCATTAAAATGGATAAATGGGATTTATTTCTATTACATCTACGTTTTTTTCTGTTTTCTATGCATATTTGGTTATTATGCATCTGTGTACAGTTAATTATATGAAAAGTATGTTTATTCATTAGTTGGAAATACAATAAATTAAAAATTGTATGTGTACGAATATTTGTTCCTCCCACTGTAAGTGTATGTCTTTCTGTCTGTCTGCAACTTTTTACATGTCTGCAACGGATAAAGAACGTGCAGACTATTCACCTATATAACCAATCTAATATTTTCACCAAGGTAGCAATTAGAAATGAATTATTCGACTCGCATTGCTAAGCTGATCGCCATCCTTTTGTCCTACAATTAACAGGTCTCTCGCCGATACAAGGCACTGTAAAATACGTAGTGTACAGGTAGTGTGACGGATATCGGCGCAGAAAGTGAAATCGGCAAGCAGAGTTCAAATTCCGAGCTAGTGTATTGCATTCAGTTTCGCCCTATGATGCCGTCTCTCCTTTTTCCCGAGCTCTGGGTTAAATAGCAATGTAGACTGGGGTCTCTAGCTTTGGATGAAAACCAGTCTAAAACACTGGATTCCAACCGTGAAGAAGACAACGGGTAACTACTCCACTGTTTTTCTCAGTAATGCATGTTAATTTCCAGATTATAAAGAAAAAGAACCTGTGGAGAACCATGATCGTTTATGTTCTGACACTAAAAAAGTAATAATAATAGTAATATTAATAATAATAATAATAATAATAATTATTATTATTATTATTAATAATAATAATAATAATAATAATAATAATAATAAAATGCCGGTGTCAGGGTGTATTGGACTCTACCTTTCACTTGAACTACATCGGTGGCGTGGAGAGGGGAGACGTGCTGCATGGGGAACCACTGATCTGTCATAAAATACTGCCCAGGCCTGCGCCCTGCAGAGAACACTCCAGCGTCGCCTCACTGGCAAAACGCGGGAAGCAACAGTTCATTGCTGGGAAGATTCCGAAGGTCTTTCTGTACGGGGAACTGGCTACCGGCACAGGGGGTGACCTCACCTTCGCTTCAAGGATGTCTGCAAAAAGGGACATGAGGGCGATGAACATGGCCACCGAGAGGTAGGAAGACTCACGCTGTAGACACAGTTTACACCGAGCGCTAGAGCAAGGAGAGGAGTAACAGTGGGTTGCCGCAGGGGTGAAGCGTGATCGACGGAAAGAAAACAACACGGCAACATCGGAGGAGAACGTCTTCACATGCATTCGTTGCAATCGAGACTGTCACTTCCGTGTGGGCCTGAACAGCCATAACAGATGCTGCGCCGCCGTCAGCTGCAGAGGCATAACTTTTGGGGCACAGATACATTATCTCTAGTGACTCACGGATGAATAATAATAATAGTAATAAAGTAGTAGTAGTAGTAGTAGTAGAGTAAGTAATAAACAAGAAAATCATCTATCTTGAAGCTATGGTATAAATATCAAGCTAGACTTGACTCTCTAACCTTGGATGGCAGCCAGTTTAAGAGATGCCGTGGAGAAGATAACGGAAAAACACACTGAAGAAATTATGTCAATACACAGATAATAATGAAATGGAATATGTGGAGAGCCATGATCGCCGATATCCCAAATGGACATGGCATAGGGGACTATACTAAATTCAGAACCGTGGAGAAGGCAACGGGAAACCACTTTATCATTGCAAAGAAGGCATAGCATTTCACAGATAATAAAGGCATCTGTGTATAGCCAGAATTACTTCTGCCCCAAAGGGTCACACACACACACACACACACACACACACACACACACACACACACACACACACACACACACACACACACACACACACACACACACATATATATATATATGATAAAAATATAGTTTTAAGTTATGCTATAGGTATAGGTTAAAAAGATCAATATCAGGCACAGAACGTATGTAAATATAAAATATAAAAAGATATAAATATAAAATATAAAAAAAAATATAAAAGTGGACACTGAGGTCAACACCCAGCGGTTTAAACGCAATCTTCAAACCTGAAAATTGCATTCAAACATGAAACAGACTGAGCGATTATTTTTCCCCATTGAACTAATGTTTTTGAAAAGGCATGACTCCATCTTTTTTCACCTCACCCCTAAATAAGAGGTTAAATAGTAAGGTAGACTAAGCCCTCCAGACTTGGGTGGGAAGAAATCTAAATTCAAAACAGTGAGAAAGGTGAAAGGAAGACATTCCACCATATGTCGCAAAAATACATGGCAATTCACAGATAATAAAGCAAAAGGAAACTGTAGCGAGCCATGATCTTCTACGATGTTTTTAGTACGCAAGATGAGTGGCTGTTGATTTCATTGGGTCATTTTTGTTATCATTAAACTTACCCCGTGAGTAGACCTTGTCTTTTGTTATTGTAAACTTCGTTATAATGAGCCATCATTCCCATGCCAGGCCGTATTGGACATTTCAGATCACTGAAGTAAATGGTAACGAAATCGTCTGGGTTGAAAAGACGAACCAGCGTCATTTTAGCGAATTGTTCTCGCATGACATTGCCATATTCTGCCTGGTATTGGTCAATGACTTCGACTTCATCCACACTGTAGAAGCGGCCTGCACAAAATAAACAAAGAAAAACCTATTGATTTTTACAAGAAAGCGATAGCAGTATATACAGCAGTACACACACACACACACACACACACACACACACACACATATATATATATATATATATATATATATATATATATATATATATATATATATATATATGTATGTATGTATGTATGTATATATGTATGTATGTATATATGTAGTAAATATCTGTGGGTAAGTAATCCAAGTGAATCCTAATAATATAAAATATAAGAACTGATTCACAAAAAGAGAGCTCAATATATTACAGAGCATATAAATGGATTACATATAAATGAAATTCAATTGTACCCCATTTAGATGGCGATTTCGCTCCTAGAGAAATTTCTCTCCCCAAGAAAAAATACCAAAACGTTTGATAAAAATAAAATGAATCGTAACGTCACGATTCACTTTTTTATCAAAGGTTTTGGTATTGACAAACTCCAGGGAATTTCTCAAGAAGAGAATTTTCTCTAGGAGCGAAAGGCCATTTAAATGGGGTACAATTGAATTTCATTTATACAAATTTCTTATATATACATATGTGTGTGTGTGTGTGTGTGCGTGTGTGCGTGTGCACGCGCGTTGTGAGTGTGTGTGCATACTGACAGACAATTGCTGATACCTCCTAACGAGTGCAGCGAACAATTATACAATGGCTCGTCTACGAAATTCTGCACTCTAGGTGCTGAATATAACATCAATCAGGTAAGTGACAAGTTTTATACTTGCATTAATCGAATATATATCCTGTTCTTTTCTTTTTCTCTCTGTTTCTTTCACCTTTGGTAAACCCTTTCGTCTTGGTGGCTTTATCGCCTTGCTTGTTGTAAAATCATTAGAATAATTCACATTGTGTTTTTCTTTTACTATTGTTTATATTGAATAGCTATATCAAACTTAATCTCTTTAAATATACCGGTATATATGCCAGGCCCCACCCACTAGCTACAAGAGTTATCATATGCTTGGCAGTCAATGTGTTAAATATGGCCTATGCCACACTTGTAGATGTCTTTGACCACCACCCCACTACCACTCTCCAAATGTTAAATTTACAAGCAGTGATTGGATACTATTTCCTTTGTTGCTGCTGACTCATTATCGTCAAGCCTGATAGGGGATTCATCTGTTTAAAGACATTTTCAGGCTAATAAAACACCTTTTTTCTTCTTGTTTCTACTGAATGGCTATATTTAATTTGTTCTAATGTCACCTATAGTATCTTTGTATCTATTTGAGACCATCTCTACAACGAAAAATAAAAATAGTAAATAGTAGTAAAAATTGATTGAGGAATCGGAGAGCCGGGTTCGAATTCCAGTCGAATCCATGACATTCACTTATGTGATAATACCCTTGAGAAAGGTATGAATCCTCTTCTTCTCCCTCTACCCCCCAGCTATGGGTAAATAGCAGGATAGACCGGGTTCTATAGTCTTAGATGGCAACTGGTTTACCGCAGAAAGAAATGGCAACCTACTGCGGGAAAAAATCTGCCTCGTTAGTCATGTATCGAAAGATACATGATCGCCTAAACGTTTATCACACATGGAACATAACTGAATAATAATAATAATAATAATAACAACTAGTTTTAACACGTGAAAATTTTACGGTTTTCCTATTTTCATTTTCTGAGGAATCTTAATTCTTAAGTTAATATTTGAGTAAGCTCATGGTGTGTTCTACGACAATAAAATATCCGTAGAAATTCTCCTATCGCATCATTAAATATTTGTGCTTAACAACTTTAACAAAATATTACAATAAAAATCATAAATATGAATGCTGGTCGTTAGTTTTGGAAGTAACGGGGTACAAATGAAAAGATTTGAATTTGATAATTTTTGCCATATCCTTGGAACAGCAGTTAAACTCTTCTTTCTTTCTTTCTTTCTTTCTTTCATTCATTTTCTCACTGAAACCACGTAATGCCTTTTCTCACTTTTCCAAGCGAACAAAACGGAACAGTCCATTATTTATGAGGTATTGACAGGAAGCGTTAAACGTTTGCTTCTTTGTTTGTTTGTTTGTTTGTTTGTTTGTTTCTTTGAAACCAAGCAGCGCATGTCTTTTGCTCTTCTACGCAATCTAAGCGGAATAACCCATTATTTATGAAGTACTGGCAATGTATAACGGTCGTGTTTACTAGCGAAGAGAGGTACAAGCGTAATTATACAGTGTAACCCGGATATAAGAGACCCTGATATAAGAGAAACCCGGATATAAGAGAGATTTTCTCTGGTCCCAATTTAGAGACATACTTACCTAAACAAAATAGACCAAACCCAGATAAAAGAGAAACCCGGATATAAGAGACTTCTCCGGTCCCGACCAACTCTCTTATATCCGGGTTACACTGTAATAGAATCATTGCTGATGATGTTTCTTCTGATAAAAAGTAAAATAAAGATGTTAATTGGTTTTCTTATCAGATTCATCCGAATTCTACTCCTGTCTAACTGTTTCGTAATGACCTGTTTTTTTGTTGTTTATGGTGGGAGTTCAGAATGCACCAATCGACCTGCTACAGAGCGTTAATCATGTTCAACAACAGTGTGGCTGCGCATTGAAAACTGAGTGTCGAAAGTTGAACGACCTTTACCAATAAATACCGTGCTTCGGAAATTTTTTATTTATTTATTTAATAGCGGCAATCAAGACTTTAACATAAAAGGTCCCTCCACCTTTCCCCACGCGCCGCCATTTTTATCTGTTCGAATTCTTTTTTCATTCTCTTCGGTTAGAACCACGCCGTTTTTGTAGGCGGAGCAAAACTTGCTTCGTGCCTTCGATGGACAGGTATTAGTTTTGCTGTACTACTACTGCTGCCCACACGCCAATATTAGTTCACGCCCTAGTCTGACTTCAAAAGCTATTTGCCGCCATGTTTTGCAATGGAAATGAATTGAATAAAAAAATCATTCGTTATTCTCCTCCCCCCACCACTATTTCTAATGTTAACTAATGCTAGCGTTTTCAGTACGATCGGTAACATTTTGATCAATTCTTCTTCCATGTGCCGTGTCCCTTCAGGACGTAGGCGATCATGACTCTCCACAATTTCCTCTATTTTGTAACTCTTAATTAATTTTGTCTTGGTATCTCTCCCAATCCCTACTCCGCCATCCATCACTAAGTATGTTATGCGTTGTTTTCCTCTTTCCCTTTTGCCTTCAATCGGTTCTGTGAGTATCAGATTTTCTAAGCCTTCTTTTCTCATTATGTGCCTTAAAAATTTTAATCGTCTCTTTCTGATGTTAAGTATAAGTTTCCTTTTTGTTTCCCTTTTCTCTAAAACTTCATCGTCGTTCACATGTTCAGTCCATCCTATTCTCAGCATCCTCCTGTAGAACTGAGTCGCCACTAATGATATGGGAATAGCGATAAAAAGCAACAGAAAATAAGACGAAAGAAATAGTAGGTAGATTTCGATATACTGTTGTAGATTTGCATAAATCGCTAAAGAATTGACGCCACTCTTGTTGTATACACCATTGGCAATTTTTTATTGTTTTAAAATCATTTTTCTCGGGAAATGACAACAAAAATGTTAAACACTATTTTTGTAATTAAACAGTCTAATAAATATATAGGGTTTAACATTATACTTCTTGGTTTTCGATGAACAAGTATATATCCAAATGGTCACAAATTACCTTAGTGAATATGTGGTGGAAAGAAATGAAAGAAAAAAGTAAATGCGTTTGCTTTTTCAATAACAGTTACTCATAACTCTGTGTTTATTTAAACTTCCTTGTAATCTTACATTTTGTATTGGGACTTTAGACAATAGTAATAAACCAAGAAAAATTAAATAAACACATCACGACGAATAACTGCAATTATAAATTTTGAAGAAATGCATTTCTTCCCTTTGCTCTCAGTATATAAATTCGTTAAAATATGAAATATAATATATAAATATAAATATAAAATAAATATGAAAATAATATAAATATTAATATAAAATAAACATAAAAATAAATATATAAATCTATATAAAAAAATGCCAATGTCAGTTTGTCACACTTTTTGAATTAAAGGAACACAACTTCCACTATCTCTTCTTCTATATAATAAATGCGAAAGTTAGTGTCTCACAGTGTCACACATTTTTCAATTAAAGGGACGCAACTCTCTAACTTTCAATAGCACATGTTACAGAAATTTTGGATTCCTAGGTTTTCATTACTGCGATTGTTTTTACGGCGATTTTTAAGTGATTTTTTGCGACGAATTTTTGTTGTACGATAACAGTTTTTATAACTTGGAAATAAATTTGGGAGTAATAGAAATTAATTGCAAAACCCAGCGAAAGTCACCCATGAAATAAAAAGAATTGTTTGTACGAAAAATAAGTACCTACCGTCAAATTGGCTTTAAATTAAGTGGCTACAAAATAATTATCCTTGAACTTTTAAACGGTAAGCTTAAATATTAATTCAATACTTAAACGAATCGATCACTTTATAGTTTTTCTGTTGTTTATTGTTGCTTATCGCATCTATTCCTCCCTGATAATAGTTTTTTAAATTAAGTAGTTGAACTTTTAAAAGGTTAACTTAAATATTAATGGAATACTGAAACGCGGCGATCAATTTTGTGTTCTTCTGTAGTTTATTGTTGCCATCGCATACGGCAGTAGTATGCCTCACAAAAAGAAATTTCCGCTAACGGAGGATCAGATTGCAATCAAAAGAGTCAAGGCTGCAGCAAGGAAAAGAAAGTCCTGTACAAATGAAAACCCAGATCAAACGGCAGCCAGGAAAGCTTCCAATTTGAGAATATGCAAAGACTTAGACACTCTCAAACTCTTGAACAAGACGAAGGCCCAATCAAGCGCCATCCGCAGGAGCTAGCTTAAATGCCACCCGATAGGACAAATTTTAAGCTAGTATAAAATAAATATAAAAATATAAATATGAAATATAAATTTGCTAAAATGGATGATAGAACGTCGTGAGTTTACAGTAATAAGTGTCAAGATTTTCTTTTGGCATATCAGATTTTTATTTTTTGGGCTAAATTTGTTAAACTTTGCCCAATAAGAAATCAAGAATCTTTAAAGGTTAGTATCTCATTTAACCCTGTTACTTTTAACATCAGCTTGCGTTTTATTTCGTGCTACCCAGCTTGTTATATAGACCTCGATCCGTCCCTATCCCTATCGGTGTCAAGAGAAATACGTGAACTGAAGTGACATGGCACATAGGAGAAGAAGTTGTTCATAACCAGGTGCCCTAAAGCACGTATTTGTCACGTATAAAGGTTATTCACCATTTGTTGTCGGTTTTCTCTTGGGACGATGGCCCCGTTTCCGATGCGGTCTTATAACACATTCTGCTTCTCAATGTCACAGTGTGCGTGAGGTGCATGCGGAAGTTTTATTATATTTTTGTTGTTAATTATTATATTATAAATATACATAAATAAATTATAATTATAAATATCATTGCCCAACCGAGATATCTACTCATGTGTATCGAACACAAATTATTTTCTTCAATTTCCCACCACTGGCGCTGGGTGGGTGAGCGTGCGTGGGTTTAATATATAAATCCTTCCCATAATTTACGCACCTCGAACCTTACCTTTTTCAAGTCTACAGTCAATCGTTATCTAACCACCATATCCTCATAAGCTTCACTTCCTACTACTTTCTCTTCCGTTTATATCACTCACCTCATTCAGTAATACTCTACCTTGAATGACTCTTGAGCTTGTATTCGGTAAACATAAATAAAATTTTTAAAAAATCAGTCATTATCTTTCCTCTATATCCTCATAATCTTCACTTACTACTTCCCCTTCTTCCATTTATATCACACACCTCATTCAATAATCCTCTAACTTGAGTGGCTCGTGAACATTCTTCTTCTGTGCGCCGTGTCCCTCATAAGATTTATAGTCATAGCTCTCCACAATTTCCTGTCCTTTGTAGCTCTGAATACATTTTGTCTTTTTGTTATCTCTATCTATAAAAGGCAGGATGTGTGTGTGTGTGTGTGTGTGTGTGTGTGTGTGTGTGTGTGTGTGTAACGAATGCACGGCCGCAATTTTCGACGGATTTGCACCAAAATTTACATGCACATGCTCCAGTTAGCGGGAAGGCCAAGACCGACTTTGCATTTCCCAAATCCCATCGATAGTGGATATAATCGATTTTTCATGCTTCTACGGCAGTTTTCATGTAGTTAGCGGCCATTTTGTACTGGCTTGAGTGAGAGCCAATAGCTGGCTACCACGAATAGGCAGGAAGATTCTACTGGCCAGCGTGAGAGCCAACAACTGACTGACACGAATGTTAACTAGCATGCTAGCATGCAAAAAATCGATAGCTGCATTCGTCACAAGTGGGAAAATTTAAATCTGCATGGCACTTTACTCCAATTGGTTTTTCAACGTTGATTCTGATTCCGCAGAACTGGGTTGGATGTGAAAAAGTTAACATTCTTTTTTCATTCGGTTTTTTTTAAAGTCCTTTTTAAAGCTGATCGTTTTGTGTTCATTTTGTTTAGTTCTTTTTTCGTAACAGATTTAATGTTTAGTATGTAGCTTAGAAAAAATTCGTAGTGTGAGATAGGCAAGAAGTAAGGCATGTAGCAACATCAGCACGGCAAAGGGCACTCCTTTAAAGGCAAGGAAGGCAAAAAAATTAATTTAAGTCAAGTGATAGCGATTGCTGTATGAGTCGTACGATTTTTGAATCAAGCACGGGCAACGCCGGGCCATGCCGCTAGTCTCACTTAAACGATCCATTTGCTCAAGCTCTCTAGGTAGATTATGCATATTTTATCTCTGTCCGTCTTGCCTTCAATCTATCCAGTGTGTATCAAATTTTCCAAGTCCTCTTTCCTCATTATGTGCCCCAGAAATATCGACTGTCTGTTCTTAATGTTAATCATATGTCCTTTCTTGTTGCCATAATCTGTAGAACTTTGTCATGCTCACATGCTCAGTCCATGGTATTCTCATCATCTTTCTGTAGAAACACGTTTCTGTTATTTCTGGCAGTCGCTACCATATGTGAGGACTGCTATTACAGAACATTTCACTACACTTTTCTTTTAGTATATATTAACAGATCGCGACAGCGATTAGGGAGATGTGATTAAATATGCTTTAACGTTTCAATAAACTAATTCAGGATTATTATTGTTTAGGTAATAAGCATTATAACAGCACAAATAGTTATATAGTCGAAAAAGTTTTCCACAAAATACGCATTTTTTATGTATTTATGGTTATTTTTTAAAACTTTTATCAAAAACGACATTCTTGTAAATGTAGTTATGGATAACATTATACATTAATTACTAATTTTTTTAATTAATAACTATTTGTGCTCAGTTGTTGACATTAATATCTATCTGCTGATGTGTTCAAATTTTGGAATAATTCAATAACAAAAATTTAAACTTCATCTCTATGACAGATGTCATGATTTGAAAATTAAGTAAAAAGGACTAAATTACGAAAAAGGAGTTTCTATCAAAATAGTGCATAATACCCTTTTCACTATGATAAGGAATATTACTGAATTTAATTTGCTTCTAGTCTCAAAATTAAGTTCGCTAAATAATGTTAATAGTGTTAGATATTTCGAGAGAGGCTCTGAAAGGAATGTTTTTAATCATGAATCAAACTGTCGTAATTTACTATTGATGCTTATGTCACATTGTTTATATATATATATATATATATATATATATATATATATATAGAGAGAGAGAGAGAGAGAGATACGGAGAGAGAGGGAGAGAAAGAAAGAAACTTTCTGCATGGTTGGTGTTAGACTGCTGGAGAGCAACACTCTACGTCTTCATGGCCTCAGGTTTTCAACTGACTTGAAGTGGAGTAACTCCATCAAATCAATAGTTGCATCTCCTGCAAGGAAAGTTGTGTCACTGCGTCGTTCCAGAAAATATTTCTCGTCAGTGTCGATCTTGCACATTTACAAATCTACCATTCGTCCGTGCATTGGATACTGCTGCCATGTCTGGTGTGGTGCTCCTGCAAGTCATCTCGAGATTCTTGACAAAATCCAAAGAACGGTCTGCAATGTAATCGATCCTGACTTGGCATCTCGACTTCAGTCACTTTCTCACAGACGTCACGTGGCTTCCCTCTGTCCTTTCTACAAATATTTTCATGGCAACTACTCTGACGAGATTTTTTTCCTCTGTTGCCCCGACTGCATGAATTTAAGCGGGCTACTAGATTCGTATCTAGGTCCCACCTTTTTGCTGTTGAAATTGCTAAATGCAACCGCCACTTCTGCGACGACAGTTTCTTTTCCCGCACTTCCCGCCTGTGGAACTTCGTTCCGTTTACTTGGTTCCCTGCCACCTACACTATTCAAAAATTAAAATGCAACGTCAATCGTCATCATCTATCTTCTTGAATTCCGTTCATCTTTGGTCCTTTTCTCAATCCTCTCTATAACCCCTTGCGTACTAATGACATTCCAGCCTTGTTTGGGGTGAAATGATTAAAAGAAATTATATATATATATATATATATATATTTCGATAGACGTTCTGAAATAATGCGTTTAATCATGAATTAATATATCGACATTTGTTGATACCTATGTACACAATACTTATATATATATATATATATATATATATATATATATATATGTGTGTGTGTGTGTGTGTGTGTGTGCGTACACATTCTACTTTTTCTCAGACAACCAATACACAGCTTTAGTTTTTCCAGGTCAACTGTTGATGTGTTAACGATAATTGAAGAAAGATTCTATCGAGCTCTAACTAATATATATATATATATATATATATATATATATATATATATATATATATTTCGAGAGACGTTTTGAAATAATCCTTTTAATCATTAATTAATCTATCGACATTTGTTGATACCTATGTACACAATACTTATATATATATATATATGTGTGTGTGTCTCTGTGTCTGTGTGTGTGTGTGTGTGCGCGTGTGTGTGCGTGTGTGTAAACACTTTCTACTCTTTCTCACACAACCAATACAGTTTAGTTTTTCCAGGTCAACTGTTGATTACATAGATAGATAGATAGATAGATAGATAGATAGATAGATATGAATAGACTGTAACAGACACAAATATGAACATAGATAGATAGATAGATAGATAGATAGATAGATAGATAATTGAAGAAAGATTCTATCGAGCTCTAGATAAAACTGTGAAGCCTTTATAAAGTCCCTCAAAAGATGAAACAAGTCGGCTAATAGTTTTTTCCTCTTGCCTTTTTATTCCTTTTCTTCCTTCAAAGACACATTCTGTTTGAAAATTATCTGCATATAGACAGGGTGCGATGGATAAACTGCCGTCTAGATTACACAAAAATGAAAATAATACTGACATCGCATTTTAACAAATATATTTATTAAAATTACACAAAAATATCTTGAAATACTAAGGAGTAAATTTGTTCAATAAAATAGCCATTGGCTTTAATCCCGGCATCCAAATGAATTTGAAATCTCCTGCAACTCTTTTGGACGGTCTCCTAATTTAAGTTGGTGAATGCTGCCATAATTGTTGACTTCAGTTCATCTTTGGAGTTAGAAAGAGTTTTATTTGTATATTGATCAACTGCGCCCCACACAATAATCAATGGGGATTGCAGTTTGGGGAGATAGGTGACCAGATGTAAGGGGTGATGTGTTCTCCTGCTTGTGTAGCATGGTGCAGAGTCTTGTGGCCAGATATAGGGCAGTGTAATTTAAATGACAATTTATACATCGCGCCCTGAATATATAGAAATAAATAGTTATTTTCCAAGCGTAGCTTTGATGTGGCACAAGGCCGAAAGTATGGGGCATCTAGTGAGGATCGAACTCACTTTTCAGTTGTAACTGATTTAGCGAGACAAGCTTGCTAACCATTACACCACGCCAAAGTGCCCAAGAAATAAATAGATAGATAGATAGATATGAATAGACTGTGACAGGCACAAATATGAACATAGATAGATAGATAGATAGATAGATATTGAACAGACTGAAATAGATAGATAGATAGATAGATAGATAGATAGATAGATAGATAGATAGATAAGGCCACATTTAGATAGATAGATAGATAGATAGATAGATAGATAGATAGATAGATATGAATAGACTGTAACAGACACAAATATGAACATTGATAGCCCTCTAGCTAGATAGATAGATATGAACACATTGAGATAGATAGATAGATAGATAGATAGATAGATAGATATGAACAGATTGAGATAGATAGATAGATAGATAGATAGATAGATAGATAGATAGATAGATAGATAGATAGATAGATAGATATACAGCAGTTTATGCTTGGTCAGATGTATTTTATGCCTTGTCATTCAGAGACTAGCTATGTCAGTTTAAATGTTCTCAAATTTCTGTTATGCGAGAAATAAGAATGCCGGAAAGTTGGATCAGTGTGAGCCTGCAGCGGTAAGTGAAACTGGAGAAGAAAAAAAAAAAGAAGCCTATTGTTTCATCTGTAATTACACTCTTTCTGTCGTGATCAGAAAATGATACATGATACGCATGTAAAAAAAAAAACAGGAAAAATAAACAAATGAATATATAAATAAAAAAACAGTCAGCAAACAAGACAACTTCAAAACACCCGATTCACAAGACCCTATTAAAAAATAAATAAAATCATTACAGACTTTGAAATATGATCACTTTTTCATCAGCAGCTCGACTTTGAAACGCATGAATCACTTGAGACAAATGGTTCTGTATGGATTTATTAAACTGTCGTGTATTGTTTATTATGTTTCTTCATTGTTATCCAATTTAAAATCACTTCTCTGGTCAACAACAACACGTAGTCTTTGCTGGCGTTTTTGTTTGATACATATGAATCGCAGCAAGTATTTTGAAACAGAAGAATCTCAAAACACACAGAGGAAACATCAAGATATTTGTTTCATATAAACTAAATATTTTACGGGTAGACTTAGATCACAGTTAATTTCTAATCCTAATAAAACAAATGAATTCTATTCTTTTGTTCTTTTCTGATTCATTTACACTCAGGAATTCCTCGTATCTCACTGATTTTATCGCTTTGCTTGAGGTGAAATGATTAAAACAACCCAGATAAAATTTGCATGAAAAACTATATATATATATATATATATATATATATATATATATATATATATATATATATATATATATATATATATACAAATATATATAAAAAATATATATATATATATAAACATATATATATATATATATAAACATATATATATATATAAACATATATATATAAAACATATATATATATATAAATATACATACATATATATATATATATATATATATATATATATATATATATATATATATATATATATATATATATAAACACATATTTAGTTTAGAAAAAGTCTAGGTGCTATATCCGTAGGCACGTGTGCTGTTAGACCCTATTTTATATATATACGGGGAGGATAAAATTATGGCGGTTATTTTTCCAGAAGTCGCTTTTGTCAATTTGTAAGTTATATTGCCGTTTTATTTAT
>CAHIKZ030001029.1:242500-305000 GCA_903632075.3 Acanthosepion pharaonis
TAAGCCCACCAACCACTCTTTATGGTTACAGGGAGATGGCTGCTAGGACTTCATATACATAGATTTCATGTGATATCTTTCAAGTGACATTCCGAATTAGTCCTACTAAACACTGAGAAAATATCCGAGCTATGTGACCGAGCACACAGCTGGATTTTAATCAAATGTTCAGCTATCGCTGAACGTGATACATTAACACACCTATAAAAAGTGTCTACCTTTCTCTTGCGAATATTGGTCAGAACGTGTTAGCTAATCTATCAACCTTTGACCCGTTCTACCTTAATAGTAAAAATTGCACTGATATCTAAATTGGTAAATTATAAGATAATTGGCAATTAATGTTAGATTTTCTTGTACATGATATTTGTCTGGAGTTGTATACATATATATTCATCGTGTAATTTTTTTCGTCTTGATGAGAATTGATCGGTAAACCGGTTTAGCTGTTTTTTTTTAATCGTTGTCATATTTCGTTATTACCATTTTGCGGTAATATATATTTTTTGTTATCACATTTTGTTGTTGTTGTTGTTATGGCGATTTTCTCGCTTAGATGTAGCAGAAGGCCGAAAGTATGGGGCACCCAGTGAGGATCAAACTCACTATTCAGTCGTAATTGATTTAGCGAGACCAGCTTGCTAATCATTACAGTACATTGAAATGCCCTGCTTTGCTTTTTAATGTCAGTAAATTCCTCTGCATAATTGGTGACCTTCAGCCTGCTGTAGGTTTCTGGAACTAAATATGATTTCTTTTTTTTTTTATAATAAAATAATTTCTAAGGAAGTAATGGATTTTATTTATAATTCGATATCATTTCTTATTACTATAAACGTTATATTCAGTGGATCTATGTGTATCCACTAAATAAGCAGATAATGTCGGATTATAAATGAAATATTCAAACATTACTCCGCTCATGTTAAGGGTAATTTTATTCCCTTTTCCGTGATGTCCGCCCTGACTGAGTGGTCTGAAGAACAATTAACTTCGGTTTTCTCAGCATAATGGGGACGCAAGCGTGAATCATGCAGAAGAGCGTTATTTAGTTAACAAGACTTTCAAATGCCAAAGCCGGTAGACGTAACCTAGACTGTTGCATATAGTAAATAAAATTTTTATAGCAATGAGATATAATAGAATATAGTTACGGTAACATTGTAAAGCTAAGGGAAACAATTCATTAAACATAAAAGGGAACCCGAATATTATTGTTTATTTTATTCATTTATTTAATTTTGAAAGACAGACAGGGAAACATATATATATATATATATATATATATATATAGAGAGAGAGAGAGAGAGAGAGAGAGAGAAAGAGAAAGAGAGAAGCGAGAGAGATAGACAGAGAGAGAGAAAGAACGAGAAAGAGACAGACTGAGAGAGAGAGAGAGAGAGAGAGAGAGAGAGATTGTTGTTAAAACAAAATATGTGCTTCAGTTTGTTTTTGCTTACAATGAGATGCTAAATATTTTATGGCTCGACCTCCAAAATTTGATGTTTCGTCAAATTTGATTGATTAATACATTTTCTATGGTTTATCAATCCATTGCAGGTTATTTAAAGCCAGAAAATATTTTCAGACTGTAGGATTTTTTTTTTGAGATAATAATGATTTTTGATACAAGTTTTACTAATTAGCCCTTAGCTGGGGGAGGAGATGTGGAATTATAATTTTCAACAAGTGTATTGTCGCATAAGTGAATATAACAAACCCAACCGGAATTGGAACTCGGCTCTCCTATTAACAATTCCAATTGTCCATTACACCACCTGCACATCCAAGCTAACAGCACATGGTTTTTACCAAGTGGTCATCCATCTAGGTACTGACCAGGTTTCATATTGCTTAACTTCAGTGATCGTACGAGAACCGGAGTTTCAACGTGATACGGTCATATGCCTCAGTAGTAAACGGAACAAAAACCTAAATTTGAATCTGCTTTTCTATAGTTATGTCGATATAATGAATGGAGAAACGTTGGATTAAGTGCACTGACAAGGAAGGCATATGGTGAATAAGTAACTATTTAAATATAGATATTGAGATTATGGTGGGGGGACAGTGAGCGTCAAACTCAAGACGTTACCAAAGATTCGCGTGAAAAGATTTGCCTTCCATCAGTCTATGAAGGGCGCTACTGATCTAGTTTAACGTACTTTTTACTTGTACGGTTTATTGTTTTGACTAGAGTCGGCGACAGAACGCCTAAGAAAATGTCTCACAATATTTCTATGTTTAATGATGGCGACGAGAAGGTCGTTGCATTAGCAAGGAAATATGATCGTCTATCAAAGAATGTAAGTTTTCCAAGAAATTGTTCAAGTAGGAATGCGGATGATTGGTCACTAGTTAGGATAAAAGATAATCATCTTTGTCGCAACATAAGAACATCAAATTTAACAAATTCAGCACATTTTCTTCTTTCAGTGATATATATATATATATATATATATATATATATATATATATATATATATATATATATATATATCGTAAAATAGGCATTCAAAGAATAAATCAATAAAGTTAATGTAATTAATGGCGAATTCAGATTAAGAAGGCATTAACTTACTGACAATTCGCTGAACGACACGATCCTTGTTTTTATTAATTGTGCAATGTATTAGATTGTTCAATCCATATTATTCGCAAAATACTTTCGGTGAAAACATTCACCATCTTCAGGCATATGTTATTTTCTTTCTCAATTTCGGTGATCAGTAAGTTAATGTCTTCTTAATCTGTTAGCGAGGTGAGTTCGCCATTAATTAACTTTATTGATTTATTCTTTGAATGACTATTTTACGATATTAAGCTGCATTATTTATTAATTTGAATATATATATATATATATATATATAGAGATAGAGAGAGAGAGAGAGAGAGAGAGAGAGCAGAGTTCAAATTCCAATCGAATCTATTACATTCACTTACGTGCTAATAACCTTGGGAAAGATATTAATCCTCCTCTTCTACCTCCAGCTATGGGTAAATAGCAGGAGAGACGGTTCTATAGCCTTGGATGGCAACTGGTCTAGGAGAAGGACAACTCCGAATTCAAAACCTTTGGGGACCTTGTGGCACGTAGTGCACCAGGTCTCTGTATTCAGTCCTTCAAAAAGTGTGGTTGGTTCTGCACAAAGCCTTCACCACTATAATCAAATCATACGTGCTGGTGACTGGCGGTTGGTTCCTAGGAACTGAGCTGCCTGACCCTCATACGTTGAATATGACGGGAAGTCCACCATATATATATATATTCAATCAATCATTTCACCCCGTGCAAGTGGTCAGTAAGTAAAGCCACCAAAAAGGAAGAGGTTACCAAGAGTGAAAGAATTTTTTTTAATCAGTATCACCCCATGCAAGGCAGTAAAGCCACTAAGACACAAGGTTTTACAGAGTGTGAGAGAAATAGAAGTAAAATCATTACTAATGAGCGGGAAAAGGAAAGTGTAATCAGGAGGACAGTAGGTAGAGATTAATATTGCATTTAAACTTTTGTAGATCAAAGTTGGTTTGAAAACATGGAACCGGAAGAGAGTTCCACGAGCGAGAAGTGCGAGAAACTAGTTAGCATAGAAATTACAGCTACATCTAGCTAGCTCAACTGTAAATTGATGATATCTCGATACCAGTCCAGTACTGCGCCTAAATTCTTTTAAAAAATCTAGGTACCATAGTGAAGAGTTCATCCAAACAACTACCTGAAAGTATTTATAAAAAAGGCACAGGGAGGCAAGCTTACAGCAGTGGGAAAGGGACTAAAGCCGAGCTGCCAGACTAGGACTAATAATATTGCTGATTCTTATCTGGATCTTATCAAGGAGCTCCAGGTAAATATCAGGTTCACCAGACCATATCTGGCAGCAATTTTCTAAGCATGGACGAATGGTAGACTTATAGATAGATTGTAAGATAGATTCTGGAGAGAAAAATTGCGACACAGTGAACCAACTTTCTTATCAGCTAACCTAGCAATGGATTCAACATGGTCTTTCCACTTCACGTCAGCTGAGAACGTTAGCCTGAAAAGGCGCAGCGGATCACTTTCCTGGAGGTTAGCATCAGCCATGTTGAAGGAGGGCAGAGAGGGTTCTCTCAGATAATTAAAACAGAGAAAACAATAAAGGAAACAGATGACGATTGAAGTTGCATTCAAATTTTTGAAATCAGACAACGCAAGAAGCAGGAAGAGAGTTCAGTGAGCGAGAAGTACGAGAGAAGAAACTATTAGAATAGAACTTACGGTTACATTTAGTAATTTCAACAGTAAAATAATTAAACAGGCTTCCGTATGATCACCGAAGCTAAGCAATGTCAAGCATGGTCAGTATCTCGATGGATGACCGCTATAAGCTGGGATGTACAGGTGGTGTAATGTTGTAGGACTCAGAGTACTTCCTTCTCTTCTTTACTCCTGTGACAATGGACTGCTCTAAGTAGCCAAATTAGAGTAGGATTTGAGTAGTAGTTGATTTACTCAAGTTTTTCCGTTCTACTTATGAGTATTTAATAAACCTCTTTTTCTTTGGTTTCCCCGACTAGTCTTCTGTTTCTTCGACACTCTCTCTACGTCCTTCCTAATTCTCAGCTATTTTAAACTTCTGTGTATGATTATTTTATACGCTTCTTCTTCTTTGATTTTCCTACCTAGTCTTCTGTTCCTTCCATGTGTTCTCTAACTATAAACTTCCTAATTCTCGTCTATTTTGAACAAAGAAACATTATAACAAGTAATATAATGGATAACGACTGAGAATTGTTAATCGGATAGCTGAGTTCCAATTCCAGTTGGTTCGTTATATTCACTTACGCGACAATACCATTGGGAGAGATATAAATCCACTCCTTACCCCCAGCTATGGGTTAATTAGTAAGACTTGTATCACCAAATCATTATCTAAAAAAATTCTTACAATCTAAAAATATTTTCTGGCATTAAATAACGTGCAAAGGGTTGGAATATAAAAGGATGGAAACTACCGCAGCCAAAAAGTGAGGGTTCAGTTTTTTCATTAATTGTAATATAGAATTGATCCCCCAATTTATATCCAAATGATAATTTCTTGTTTGTTTATAAAAATTCTGATTAGGGATAAATCTACATTTTCTCCCCCAGCTATAGGTTAATTAGTAAAATCATTATTGTCTCAAAAAACAAAAAATTCATGCAATGTAAATATTTTCTGGCTTTAAATAACATGCAAATCAATCAATCAATGTCTAGCGTTGATTAGTGAAAATGCTTTCTTTATTTTTTAAATATTTCCGCACATAAATTTGATGCTAATTTTCCTGAATAAATACGAATAAAAGACAGCATTGTTGACAATCACTGGAATCACCAAAACCATCATTGGACCCATGAGCGGGTGTGGTCGTTGGGTGACTGTGGACATGAGCCCCTGGCCAGCTCTCTACACATGTCTCAGCAGGTTTTCATTTATGAGTAGTGCGCCTTGGGAGACTGTAGACCAGACGGAACCCATCCCTCTCCAGGTGAGACCTCAGCCGATGTCCCCCGCCCCAAACTTGGAGGCTCGTCTTGGTCCACTGACACGTGGCCGTTAACCCGAAAGAGGCAACCCCTTCAGTCCTGTCCGTTGACTTCAGTCCTGTCCGTTGACTTCAGTCTAGGAAACCCAGCGTTCTGGAGGAAAATAACGGTACACTTTGATTAATGTACGTGTGAATGTATGCGTGGTACAATGGATTGTGGCTCAGAATAAGACATCGAAGTTCGAATTCCAGCCGTGTTCGTTAGATTCATTTACGCGGACAAAAATACAAAGATGGGTCGTCTGTAATGTTATCGATCCTGACATAGCATCTCAGCTTTAGTCCCACGCACCGCCTTGACGTGGCTTACCTTTGTCCTTTCTATAATTAAATAAATAAATTTTATGAGAATTGTACAGATGAGCTTGTCTTCCTGATTTCTCGATCGCATGAATGTAAGCGTACAACTAGATTGGCAATGATGTATCACCGTTTTATTGTTGAAATTGCTAGATGAACCGTAAGTTATATTCTAGAAGGTTCTTTTCTTGCACTTGTGAAAATCTCCTCGGATTTTTGCTTCCCTGCCATCTACGATCTTCAAAAGTTTAAATGCAACATCGATCTCCATATTCTGTTTCCCGGGTCTGTTGTAACCTAGAGAGGGTTACTGAATAAGGAATAACCAAAACGGATATTGGAAATGAAAATGGTAATCTTTATAACATCAACAAATACAATGCTCGCCATGAAGTATATAGACAGCAGATTACCCCCACTTACAATAGTGTCCAACGTATTTATAAGGATTGGGACATACCCATTAGGGTTCTTAGGTACGGTATATAACACTATCTATCTCTGTTCCTTATCTATCTATCTATCTATCTATCTATCTATCTATCTATCTATCTATCTATCTATCTATCTGTCTGTCTGTCTCAACCTAGAAAGGGTTAATGAATGAGGAATTACTAAAACGGAGGTTGTAAATGAAAATGGTAATCTTTATAATATCAACAAAATACAATACTCGCCAGCGACGTGAAGTAGGTAAACCACTGCTAGTGGTGGAATACTTAGACAGCATATTACCCCCACTTACAATAGTGTTCAACGTATTTATGAGGATTGGGACGTACCCATTAGGGTTCATAGGTACGGTATATAACAGCTGTTCTTTTATCTTTGTCCTCATTAACGTTTTCTGATTTTCTTTCACACTCAGTCAACCCTTGTTTCTTAGTGGCTTTATTGCCTTGCTTGGGCGTAAAATGATTAAAAACTGTTAAATTTCTCAAATACATGAATAATAATAAATGAGAACAATGTGTCCTGTAGCTAAATCTCGACAACTTCCTAGCGCCGAGTTTCGTTTGTCATTTACAGTCAATCTTAGACGAAGTTCTGCCATCCATTTACACAAGCCCGTCAAGTAGGTGACCAACTGTTGTACCTTTTGTTTTTTTGTCTTCGATGTGTCCTGTGAGTGTCAGATTTTCCAAGCCCAAACAAGGTAGGAATCCAAAGAAGTTATGAACTTTTTTTTTCTAACATTTTGCTCTTGACTGGTCAGTAGAACTCTTCTGAGTTTCATGCACAGATTGAATACTGACCACTATAAACTTTAACTATTAATATTTGTAACCTACTGTGAAGATATATATATATATATATATATATATATATATATATATATATATATATATATATATTTATTTATTTATTTAAAAATTATGACATAAATATGTTATAAAAATCACTAGAAAAATAGCTATTTTGTTTCAACACCTCTGGTGTTTTATCAAATGATGATGTTGAATGTAGATTGTAGAATAGTATTAAATTGTACAATAAAATTTGAAATTAAAATTAAAAACTACCCATTTCAAAAAATGTAGATTTGATCTATATTAAGTTTCAAATTTTAAAATTATTGAGGAAAAAGAAAAAATACGTAATATGAATTTATATATATATATATATATATATATATATATATATATATATATATACACACACACACACACACACACACACATATATATATATATTTTATATATATATATATATATATATATGGCAAATGTTATTAAAGACGACAAACATTTTAGTTCGATTAATTTTATTGATCAACTTTTCCAAATTACGAATATGCGATATATAGATACATATATATATATATATATATATATATATATATATATATATATATATATTACAAACATTATGCCTGCTTATTTTTATCATAATCCGATATTACTATATTATTTTTACGTATATTACAATTGAATGAGGCAAGAAATGCACTGTAGCAATGAAAATTACTTTTATTATATATATATATATATATATATATATATATATATATATATATATATATATATATATATATATGTGTGTGTGTGTGTGTGTGTAGTGTGTGTTTACAAGATCGTCAACTTACCAGAAAGAGAAGAAAAGTACTTGGGAAATAAAAGTGATTCTCACTGAAAGAGTGCATTTCATGCCTCATTCAATTGTAATATACGGGAAAATATTCGTCTATATGAAAGGATTATGATAAAATAAGCAAATATAATGTTTGTAATTTATTCAATTAAACATGCCTAAAAGAGAATTTGTAAAATTAGTGCTTTCCTTTATCTACGAAAATAAATTCCTGTTATGCTACCTACAGCCGCATCGCAACTCCAAAACTAAAGTACAAGTAACCTATGACCTAAATCTAATAAACATTATTTAAAAATAAAAACACAAATTTCAAAAACAAAGAAAATAAATAAATGAATGAAATAAAACAGTAAATGAATAAATGAAATAAAACGGTGTAAATAAATAAAATATAAATATATATATATATATATATATATATATAGAAATATATATTTATATATATATATATATATATATATATATATATATATATATATAGAGAGAGAGAGAGAGAGAGACAGACAGACAGACAGACAGACAGACAGAGAGAGACAGACAGACAGACAGACACAGAGAGAGGGAGAAAGACCCTGAAATGCGTAATGTATAGTCTAATAATCGCTTAAAGCGTGAACTGCTGTTCTATCTATCTATCTATCTATCTATCTATCTATCTATCTATCTATTTATCTATCTATCACAATCTGTTTATATCTATGTCAGTCTGTTCATATCTATCTATCTATCTATCTATCTATCTCAGTCTGTTCCTATCTATCTATTTATCTATCTATCTCAGTTTGTTTCTATCTATCTCAGTCTGTTCGTATCTATCTATCTATCTATCTATCTATCTCAGTCTGTTCATATCTATCTCAGAATGTTCACATTGGGAGAGTTATGAATCCATCTCTTTGAAAGCTATGAGTTGAATAGAAGTGCACTATAGTCTTGACTGGCAACTAGTCGACCGCAGAAAGTAAATGGTAACCTACCACGGGGAAAATCTGCCTAGTCAGTCATGTATCAAAAAAGACATGATCGCACAATCATGCATCACGTATGACACTTAACTGAAAGAGTCAACAGCGATTTATGTGAGGACGTTGTCGAAAGACATGATCGCGAAATCGTGCATCACGTATGGTACTTAATTGAAAAAGCCACTAGTGATTTATGTGAGGAGCTTGTGGAGAGACATGGTCGTGCAATCGTGCATCATGTATGGCACTTAACTGACTAACTGAAGCAAATTTTTTTTTGTTTTTAAATTCAGCTAAGAAACATTTTGTCTCTGGTCGCAGATTGAATAGTAAATCCCTCTTTCATTATCAACTCGAGAAATTCAAGGCCAGAAGTTACTTTAAATCTAAAATAATCATAAAAATAATAACGAAATTAACCAGTTCCTGCATAAAGTTTCTTTAAAATTTTATCTCTTTTTGCCTAATCTACCTTGCTAGTAATCTTAGCGCTGGCGAATTTAAAGACTTAAGTTTGGTTTGGTTTGGTTTATTTTGTCTTACGGCATATCAACCTTAGTGGGTTATTTAATGCCGACAACATTTTTTATTGCTGGTAATATTCTGTTTTGTCAAAAATCTGTTTCTGGTAATATTTTTCCTTCAAAATTGTACTGCTGGTAATAATTTTTTTCAAAAGAGTATTGCTGGTAATAGTTAACTATTTGCCCATAACTGGGACCCTAGCAGGTGCTACCACCCGGGGTCAGGGTGGACCTGGGAACACCAGCAATTAAGAGGTGGTTCCACGCTCCTCAAAACCTCCTGATCAGAGGCCTTGCTGCTGGATGTAGTTTATCGTCTTACCCAGGACGCGGATGTAGTTTAACGTCTTACCCAGGACGAAAAAATTTAAGTAACGCACTTTCTAAAAAGAATTGGACATCAAGCACTAATTAGTTAAATAGTTTCAGCATCCAAGACTAGGTACAGATATTTAAACAAAAAAAAATGGTATCAAAATTCTTCTGTGCATCGTGTCTTTGCGATCATGACTCTCCACAGCTACCTGTCCTTTGTAGCTCTTAGTAAATTTCGTCTTTTTGTTATCTCTCCTAATCCCTGTTCTGACAACCATTTACACAAACTCGTCATTCCTCGCTTTCGTCGCCTTCAATATGTCATGTGAGTGTCAAAATTTCCAAGCTTTCTTTCCTTATGTGACCTAGAAATGTCAACGTGTCCCTTTTGTTTTCATGTTTGTATACGTGTCCATTTTGTTTCCATGTTTGTTTTATGTGATTTTTATGTATGACTAATTTGAATATATACTTACACCTGCGTATTCCGCTGTCGTAATCAGCTTTAAGCTAAGATGAATTTCTGAGAGCACCCTGTGAAAAACAAACAATCTTCCAAATAATGCTAAAAGAAACATCGCTAATTATACAACCGTGTATGAGTGCACCTCTAGAACTGTAAATGATCACAGTCTAGCAGTTGATCTCTCCTCTGATCTAGCTTTCACAGCTCAGGAATCAGGTTCGGAAACCAAACTAGTGAGGTTCTATCATCACTAAGCAGACTGGATTTTTTGCTCTCTCAGGGAAGACCCGTGCCTTGAGCGCCTCTTGGGACTTAAACTCAACCCAGATATTGTTGAACTCGTACATACGATCCAGAGTTAAAGATGCCGGTAAAAATATCCGGTTCTCTGTACCGCTCCAGTAAGTACCTGACTCCTTCTGCTGCCGTCTACCATTACAAGAGCGAGATCAGGCCATATATGTTTCAGAAACTGCCAGGTCTTCACTTTCCAGTATCGATAGTTTCGAAAGCGTCTCTGCGTCGTTGAGAGTTATGTATTATTTTCCAACCTACAACCTCTTTCCCTTAAACGAAAAGTTGCAAGCCTCTCGCTAACGCTATTGCTTCCAGCAGTTCTTACCGTTACAGCTAAAACTGGCAATGCTACAATGTATCGAACGACCTTCATTCCCTTTGTATTCCAGTGATGAGATGTAAGTTCTACTCGAGCAGCTTCTTCCCACGCTGATTTGTGGAACCGTCTCCCAAGAGGAGGTTTACCCGATTATTACAATCTTAACCTGTTCAAGTCTCGGGTCAACCGTTATTTTCCCCACAAACCCCCATAAACTGTGCCGCTTACTTTGTAACCTTCTACCTTTAGTGGTTCTTAGGACTTGCACAGAGCGAAGATTCTTGTAAAAAATTCAAAAATAAATAAAAAGAGATGTACTTACCACCAGGGAAATATTGCCAAAGACTTCCGACAACCGGTAGGATGCGTGGACCTGGGATACTTTCAAAAGGCTTTTCTACCAAAGGCGGCTGGCTTTCCTTCATAAAAGGATAAATTTCTGGACGACGCTTCCGTTCGGCTGCCAGCGTGGACATACATTGACACCCCCTTCGCCATCTTAGTTCTCTTAACAATACGTTGCTCAAGTTAGAATTTCTCATGTCTTCAATTCTGAAAACGAACAACGAAAAAACAAACTGTTTCACTGTTGTTACATTAGAATATACTTTTATAGCTGTTTCAGGTAGCGATTAGTCCCACTCTGTGACAAGCCGTAAAATGTGCAACTGATAAAAAAACAAAACTGAATACAATAAATAGAGCGATTCACAGTAATACAAATTAGGCCTTCTAATTTCTCGTAAAAAATATGTCATCACTTTCGTGGCCAATCAGATAAATACAATCAGTAGTATTTTTGTATATGGAAAATGTCTCGTATACGAGTCGATCTGTTTGCCTTTCTCCTGGTTAGTAGAAAATGTCCATAAAATTAAAAACAAAAAACATAGCCAAAACGACGACTATGTTTTTCTACATAAACACTTTTATAGAATTATAAATTCTAGTTTTAAACCGTGAACATAAGATTGCTGGTCTCCACAGCGTTCTTCACGGAAGCACGCTGATTTAATTTCTAAAACGAAATGAAACAAATTATATTTACATTTCGAAAATAAAAACACATTTTTCGTTCTTTATTCTATTTTGCTTTTATTAAACCTACAAATGTGTCAGATCATTTTGCCGCACTCTGTATATATATATATATATATATGTGTATATATATATATATATATATATATGTTTGTTTATATATATATATATATATATATATATATATATATGTGTGTGTGTGTGTGTGTGTTTGTATATATATATATATGCAATTTTTATATATATTATTTATCTTATTTATTATAAAACGCAGATTGTGTGTGTGTGTGTGTGTGTGTGTGTGTGTGTGTGTGTCTGTACGTTTATATATTGGATCGGATTTCCTACATTTTTCAACCGATTTCAACAAAACTTCACAGGACTGCGTAAAATTACCTTGCGGTGCCAAAAAATGGAAAAACACAATTGTTTTTGCACGAAATCAATTTGAAAACACAATAAAACATGATTCTGTCGTCAGAATGAAAGGAGGACAACTCATATCGAGTTATACTTATTATAAAACCCAGGTTGTTTCTGTGTGTGTGTTCGTTTATATATGGGATCGGATTTCCTACATTTTTCAACCGATTTCAACAAAATTTCACTTTTTTTTTTTGGCAGGTAGTGTTTCTTATTGTCTTGCACACTTTTTTCTTTTATTTTACATTCAAGAATGCTTTAAAATTCCATTTACAAGACAATTGTTTATAATAAAATTCTATTCAATCGATAGACTCATAACGATTGAAAACAATGTTTTTGTTTGAGTTTGGGTTTGACTAATTCGTAAAAAAAAAAAAAGAAAAAGAAAAAACTAATTAAGACATGCGTGTCCGTCAACCTTAAACAATAATATTTGTCAATTTTATTTTTCAGTCTTTATGATGGTCAATACTTGATCTATCTCTTACTGTTACATCCCCGGGCAACGCCCTGCTCTACTGCTAGTATATTATATATGCGCGGTACTTATTGGAAAGCGCTCAATATTAGTGATAGAGTTAGCATATTTAGTTGGATTGATGTAAGTTTGTGACCCTGGGTTTCACGCTATTTGTGATCGTTAGCAAAACTAATTATTTTTTGTCTGACGATCGCAAATAGCGTGAAACCCAGGGTCACAAACTCATATATATATATATATGAATAAAGGCGAAAAGAAAACTTTTCTTAGCCGAAGCGTTTCGTTCTCTGATAAATTTTATCAAGGCAAATGTCAGGATTTTAATTTGCCTTGATAAAGTCAATTAGATGATGACACGCGTCGGCTAAGATATGATTTCCTTTAGTCTATGCACACTTTTTATCATTTTATATATATAAAAATAACAGCCACTGTAATCATTTATAAGTTCATTGACACGAAATTTTATCGTGACCAATCGATAAAAAATAATCATTTATTTTATGTCTGATCATTTATCTGTCTAGATTAAACCTTAAATAGAAATGTGTTGCCTAATAAGTACTAGAGTGCGCTAATGAATCAGCTAAAAGTATATAATCATCTCCATATGTAATCTTATTTAATCTCTTCCTAGACTACACTCTACTCGTATACATGCACAGATGTGAAGAGATGGGCACCGATCACCCCAGAAATTTACTAACAGTAAACAGCGTTCCTGCTTCTCCGCCCGAGGCTAATGTGCAGAGGGTGAAGGGAGCTATGCTGAAGACATAGGTATAAATCCTTGGCATAAGAATGATCTCGAACAAAAAATCATCTATCAAGTTTTCAAAGAAGTAGAAATCAAGATAAACCTTTCGAAAACAGAAATTATGATCTGGAATTGGAATGAAAGCAATGATGCACCTACCCTGAATCCATCATAAAAATTCAGGATCTGGAATTAGTAAATACTAAATCCTTTAGACATCTTGGTGTATGGAACAGTTATGACAAATTTAGTATAGGAGTTGGGGAAATTGAACAAAAGGAATAATAATGTTAATAATAGTTTCTCCTAATACCTCAAGTTGCAACAAAACTAAAATAATTAACCTAAAAACGAGAACCATTTACTTAAATAGCCTCGTCAGATCCAGACTTTCATATGGATACAATGTATGGTGCCAAACTCGTTCAGAAATATCTAATCTGTAAGCTGTATACAACCGCTTTCTCAGATCGTTAATTAAAAATGGCTTCAAGCTGTTGAAGCGTGTATGCCTCAGCAAGGAACATCCTTCGTCGAAGCTCATAGACTAGTGCTACAGAATCACAAAGAACTGTATTGATAACAGCAACCACATCATTTGAGGACTTTCAACAGCAGCAATAAATAAAATGGATTGCACACGTAACTGGAATTGAGAACAATGTTGACAAAAATGTTGACATTCCACACCACTTCAAATAAAAATATCTGTCTATATTTCTCAGATGAGGTATTGTAACTAATTACAATATTTGGAATGTTGTCCTCATCTTTGTTCTAGATTATTCTAATTCCATGAGCCATGTCTTTTTTTGGGAGAACAATGACATAATCAAAATGTTGACATTCCACACCACTTCAAATAAAAATATCTGTCTATATTTCTCAGATGAGGTATTGTAACTAATTACAATATTTGGAATGTTGTCCTCATCTTTGTTCTAGATTATTCAATTCCATGAGCCATGTCTTTTTTTGGATATCTCAGTAAATCTAACTCCGTAGACTAAATAAAGGGTTCAGTTTGAAATTCCAACGTATATCACCTGAAGAAGGTCGGAGCGTACAACGGTCGAAACGTCGTGAATATGGCAATAAAGATTACAACACTCTGAATAATGTAAATAATGTAAATAGCTAAAATAAAAAGTTAGGAAATAAAACCCAACCGATACTGGAAAAGGCGATAACAGTTATTGAAATTGAAAAACCAATTTTAGTGAACAATTGTTTTAATAGAAATCTATATAAATAAAACGCAGTGAACGTGTGACCGTCCGGCCGGCCGTTTTTCGATCTCAGCGAATCACAAACAACCTGAAGGTAATAACTACTGTAGTTACACGCGATTAAAAAATAAATAAATTACACATTTAAATATAAATATCGAACTGAATGGCAGGTTTTAAAAAAAAACAATTCTTTATTAAAGGTTTCACTTTAATTTTGCTTGTCGTTGCAATTGCAATTGATATCATCTCATTAAACCATAATTAAAATTTAAGCGGGCACATTACGTTGCTCATGTGTTTTTTTTTCTTTTTCTATCACGCGTACCGTGACGTATTCGAAATACTACACAATTCTGGTTCCTTAATATCTTTTAAGAGTGACTTTATGTGAAGGGATCATAACGAATGGTGATTTTAAAAGAAAATAAAAGTTGCGTACAAAATAAATGTAAAACTACAGAACATTGGTTGCGTATACGAAGAAAGATTGTGCCGAATTAAGATAAAATAATTTTATTATTTCTAAATTCTTATAACTTTTACGTACATAAGATGCTGAAGGTAAAAGGCCGAAGGTCCAAAAGACTTCCGCAGGAGCTAGCATAAAGTACGCCGAATAGCGGCTTCTAGGCTAGTATTTATATATGTTTCCTTGTAAAGAAACGCCTATTATTACCATTATCAAGGCAAACAGCAACTAACGCAATAGGAATTGGAATGACTATCTGAGAGCTTAAGAGTAAGTTATGTTTTTTTCTTTTTAATTTTACGAAAACGAAAATTGAAAGTGATTTAAATAAAGCATAACACAAACAGTTTCGTATTACGCATGCGCGTGAATGCCTGCCCAAATGCGCTTTCATTTATTTTCAGAAGTGAATTGTTACAAGAAAAGGACGACGACATTTTTCATTTGTTAAAGTAATTTCTCAGTCGCAGAAAAAAAAATATCAAAGAAAACTTTAGATTCAAATTTTAGTCAAGATTTCAAATAAGTATTTTTTAGCATTCTGTTGCATTCATATTCCAAACACTGGAAGAAATATTTCAGATATCATAGAGATATCTATTTATGTCAGGTCACTCTACGAGTACTATTGGCATCATGTAACCTATGGTTGGGTTATCGGTGACTAAATCGGTTCTCCCGCCAAGATTTTCTAGTGAGAAGGATGACTAGACACACAGCAGTATTAAAAACGAAACCTGTCGTGGGGTGGATGAAATTTCTTGTGTGGTCAACGGCCATCTAGCACGATGGGGTTGACTTGGCTCCATAGCTCCAGTGTTGCAATGACACAGTATTGGTAGGTGGAGGGCTGAAGTCAATAGCCTCTCTCTCTCTCTTTCTCTTTCTCTCTCTCTCTCTCTCTCTCTCTCTGATTATTTCCTCTTTTTCCATTAAAAAATCCCCTTGTTTTTCTGTCTGTGTCATGGTGATATATACTACAGGACTGCTCATATTGCAACTAACGGCTATAAATGGAAGCCTATTTCAAAATATTTGAATTTCAGAAGTCTTAGGAGAAAAATTAAAATTTAAACAACATTCTTAATAAATTACTTTTTCATTAATCCTAAAAATATTATATTTGCTTCTATTTTCTTTTTTTTTAATGGTAAACTAAGCAAAAATTCGGGCTGATCATATCACGTTGAAATACCAGTTTCCTTACGATCACCATAGTTAAACAACATCGAGACTGGCCAGTACCTAGATGGGTGACCGTTTGGGCATATGAGATGCTGTAATCTTGGATATGCTGGTGGTGTAATGGTTAACGACTCTGAATTGTTAATCGGACAGCCGAGTTCCAGTTGGATTCGTTATATTCACTTATGTGCAAATACCGTTGAGAAAAGTATGAATCCACTTCTTCTCCCCAGCTATGGGTTAATTAGTAAGACTTGTATCAGTAAGTTATTACTACCTCAAAAAATATTATTACACTCTAAAAATATTTTCTGACTTTAAATAACCTGCAAAATGTTGATAATCCGTAAAAAAAAACAAATAAATCATAAAAAAATTCAACATGCTTTTGTTTTTAAATATCTTTTACAAAGAAAAGTATGAATTATAAAAAAATAAATTTTATCATCAGTCGATTTGTTGTTATGAATAAGACTATCATAGAAAGATATTAAATCAATTTTACGTAACAAATAATGAAATTCTTAAATAAATTTCGCAGTGCAAAAGCAAAATCAACGAAAAAGACTCCGGAAGAAAAATCTACGTTATAAATTATACATTACTGCAATGTGTGTTTAGATTTCGGTGTCATATTTCTGTCTTTTGTTAAAACAAACACTTTCTACATATTTAAACTTGTTTCACGTTGAAATACCGGTTCCCGTACGATCACCGCCGAAGTTAAGCAACGTTGAATCGGGTCAGGAGCTAGATCGGTGACCACTTGGGAATACCAGGTGCTGTCACACACGATGTGCAGGTGGATAATGGAAAATGGTTCAGAATTGTTAATCGGAGAGCCGAGTTTTAATTCCAGTCGGGTTCGTTATATTCACTTACGCACAAAAGCCCTTGGGAAAGGTTTGACACTATCCCTTCTCTCCTAGCTATGGGTTAATTAGTAAGACTTGTATCAGTAAATCATTATTATTTAAAAAAAATTCTTACAATCTAAAAATATTTTCTGGCTTAAATAACCAGGAAAGGGTTGATAAACCGTAACAAAACGAATCAATCACGCGACCAAATATGATTAAAGAATTTTTATTTTTTTGCTCCAGCCATAAAATATTTAAAATCTCATTGTAAGCAAAAACAAATTTAGGCATTTATTTTTTTTTTTATTATTATTACTTTTTTAACCTCTCTCTCTCTCTCTCTCTCTCTCTCTCTCTCTCTCTCTCTCACTCTTTCTTTCATTCTTTTCTTTCATTTTTTTTTTTTTCATTTTTTCTTTCTCTCTTTTCTCCCTCACTATCACTTACACTCTGTTTCTCTGTCTTTCTCTCCCTCACTTTCTCTATCTGTCTGTCTGTTTGTCTCTTGCTCTAAAAAGTGTTTACAACGTTCCAGTTCTATTTCTAAGTTTTCATAACCGAATTTTTATTAAAGTATTCTGTTTATAGCAATGACCTTTAAACTTTACACAAAGAAAAGCACAAATAAGTAAGGAAGATTATGTCATGCTAGTCCTCGAAGTGGAGAGGCCCTGTCATAAAAAAATAGCATTCGAATTGGATACTTTTACTTTGGTACGAGTACAAAACATCTGGCATTAGGGTTCATGGAACTGAATCAGTTAAAAAACTGACGACATATAACTAAACCTTTTTTTAATACAATGTCATTTTCCAATCGCAATAATTTAAATGGTGTTTCTTCTATTTTCTGTGTCCCTTGAGGACGTCACCGTTATGGCTCTCCACGACATCCTGTCCCTTGTATCCCTTAGCACAGTTTATTTGGTTTGCATATCAGCCTCAGTGGATTATTTAATGCCGACAAGTGCTGGAAATATATTTTGTTTTCCAAAAATCTATTGCTGGAAATAATTTTTTACAAAAATATATTGCTGATATTAAAACCTATTTTTACACTTCCATAGTGTTTAGACCCCAGTTTGGGTGTCAACTAAATTGCCCGCAGCTGGGACCCTACAGGTGCTACCCCCCTGGGTCAGAGTGGACCTGGAAACTCCAGAAATTTAGAGGTGGTTCCACGCTCCTCAAAATCTCCTGTTCGGAGGCCTTGCTACCGGGTGTAATTTATCGCCTTACCCAGGACGCGGATGTAGTTTATCGTCATACCCAGAACGGTAGCACGGTTTGTCTATTTACCAAACACCCCGCCTTCTTTTCGCTATCCATTCACGCAATGTCGTCAGGTCGGTGGTTGTCTTCCTTCTGTCCGCCTTGCCTTTGATATGTCCGATGAGTGTCTAATGTTGTTTACCCAAGGAAATATTTGCGCAAATATCTAGTTAAAAGAGAATAGTGTACACACACACACACACGCGCACACACACACACGCACACACACACACACACATACGTGCGTGAACTTAGAAAGAAGAAGCATGATGGAGTAATGGATAGTGGCTCGGAGTGATGAATCGGGGAGCCGAGTTCGAATTCTATTCGGATTCATTACATTCAGTTACATACTAATACCCTTGGGAAAGGTATGAATCCTCTTCTCCCCTTCTTATGGGTAAATAGCAAGACAGACTGGGTTCTATAGCCTTGTGTGGAAACCGGTCTAGGAGAAAGTAACCCTGAATTCAAAACTGTATGTAGCTCTGGTGTAGTACGTACTATACAGCTAAAGGAAAGGATCGTTCGCATTGGCTCGTTGATCTCGACTAGGGTCGGAGAAAGAATTAATGAAAATAAAAAAAAAGAAATAAAAAAGAATGAGAAAGGAAAGAAAGTAATGAAAGAATAAAAGAAAGAAAAGAAAGACAGAAAGAATGAATAGCAATCGGTACCCGCACGCATCCGATCATCGGGATCATCATCCACTCTCCTTATTCCCTTTCCCTCCCCTGGTGGCTTGTGGTGGTGGTGGAGATGGTTCACACAGCCGAGTCTACTCCTTGAGGAAGAGATTAGCATGAATTTGATTTTGTTGAACAAGTCTGCACGACAGCGAAGCCCACACACTTGACTAGAAGCGCCTCCCTCGGGCCTCAAAAATGAATGAATGAATAACTGAAAGATAGGCTGAAGGAATGAAGAATGAATGGATGAATGAAGGAAAGAAAAGAAAAAAATGAAAGAAAGGAAGACAGACGTAAAGAATAAAAAGAAATCATGGAAGAAAGAAGAAAAAATAGAAAGAATGATAAAAAAAAAGAAGGAAATAATAAATGAATGCAAAAAAGAATGACAGAATTATTTAGAGAAAGAAATAAAGAAAGAAGCAAATGAATGAAGGAAGGAAGGAAGGAAGGAAGGAAGGAAGGAAGGAAGGAAGGAAAGACAGGTTATAAGAGAAAAGAAACGATGTCAAAATCCCGAAAAGTTTGAAAGAAAAAATGAAAGAAAGAAGTAAAATGAATAATTAAAAGAAAGAATTAAAAAAGAAAAATGAATGAAAGAAAGATAAAATGAATGATTAAAAGAAAGAAAGAAAGAAAAAATGAATGAAAGAAACAAAGAAAGGAGAAAATGAATGATTAAAAGAAAGAAAGGAGAAAAATGAACGAAAGAAAGATAGAAAGAGGAAAATAAATGATTAAAAGAAAGAAAAAAACGAATGCTTAAAAGAAAGAAAGAAAAATGAATAAAAGAAAGAAAGAAAAAATGAAAAAAGAATGAAAGAAAAAAAATTAAGGAAAGAAAAGAAAAATGAATGATTAAAAGAAAGAAGAAAAATAAATGAGTAAAAGAAAGAAAGTAGAAAATTGAATGAAAGAAAAATGGAAGCTTAAAAGAAAGAAAGAAAGAAAGAAAGAAAGAAAGAAAGAAAGAAAGAAAGAAACGAATGCTTAAAAGAAAAAAGAAAGATGAAAAATGAATTATTAAAAGAAAGGAAAAAATGAATAAAAGAAAAAAAAAAACAAAAACACAGCCTTGCCTTGATGTTACGTTAAAACACCAGTGGGTCCTCATTTCTCAAGTTCATATTGCTATCATATTTTGAAAATTTGTCAAGTTTGTAGACAAATAACATTAGTAAACCATATTCGTGTTTCTTTCTTCTCCCTTCCACGTGAATCTATTACTTCACTCTTTGGTTCAACGTCAGTGTTATGACATTATTCTTCAGGCTTTAATTTCTTCTTTAGAAATCTTTATTTGTTTACCGTTTTATATTCCTTTTTTTCTTTTTTTATAATTCTTTCTTTTTGTCTTCGTCATATTTTCAGGTCATTCGCTTTTTTTTTACCATGTCTTACGACGAATCTATTGTTACACTTATTTCTATGTATCACTATATCTTAAAACGCTTAGACAATTGGACCATCGAAGCAGACAGAGTAACACAATACGAAACGAAATCTTGTTGAATTAGGCTTTCAACAGGTCGTATGAATTGCGAGAGAAAAATGTAACGCGTAAGACATTATTGGCACTGATACTATAAAAAGAAAACTACAATACATATCAATTCGGCATTTAATCTCGAAGTTGTCCACTTCTGAAGCTGCAAACTTTATCCAGCATCGATTCCAATGACGGATGCATTCCTGGAACTCCAATTGTGGGATGCAAACTCGTCGCATTCTCTTTGACTTACCCGACTTCTTGAAGTCTTTTTTTGGTTCTGTCAAATGGGATTTGATTTTTGAAGAGGAAGGGGCGAGATCTGGGGAATATTGTGGTTGTCGGACCTGGGGAATGTTACTCTTAGCTAAAAACTACTGCACAAGCCATGATCACTGATGGAACGACTGTGGTGTGGTGGGACGACCACACTCTATACACTTTCCTTCCAAGCATTGCTATAAACAACACGAGTGAGCTAGAACGGTATAACTTTGTGTGTATGCACGACATAATTCATTGTCCAATTTGTACCAAGTAGCTTCATGCTGCGTACTTTAGCTCCGTTGCCATTTCCCCGTAGACCCCGCATACACGGAGTCGGGTAGCTGTCTACCACCCGAGATGAGACTCTGCCCTTCAGCAAAATCTTGTCTAGGTTCTTCTCTGCACAGCTGGAGACGAATCTCCAACTAATTGCCGAAGCAAGGTTTTTTTTTACCTTACTCCACGCGAGGCAGGGTGTGGCACAAGGAGTTTTTAATGCGGGGCTAAAAACCGAGCCCGTTGGCTCGGGTAAAATTTCCCCGTAATCTCCAACTAATTGCCGAAGCAAGGATATTTGCCAACCGCCCCACGTGGTCAGATGTGGCACGAGGCCGAATTTAACGTGGGGTATCCGAGCCCGTATGCAAAAATTCCCGTAGACCCCGTAAAAAAACGGGGTCGGGTAGCTGTCTACCACCCCAGACGAGACACTACCCTTCGGCACAGATTCATCTGGGTTCCTCTCCGCCCGAAGGTAGAGAGATCGTCCAGTTCAGCTGGAGACAAATCTCTAACTAATTCCTGAAGGAAGCCTCCAGGTATATCCTGTGCTCACTATATATAGCTACTGATATAGTCAGTCCATATAGGCGATAGGGAGTGTGGGACATTCCATTACAACAGTCTGCTTCACACTTATCTGCGGTATTTTGAACAGGAGAAGAGATTTGTCTCTTGTTTCGTATTGGATTTCCGGTTTTTTAATTCTCTTTCATTCGTCTAATTCTTATTCTTAGTATTGGTCCATTAGTTACCCGGATTCATATGTACCTGATGAAGCCCAGAGCTCACAACGGCAAAAATATTGCGATAACAGCGAGAAAGATGAGGGCAATAGTCCGAATGTAAATAAATTCTGTTTCTGTTTCATCATGCCTATTTTAACGGAGGGACTTATATCCTGCCCAGCTTAGTTATTCTTGCCTAATGGAGATTACTAATTAACATATTCAACTTGTAAAATAAAAGAATTAAAAATAACATTTTTACTAACCATTTCCCCTGTAGCCTTTTGTGATCTTTATAAGTATGTGATTGTCTAGAGAATCTCCTGACAGGTGAAGACGAGACTTTAAGCAACGGAAATGTTGTTCTAAAGGATGCTGAGAATACCATGGACCGAACATATGAGCAATGATGGAGTTTTAGAGAAAATAGAAGCAAAAAAGGACATACTTAACAGAAAGAGACAACTAATTTGGAAATTTGAAAAAGTTAATAAAAAATTGGAAAGACAGATATACGATTTTTTAACCAGATTAATATTTTATAAGCATTCTTAAATTGAAAAATTTTGAAAAACCAATAACATTCTCGCTTCTGTATATAAATACTTGTTACAAAATAAAATCTTTGCGCTTGCCTTGAGGACGAGATGCATCGGCTGATAAGTTTTCCTTTGTCTTTATACATATTGTCCTTTTACAGATATATTTTGTCTGAAATTTTACACGCAAATACACACACACATATATACACTTTCTTGCAGATTCGCACGTCATCTCTCGAAACTCAGTGCAATCCCTGTGCATATCGACCAGCACATCGCGAATGACTAAAATACAAATATCAACAAAAGACAAATATTAGTGGATAATACCAAAATATTATACAACAACCAATGAAAAAAATGACTCAAAACCCTAGAAGCTATTAATTATACAAAATAGTCAACCCATATTAAAAAAAAAATCTTTTACCACAGGAGACTGAATCTTGAAGTGCATATGGTATATTTAATGTACTCTCCCTCACTCTCTCACACACACGTACGCGCGCACGCGCGCACATATACACACATGCAGACACAAACACACATATATATACTATGGTAATTCACCGTTTATCAACTATGATATTATAGCAAGAGACAAATCTTATTACAAGGGAATAAATTTCCCGTTAAAAATACACGTAAATAACTCAAACTTATTAAACAAGAGAAATGAATTAATGGTTACATGTAGGCACAAAAATAAATATGTGCTTAAATACGTTGATCCAGATTAATTTTTAATGTAAATTACAGTTTATCTTTAATCCTAATTACGGTTTGTTATTTTTTTAAAAAAAGAACAAATAATCTCCCCTTAATATAAAAATAAAAAAATATATTCACAACAATATTTTTTATTTTTTATACTTATTTTATATACAAATCCCGTTTATTTGAAATGCCAAATATAATTTTTAAAATTAAAGGAACTATAACCCCCGTATAATATATAACTGCGCCAACATTGCAAGAACCAGATTTATTTTTTAAAATTCAAATTACATAACGATCAGTCTTAACTCAGCACTAGAAGACTGCATTGTGCATGAAATTCAGAGTTCTGTTATCGGTGAGGAATATATATATATATATATATATATATATATATATATATATATATATATATATATATATAAACAAATTGCATCTTTTTTTGGTGCGGCATCGTTCCCAATAATAGGCCTTGTTTGTTCTTTTTTTTAATGAAACATGCACACACACACACATATATATATATATATATATATATGTATGTATGTATGTATGTGTGTGTGTGTGTGTGTGTTTAGGTAACATATCTTCATTCAATCATGTTTCTTTGAATAATATAGACATATTGTGTCTATTTATTTTTATACTGATTCTCTCCAGTCATAGTCATAGTTCGCCTTCGCGTGTTTTTAAAAATCTTTATGAAAGATTTATTTGACAGTTACAATGAGTTTGTTTTTTCTAATTTATCCCAGAATATGATCTCAGAAAAAATTTAATTCTAATTTACCCTGAAGATGATCTTGGGTTAAAATAAAAAAAAAATACGTACAGCGCCTTCCTTGCTAGATTTCATCTCAACATCAAGAAGCTGATTAGACAACTGGAAAGGACCACTATAAAAAATTTGTAAACACAATGTATCTATAATATATATAGTATTAAGTTGTAAGAGTGTTTTAGTGCCAACATTTTTGGTTCTTTTCCCGTAGTTTACTAGTGGGAAAGCGTTTTCGGCACGGTGTTTTCTGCCATAAAGTGCTCGATATCAAAAGGTAAAGATAGATCGTTAATAGAATTAATGTGGAGAAACTAAATTACTTAACTGAGTGGTGTTGGTTCAATCATGCCGACTTCGAAGTTTCGTGAACGCATTGCAGTAATACTTTCACTCTTTAGGTCTGTTTTTTTTTTTTATATATATATATATATATATATATATATATATATATATGTGTGTGTGTGTGTGTGTGTGTGTGTGTGTGTGTGTGCGTTATTATTTAGAAATCCTACCGTTTTTTCCAATCTGGAATCACACATACGACGTCAGATTTCACGTTCGAATATTTAAACCCACAAGTCGATAAGCGTGATGCAATTTTCCTTGCGTCATCAGGGGTGGGAAATAAATTTCAACAGCTATTGAATCCGGACGATGGTCAACACTGGTGTTTGTTTTTCATTTCAGAGGTCAGCAAATGGTGAACACCAAGAATTCTCAAATGTCGTCTTGCAATGTCGATGTTTCTTAAATTCATAATTAACCATTTTCAAAGGATCGAAACAGCGTAATTCGCGTTCGTAACATAGACACTGTTTTCCATTCTTCCCCTTCTGTCGTGTTTCGTGAGGCGGCCATTAATGGTGAAAAAAACTTTTTTCTTCCATTTTCCCCACCTCAATCTACTCGTTAACCTCACCTCTGAACAGACACGTTTAGTGCAAGCCTGGGAATTCTTACCTCTTGTGGTCTTAATGTTTCCTTTTAATACTGTTTTCTTCGCTGCGGTATCCAATCACAGCAGAGATATTGCGATCAATCTAGCTGAAGGAATTCGGAATTCAAAAACAGAATGCAATGCTCTTGAGAATTAAGTCTGATTAATTAACTCAGATCATTAGTAGGTACTATTTGATGAATGTTTTTGCTGAGAACGAATTCCGAAGCCTCGAGAAAAGAAGAGCGAAAAAAATTCAAAGAAAAAGAGAACGAAAAGAGAGAAAGAAGAAACACATAAACTAAATATATATATATATATATATATATATATATATATATATATATATATATATATATACGAGGGTAGAATGAAAAGTTCATATGATGACCAAAATATAAATGTAAGTAGACACACACCTGTTGGTAAACTAAAAAGAAAAAAAAGACATGCAAATGTACCAATTGGTCCGTCACTTAAATTTATATCTTGGTCAGCCTCTGAACTTTTCAGCCGACTATCGTGTATATATATATATATATTAGTTAATTATAGGTACCACCAAAAAACGCGATACTTAAGGTTTAAAATGTATTTTTAAAAAGGAAAAATCTTTCTTGAAGCTTTTATTTTCGTATTAACTTTAAGCTAATAGATTAAATTTAATAATTCCGATCAGCAAAATACTTTGCTGTATTTCAAAACTAATTTAAATTGACTGTTTTATTGTTTTTTGAAATCGTCAAAAATCGCCGATTTTAGCCATTTTAGCCATCTGTCAGCACAGTATAATTCTCTTTATTGGAAAAAAAAATCAAAAATAAAATATACTTTTCTTTATTTTAGGAATATTAGCTGATTTAAAGTTTAATTAATCTGATTTGAAACAAATATTATTTTTAGTTTGAAATATCTCACAAATGCATTTTTAACACAGATGTTTTGATTAGGTGTTGACTCATTGACAACTGAAATTTTTTCTACGGGGGACATATCTGTAAAAAAAACATTTTAAGACAATAGTGTCCATAATATATTAAGGCAATAATGTTCATAATAAATCTTATTCATAATAGCAATTAAAAGCTTTTCTTTTTCAAAAAAAGACGCTAAAATTTCCTAAACTACTAATCTTTGGTCACCCTACCGCCGCTGACGCAAGAAAAATAAAATTTGATACAAAATTTCGAAGGTTCTAAAATGCATTAAAAATATATAATACAGTATAATATATATTTCATAATTAAAATGTTCTTTGGTCTTTCCTCTTAATAATAACGTAAAGATTTTGCCGATAAAACTTTGTTTTTATGAAGTTTGGGCATTTTTTCATCATGTATGCTCATTTTTCAGTGAATTTTTATATTGATGTTTTTTTTTTTAATATTATATGCATTATTTATTATTGATTATGCAATTATTCATTGTGGATTATTATTGTTACATTTACTTTTGTTTATATATATATATAAAGTTTGCTTTCTGGCCATTTTCTTTTTCTTTATCCAGTATTGTTCTCTTTATTCGAAACTGTATGTGGATGAGAGTTTAGGTTTTGGCAAGCTATTCATTGGTCCAACCAACGTTTTTTTTTATTTTTTGTTCTCCTTTAATATTTTTTATATATATATTTTTTATTAATATATATATATATATATATATATATATATATATATATATATATATATATATATATATAAATTCAAATGTAACGAGAACGAAAAGAATATAAATTCAAACTTTCATAGCATTAATTTAAAAGTGGGCTCAATACCAAGAGATGTCGAGATGCGTTTGCATCGAAACAAAAGTGCATAAATATATAATATATATATATATATATATATATATATATATATATATATATATATATATATACGAGGGTCGGTTAAACGGTTTATAGCCTCCAAAAATGCTCCAAAACAAATAAATGCTCCAAAACAAAGTTTTATCAGCAAAATCTTGATATTATTAAGAAAAAAGACCAAAGGATATTTTAATGATGAAATTATATTTTTCAATTCTTTTTAGAACCTTCGATGCTTCCCCGAATGTTACAATGTTAACCTCTTCAAGTCAATCGTTACCTATCTTCGATATCTACATACTTGTCACTTCCTACTTCCAACGCTTACGTTCATATAACAAGCATCATTCAGTAATCCTCTACTTTGAGTGTCTCTCGAGCCATGTACTTATCAACACTAATCCCCCGGAAAATCTAATTCCGGTCGAGCACTCCTGAGAGAAAACGCGAATTAGTAAATAATGACTACTACTGCTAATACTGCAAAGCTCTTCTGTGAATTGATCCCTCTTGGTCATTGGCGGGTTTATTCGAAGAATAAGCATGTAAAAACCCGCCTTCCTCTCAACCTGGTGCTGATAGCTCAGGAGTAAAATCTCTGACTGATTCCAAATCAGTCGGGTTTCGATCCCGGCTTGAGGCAGTCGGATCTCTAGCCACACTGATGAGCTGTGATACAGCAAAACACTCTGTCTGTGGATGACAATATATATATATATATATATATGTATATATATATATATATATATATTAAGAAATGGACAAAGTTCGACAATTTATTTATTAAAGACATTTTTATGTTTAACGTTCTTTTTATAGATACAAGTATTTAAGTAAATATTTAAGGCCGGTAAATGTTATTTAATACTGTTTATTATAAACAGAGCATTTACTTAAATACTTGTATCTATAAAAAGAACGTTAAACATAAAAATGTCTTTTTATATATATATATATATATATATATATATATCAATCACATGTTTCACATATCAATCACATGTTTCAGTGTTATTAAAGTTTCATCAAAGATATATATATATATATATATATATATATATATATATATATATATGTATGTATGTATATATATATGAGTTGGGATCAAAGACAGATGAAATATGAATACGATAGAATGATGAGATAAAGAAATTAATTTTTAATTCCTTGGAACTTCAAATGGACGCGTTGTCTTTCCTTGAATTCGGAACGTTTGTTTAACAAGTCAAATGCAGGTGAAACATGATTAACCAATAAAAATCAAACCACACTAAATTAAACATACCTGAAATTCTTTTTTCTTTTTCTCTATATCTTAGTCTTTGATGAAAGTTTAATAACAGTGAAACATGTGATTGATATGTGAAACATGTGATTGATATGTGAAACATGTGATTGATAAACGTTTCCTCTTTGTTCTTTATCTTATCATATATACAGGGTGTATCAAAGATACTTTTACAAATTTTAGGATTAAGTTCCTCACACCAAAAACAATGACAAAATTTCATATCAACATATGTCTGCAAATCCTTTGTTTTGGGGTTATTAAGTTTAAAGAAATATATTATAGTAGATGGTGCTGTGTTGTCATGTAGCCTCGGTTACATTTGTCATTCGTGTACATTTATAGCTAATCTGTCTTCAGCGTTTAACATGTATAGCAATGAGTTAACTGAGAAGTGTTCCATTTAACAATGGCAGGACATTCATATCGTAAGCAGGCAGATATGATTTTTACATACAGCCGCGCAAATGATAATTGACGCGAGACTGTATTGGTGTATCAGATTTGCGTTTTCAGGCCGAAGGCAGCCGAGTCAGCCAATCTTTGCCGCTGTTCATTTCGTGTTTCTGGAACAGGATCCGTGGAACCACAAACTATGGTAATATGTATTTTTGGATTGTATTTTGGATTGTACATTTAACAGCGTCTACCGTAAACTTTAAACTTAATAACTCAAAAACGAAGGATTTGCGGACACATGTTTATAGGGACTTTTGCGTTTATTTAGTGTGAGGAACCCGCCCCAATGTTTGTAATTGTATTTTTGATACACGCTGTACGTATGTATAAATGGTGGACTCTCCTGTCGTATGAGGGTTAAGCATCTCAGTTCCTAGGAACTGACAGGCCAGACACCAGTACATATGATTTGATTAAAGTGGTGAAAGCCTTTGCGCAGAACAAATCACACTTTTTGAAGGGCCGAATACAGAGACCTGGTGCACTACGTGCCACAAGCTCCCCAAACGATGCTCTGCAGGTTTTGAATTCAGAGTTGTCCTTTTCCTGGACCAGTTGCCATTCAAGGCTATAGAACCCAGTCTGTCCTGCTATTTACCCCTAGCTGGAGGAAAAAGAGGAGGATTAATACCTTTCCCAAGGGTATTAGCACGTAAGTGAATGTAATGTATTCGACTGGAATTCGAACTCGCTCCTCTCTCTCTCTCTCTCTCTCTATATATATATATATATATATATATATATATACCATTCATGAAAATAATAAACATAAAATAAAAATTCTTGAAGCTACCTATATTAAAAATTTGAAACCAACCCTTAATAAAATTAATTATGAATATTACACCAATGTTTACAGTAGATAACTTAAAATATCTAGGTTTTAACTTATAGTTTTAAAAAGTTTTTAAATTTTAGGTATTTCATGACTTAGCGCGCCTGACTTTTACATCATAAAATTTAAATCATACAGCACATAACCTTAGCGTTTTTCACTTCACAAGTAAAAAAATTAACTTTCAAATGAACACAACAATTTTGACTTAGAAAAATGATGAACACAATAATTTTCGTCTTAGAAAAACAACACCCTGATGATGACATTGTGCTAATGTCGAAAGTACTAGGTATAAATGAATATGTATCAACATGGTAATTTTCTCTCTTCCTTTATTAAGGAAACTAAGAAGTTTGTCCGTGAATATGATAGGATCCTATTGAAAATAAGTTGACAAAACTTGTCTAAATTACTGAATGAGACATGTCTTATATATATATATATATATATATATATATATATATATATATATATGGTTGTATATTTGGGCAGCAATCTCTCCTTAATACATGTTTTATTAAATAAGATTGACAAGCTACATTTAACGAGTATGTTTTGAAAATGTCATTTTTCTTCTCTGTGAACGAGTGTTTTCTTATCTAGATTTAATCAGCGCAGAAATTGTACACATGTTTGACTCCGATCGTTTTCGGTTAATCTCTTAGCTGTTTTTCAAGGATTTTAGTCATGATAAATGGAGTGTTAAGTGCTACTTGAAAAAGTGATAACCGCCAATAACGATCTGCATGTGAGTGTCTATCTATTTTACTTTAAAGTATTAATGACATTAATAATTACAGTGATTTTGTAGCATTTGTAATGCTTGTTCGTATATTAAATTAAAAGCTAATAATTAAACGGTTTGTCTATTGTGCGTTGATGTGGTCAGAGTCCCACGAAAGCTAATATTTTAATAGACTCATTAGTCAATTATCATTGCATGTATATGAAAGCCACAGTATTAACATATATATATATATATATATATATATATATATATATATATATATATATAATTATAAATGCTTTTACAAGCTCTATGAAATTACGAATTTAAATCAATGTACAGATTTGCACGATTTTATATTAAGAGTGAACAAAGAATCCTAGCTACCAGGTTTTTGAAAACTAGTGAACTGAGAACAGGCAACGATTTTGTTTTACTAATACTACTACTGCTACTACTACTACTACTACTGCTACTACTACTACTACTACTACTACTAATAATAATAATAATCCTAATAACCCGTCCTCGGTATCACGATAAACGGCACCCGACAGCAAGGCCCCTGGTCGGGAGGTTTTGAGGAGCGTGAAACCACCTCTTAATTGCTGTTGTTCCCAGGTTCACCCTGACCCGGGGTGGTAGAACCTGTTAGGGTCCCAGCTACGGGCAAATAGTTAACCTACAAACTGGGATCAAAACACTATAAAAGTATAAAAAAATTATAGTAAAATTACCAGCAATACATTTTCATAGCAAAAAAAAAAAAGAAAAATTACCAGCAATACATTCTTGCGAAATTTTTTTAAAAATACAAGCAATCCATTTTTGTAAAATAAAATACTATTGCTCACAGGAAAATTAAATTTCGGCATTACATGACCCATAAAAGTTTATATGTCGCTAAACAAACAAACAAACTACCAACAATAAAAACTAGTTTTAACCTGTGATAATTTCACGGTTTTCCTATTTGAATTTTCAGATGAATCTTAATTCTTAAGTTGATTGAATAAGCACATGGCGAGTTCTACAACAATACAAAATTCCCCTATCGCATCGTTAAATATTTGAGCTTAATAACTTTAACAAAATTTTTTTTGAATTTCGTTATTTTCTACAAAACAAACATTTAAAATTGGTAAATTTTTTTTATTTCTCTGAAACAGACATTAAAGGCTTCTATTTTCTCTTCTTTCTTTCATTTTCTCACTGAAACTAAGTAGCGTCTTTGATATGTCTTTTGCCTTCTCACTTCTTTTACCAGGAGTCGTTAAACACTTCTATCTATCTATCTATCTATCTATCTATCTATCTGTCTATCTATCTATCTTTTTTTCACTGATATGTCTTTCCACGCGATCGAAACGGAATAGACCATTATTAATGGGGCATTGGCAGGGCGTAGCGGTCGTGCGAACTAACAAAGGGAGGGACAAGCACAATTATATAATAATAATAATAATAACAACACGGAACAAAAACCACGTAGAAATAGTGATCACAGATTCGAAAAAATGTGCTTTCTCTTTAACATAGGCTTAAGGTTTCATCACGTTGAAAACACCTGTTCCCGTACGATCACTGAAGTTAAGCAACGTCGAGCCTGGTGAGAACCTAGATGGGTGACCGCTTGGGACTACCAGGTGCTGGTGGTGACATGGATAATGACTCAGAATTTTTAATTGGAGAGCCGAGTTCCAATTCCAGTTGGGTTCGTTATATTCACTTACATGCAAATAACCTTTAGTAAAGGTATGAATCCACCTCTTCTCCCCAGCTATGGGTTAATTAGTAAGCGTTATATCACTAAATCATTATTATCTCAAAAAAGGTTCTTACAATCTAAAACATACTTCCTGGCTTTAAATAACCTGCTAAGGGTTGATAAGCCGTAGAAAACGAATCAATCAATCTTATTGACGTGGCAGTCTCTTCAGACTGTAACATAGCTTTGAAGATCTTCAAAAAACTATCGATATACAAGGATCTTCTTTTTTTTTTTAATCATTTCATCCCTAGGACGGAACGGGTTACTGAGTGTTAGAGAATATGAGAAAAAAACCAGCATTAAGGAGAGAAGACAATAAAAGAACAGCAATTAAGACGACAGTATAACGATTGACATGACATTTAAATCTTTGAAGATCAAAGTGCGAGTCAAGAAAATATTAGCATAGAACTTACGATTGCATCTATAATGATTAGACCTTGCCACCAATCTAGTACAGAGCTTAAATTCATAAAGTCTAGGTTCCATCAGTATGAAAGTATTTCTAGAAAAGGCACAGGGAAGCTACGTTACAGTGGGTGGGAAAGTGAAGGAAGCCGAGGTGCCAGTTCAAGACCAATGGCATTGCAGATTCTGATTTGGATTTTAACAAAAATCTCTAAATATATAGCAGGAGTACCAGACTATATTCAAAGCATGGACGAATGGTAGACTTATAAATATGTAAGTTAGATTCTGGCGAGAAAAATTGTCCAATACTACACAGTGAACCAACTTTCCTAGCAGCAAACCTAGCGATTGATTCAATATAATATTTTCACTTTCCAAATATTAGACTGAGAAGGCACAATGAGTTACTCTGCTGGAAGTTTGCTTCAGCCATGCTGATGGAAAGCGGAAACAGTTCTCCCAGACAATTACAAGAGAGCAGTTTCGTTTTGGAGGCGTTAAAATCTCAATCAATTCTTATTGATACCTTCTTAGCATTCTCAGTCATTTATATTCATCCTGTTAGCATTCTCGATCAATTCGTTTTTATCTTTCTTAGCATTCTTAATGAAATCTTATTTATCCTGTTAGCATTCTCAGTCAATTCGTCTTTATCTTTCTTAGCATTCTTAATGAAATCTTATTTATCCTGTTAGCATTCTTGGTCAATTCGTATTTATCTTTCTTAGCATTCTTAATGAAATCTTATTTATCCTGTTAGCATTCTTGGTCAATTCGTCTTTATCTTTCTTAGCATTCTTAATGAAATCTTATTTATCCTGTTAGCATTCTTGGTCAATTCGTCTTTATCTTTCTTAGCATTCTTAATGAAATCTTATTTATCCTGTTAGCATTCTTGGTCAATTCGTCTTTATCTTTCTTAGCATTCTTAATGAAATCTTATTTATCCTATTAGCATTTTCGGTCAATTCATCTTTATCTTTCTTAGCATTCTTAATGAAATCTTGTTTAACCTGTTAGCATTCTCAGTCAATTCGTCTCTATCTTTCTTAGCATTCTTAATGAAATCTTATTTATCCTGTTAGCATTCTCGGTCAATTCGTCTTTATCTTTCTTAGCATTCTTAATCAAATCTTATCCTGTTAACATTTTCTGCCAATTGATACTCTTCGATTTATCATTCTTTCTCAATTTGCCTTTCTTATCATTCTCTGTTAATGCTTATCTATCTCTTTTACTGTTTTTAGTCTATTCCAAGTTATCTAAGCTGTTCACTCTGTTTATAAACAACTGATTCAGTTTATTTATTTATTTGCAAAAATTATATCAAATTATATCAAGCGTGTGTGATTAAAAAAAAAAAAGCCAAATCTGTCATCGCAAATTAATTTATAATTTATAATTCTCGATCTAACCAAATATGGCTTCCAAAGTACATTCTGATATCTGATTTGGGTTGGGACTCTTCAACGGCGCACATTGGCATGTATATATGCGAGTATAATTTTCCAAATGTATGTTGGTCGGTATGTTCGTTTGCATAGATGTTAGTATATGTATATGTACGCGTATGTATGTGTGTATGGGTAAGCATATTGGATTTCTAGTTGAGGTTAGATGGGTGGGAGATGATTGTCAATCAGGAGAAGCTGTTCTTATGTGTCGCAAATGAAACATTCTTTGGGGCTCACGTTGAAAACACCGGTTATGCGCATGCGTATGTATGTAAAAATTTCAGACAGTATATAAAAGGACAATATAAATAAAGCTAAAAGAACAAAAACACGTCAGCTAAGTTTCCCTTTTGTCTTATTACATACATACATACATACATACATACATACATACATATATATATATATATATATATATATATATATATATATATATATATATATATATTATCACTTTAATCGTTATTTTTAGTAGATACTTATATTTGAGTAGACGGTCCTTTTATTTATTAAACACTATATTTATCTATTTTCATCTACTAGTCTGAATGTTCGAGAAATTTTATTAAAGTAAAAATATGCGTTCTCCTGCAGGCTTCGAACCTACGTCCGCCTAGGCAGGTGGAACCATCGTTAGATCCGACGTGAAAGGGGACGCAGTTTCGAATCCTGTCGGGTAGCGCATATTTTTCTTTAATAAGAATTCTCGAATATTTAGGCCGATAGACGAAAATAAGTAAATATACTGTTTAATAAATAAAAGGATCGTCTACTCAAAATACGAGTATCCACTAAAAATAACGTTTAAAGTGATAAAATATGTCGGATTAATAAATTAAAAAAAAAAACCATTACGAGATAGATCAGCAAGATTATAGCCACATGATGAAAAGCGTAACAAATATATCAGAAAGTAAGGCGGTGATGGTTCTCCACAGTTTCCGTTTCTTTATTATCTGTGAATTACCATAACTTCTTAGAGAAAATAGCGGAGCGTTTTCTTCTCCACAGTTTTGAATTCCGAGTTTTTCACCCAAGGCTAGAGAGCATGATCTACCCTGATATCTCAAAGTCATCTAGTGATATTTAACTCATAGCCGGTCAAGGCTAGAGAGATCAGTCTATCCTGATATTTAACCCATAGGTGGGAGACTCATATATCAAAAGTGCTTTCCTTCTGCTAGACTGATTGCCGCCAAGGCCTAGAGAGCTCTGTCTATCCTGATATTTAATCCATAGCTGGGAGACTTTCATATGCCATACGCGCTTTTCTTCTAGACGATATGATATTTAACTCATAGCCTTCCAGGGCTATAGATCCAAGTCTATCCTGATATTTAAATCCTAGTTTGGGGAAAGGTAAGAAAAGATGGATTCATGCCTTACCTAAGGCTGTTAGTGCGAAAGTGAACGCAGCAGATTCGGTCGTAATTTGAACTCGGCTCTATAATTCCACTTTGTGCGCCGAGACCAATTACATAATCTACATATCTAGATTTATCGAATAGTACACACGCAGTTAGCCAATGCTTCTTTTGTTATAATTTGCTTTAATCAAACAGACGATCCATCAAAGCATTTATTTATTTATTTCGTAAATATGTTGACAAAATAATTGTGGTGCTTTGTGCTAATTTAATTATAAGACAAACAATCGAATTATGGCGGGAATCCGTCGCTGGAAGGAAGTGAACATTCGTTAAAGTGGCAAAATTATGATTCTTACAAGTACATAAGTACTGATACGAACAATGCATTCCTTTCGGCCAACGAACTTCTCGCAGTTGATGATACGGTGAACTCGACTGATGCGGTCTCCTACCACCTTTCCGTTTCTTCTCCTTCTTTGTCTGCTACCGTAACTTTATTTATTTGTCTACTACTGTTTCTTTCTTCTCTATTTTCTGTCTACGAGTATCACTTTCTTTCTTTCTTTCTTTCTTTCTTTCTTTCTTTCTTTCTTTCTTTCTACTACCGTTTCTTTCTTCGCTTCCTCTGTCTATTAGCGTTTCTTTCTTTCTTCGCTTTCTCTGTCTACTACCGTTTTCCTTTTCTCCTTTCTTTCTTCGCTTTCTCTGTCTACTACCTTTTTCCTTTTCTCCTTTCTTTCTTCGCTTTCTCTGTTTACTACCGTTTCTTTCTTCCTTTCTTCGCTTTCTCTGTCTGCTACAGTTTCTTTCTTTCTTCTTTTCTTTTTTTGCTATCTCTGTCTACTACCGTTTCTTTCTTTCTTCTTTGTCTACTACCGCTTCTTTCTTTCTTTCTTTCTTTCTTTTTCTCTGTTTACTACCTTTTCTTTCTTTCTTTTTATTCCTTCTTTCTTTCTTTCTTTCTTTCTTTCTTAGCTTTCTCTGTCTACTACCGTTTGTTTGTTTCTTTCTTTCTTTCGCTTTCACTGTCTACTATCGTTTCTTTTTTTCATTCTTCTATTTCTCTGTTTACTACCGTTTCTTTCTTTTTTCTTTCTTTCTTTCTTTCTTTCTTTCTTAGCTTTCTCTATCTACTACCGTTTGTTTCTTTATTTCTTTCTTTCTTCGCTTTCTCTGTCTACTATCGTTTCTTTCTTTCTTCTCTTTCTCTGTTTACTACCTCTTCTTTCATTCTTTCTTTCTTTCTTTCTTTCTTTCTTTCTTTCTTTCTTTCTTTCTTTCTTTCACTGTCTCCTATCGTTTGTTTCATTCATTCTTCTCCTTTTCTATCTACTACCGTCTCTTTTTTTTACTTTCTTTCTTTCTTTCTTTCTTTTCTTTCACTACCTACTACCTTTTCTTTCTTTCTTGTTACTTATAATATTATTTCCGTTTTCTCTATCTCTCTCACTCTGAAATTCTCCCCCCTCTCCACTTTACTTTTAATAGCACAGATTCTCGCTAATCAGACTCTGTTAACTCTCTCATCTCTCTCAACATAACTGATCTTTGCCTCTGTATATTGGGTGCTCGACACTTGAGAATGGATTTCTCATTTATGTACATTTGGTTGTCTTGCTTTTTTTACTTTTTTAATTGATTATCTAAGTTTCATGGGAATTTATAGAAGCCATTTTTTATTTTATGGTTAGGGCTTCTGATATTTGTAGTCGTTTTTTTACAGTTTATATTGTAATGTATTTTTATTTTTTATAGCGTCCTGCTTATGAAAATAAACTACCTCCGGCAGTTAGGCCTCTGATCCGGAGATTTGAGGTTTTAAGTAGTGTGGAACAATCTCTTAAGTGCTGTTGTACCCAGGTCGACTCTTACCCGTGGTGGTAGCACCTGTTAGGATCCCAGCTATAGGCAAATAGTGATCTCCCAAACAAAGCAAAACACCATGAAAGTATAAAAATACATATTTATAGTAAAAATACTAGCAATACATTTTTATATAAAATAATTACCAACAATATGTATTTATAGTAAAATTACCAACAATACATTTTTAAAGCAAAATGACCATTAATACATTTTTAATACAATTACCAACAATACATTTTATAGGAAAATGAGCAATAATACATGTAGTTGGAGGCATACAATTGCGTTCAAAATATATTTAGTTGAAACCTTAAAATTTTTGTAAATAATATTTAGATTTCGGCATTAAATAACTCATAACGGCTGATATGCCGCTAAACAAAATCAACCAACCAAAATTATTTTCATGTCTAGTGCTTCTAATATTTTTAGTAAATTTTTACAGTTTACATTCTACATTATTTTTTTAAACATTGCAATATATTTCCTGTCAGAATTTCTGGGACTACAGGATGAGGAGTTATCATTACTATTATTTATATTCGGACTATATTTAGTCGTCCCCCCATGAGGGCGTCATGTGGCACAAGGCCTTTTTAACGTGGGCATTTCCGAGACATTAGGCTCGGCCAAAAAATAGCCCATTTGAACCCGTATAAACGGGTTCAGGGCCGGTTTTACCTCCCCGAAGGAAACTCCGCCCTTCGGCGTAGCCTCCTTCGGGTTCCTCTCCGTTCGTAGACAGAGAGTTGAACCGAACCGTCGCTCAGAAAGTGAGCGACGGACTTATATTCGGACTAATACCCTGAAAAAAAAAACAGTCGAAATGTCGTGAGAATAGAAATAAAAATGAGGACGTTAATCTGAATTTAAATGCTGTAAGATTTAAGATGTCAGATTTCTTATGTTGTATTAGTAGGTGATTAATTACGTCATTATTGGATAAGTTAAACGGCGCGATAATGTATTGATTGTGCAACCAATGTATGTGCTTGCTTGTTACTACAGAGAAATTCGTAAAATAGGTAAGAGCATTTGTAGGCAATATTGGTCTGTTGAGGCTTAAATTTTTATTGTTGCTGTATCGTTGATGGTGATCATGTTAGAGGATTTTATATTTTGTAGTAAGTGATAAGATTTATTTAGCTGTTTTTGTCGATTGGGGATATGTATCTACATTAGGTTTCCGCGTGTGGGTTGTAGTCATTGTGGTTGCTGGCACGCGAAGACAAAGTTCTTTAAAATGAAATAAAGACATTAACGCAGCGCATTGATGCAGGAACACAAGACATTCGAAAAACCAACAAAGAAACATAATTTATGTACAGAAATACAGTATTATTTACTCACAAAAAAAAAAAATCATGGTGGCTTATGAAGGCCGAATGTGCTCAGTATACACTCGACAATTTGTGTTCAAAATTTGCCAGAACTGAAGAAAATATATATTTTTTAAAAAATTAAAAACTACTTAAAATATTAAAAAGTTAAATTAGTTATATCAGCTGAGTTATACAATTGATACTAGAACCAGAAATATTTTTTCAACTTATTTTTCATATTACAATAGCACTTAAGAAATCGAGTAATGAATAACGGCTCGGACTGAGGAATCGGAGAGCCGAGTTTGAATTCCAGTTGAATCCATTTACGTGCTAATACCCTTGGGAAAGGTATGAATCCTCTTCTTCTCCCCTCAACTATGGATAAATAACAGGACAGACCTTGGATGGCAACTGGTCTACCGCAGAAAGAAATTACAACCTACTGCGGGTATTTTTACCCGCAGTAAGTTGATTTTTCTTCGTCAGACATGTATCGAAAGAACATGATCGCCTAAACGTGTATCACACATGGCCCATAACTGACTTAAGAAAATATGTATAAAAAAAAAATTTCAAATCCGAAGCTTTCTCACACCTTTGAGAAAAACCACTCTGATTAATCATGTTTTAAATAGTATAGGCCATAGTTGGGTGTTTTGAATTCAGAGTTGTCCTTCTCTTAAACTAGTTACCAACCAAGGTTATAGAACCCAGTCTGTCCTGCTATTTGCCTATACACGGTGCGGGGGGGGGGGCGGATAGATTCATACATTTCCCAGGGGTATTTTCACTTAGGTAAATGTAACGAACTCTATTTGAATTCGAACTCAGCTCTCCGATTACTCAATATGAATCGCTATCCACTTAAACTTTAAAAAAGTGGGGTAGTGATGCGGTTTGCCATTCTAAACTTATCACCGTAGAAGCCAAGACAAATATATTTATACGATGTGATTTTATGGAGTTTAAAGAAATAAAAAAAACTTTCGGAAGTTGTAAGTCCGGCTTACTTAACCGATGAGAATATATCGAAATAGAACTCCAGGTTATGAATTTTAATATTTTTTTATCATCTTTTTACATTTCATGAAATCAGGGGCCTGTCTACCTCCCCGGACGAAACTTTGCCCTTCGCAAAGCTTCGTCCGGGTTCCTCTCTGCCAAAGCAGAGAGTTCGACAGACGTCAAGACTGTATTCCGACGTAACTCAACAGCAGGTATTCTCTCTGTCAGTATAAGTATACTTTGGACGAGTCCATCTTATGTAAAAAGGGGAGAGCCCTACAACAATTACCTTATCAGATCCGACGACTAGAAGCAAGCCAATTATTTTCACTTTCGTTTCGGATACTATTCTATATTACTAACCTGTATATGTTTGTGTGTAATTAAGCAAACTTTGCATTTGTATGCTGAGTGTTATGCTGAGTAAGCATTTTGTTTTTTAGCTTCCGTAAGAGGATCAATTTGAAAACGCATTTCTATAGCAAACTGAATCCCAACTATTAACTTTTTTTTTAAATTTAGTAAAACATTTTTTTAATTATTTGTGGTGTGGAGGCCTTAACCTGTAGTGATATGAAAATACTTTTTGAAAAGAAATCATTATTTCTAGTCGAAGGGTCAACACAACCGTAATATCTCTTAAGCTATCAATAGTAATGAAGCATGTAGTAAGGATTTTTTGTACGGTGTATGTTTATTACTTTTGGCTTCGACTATACCTTACCAAATTAGCCGTAATTAGCCCCGGATGTAATGAAACTGATATTTTTCCTCTCTTAGTAACAATTTTAGATGTTATGTATGATTTTCAGCTGTAGCGATAAAACTTTATGTTTTGCTTAATGACAAAGACATCTTTAAATTCGAATTAACAGAGTTTCGTTATGGCGAAATACCTTCAACATCTGACAACGTAATTTTCTGTTTTAACCATTCCCCTCCTAATGATACAGAAATCCTAATTATCTCCGGTTGCAGCTAACCGAGATTATCCCCCCTTAGAAATAAACAATGTTTTGTGTGCATGTGTATGTGTGTGTGTGTTTATGTATGTGTGTGTGAAATTACCCCAATTGTCTGCCAAAGGACTTCTAACGATCGCTAGATAGCGTTGCCAAAAGCATTAAAAATAATAATAATAATAATAATACCAAGGACGAAAGTTCTAGAAACAAATGTAGGGCCTTTTTACTCTTTGGATGAACCCCACCCTGATTGACCATGCCTACAGAGGTGGCAATTTAACCCATAGCTGGAGGTTTTGAGTTCATAGTTATACTTCTCCTAGTCCGGTTGCCACCCAATGCTATAGGACCCAACCTGTTCTGTTATTTACCCATAGTTAGAGAAGAGATGGATTCATATCTTTTGCAAAGGTATTTTGCAGGTAAGTGAATGTAACGAACTTGAACGAAATTCGAACTCGGATCTCCGATTTCTCAATCCGAGCAGCTGCCCATTACTCCACCGTGCCTCCTAGCAGATCAGAAAAAACACGCAAAATCTCATTTCTTTTCCCCTCCTTTTTACTCAGAGTATGCCGTAGAGATAAAAAAAAAAAAAAAGAGAAAAGGTTTCTTCCTCCTTGGTAGTGGTCAGGGAGATTTTTCAAACCCCAGCAAATCTTATATCGTATTGAACACAAGACAGCATTATTTACACAATTTATATTAGGACTACTGTCCTCCTTATTGTTGTTGTCACAACGTTTCGGCCGTTTTGCCCGTCGGCCTTCTTCAGCATAACACTCAGCATACAAATACAAAGTTTGCTTAATTACACACAAACATATACAGGTTAGTAATATAGAATAGTATCCGAAACAAAAGTGAAAATAATTGGCTTGCTTCTCGTCGTCGGATCTGATAAGGTAATTGTGGGGCTCTCCCCTTTTTACATAAAATGGACTCGTCCAAAGTATACTTATACTGACAGAGAGAATACCTGCTGTTGAGTTTCGTCGAGATACAGTCTCGACGTCTGTCGAACTCTCTGCTTTGGCAGAGAGGAACCCGGACGAGTCTTTGCCGAAGGGCAAGGTTTCGTCCGGGGAGGTAGACTGGCCCTGAACCCGCTTATGCGGGTTCAAAGGGGATATTTTTTGGCTGAGCCTTCGGGCTCGGAGAAACCCACTTTAAACTCGGCCTTGTGCCACATATATTCCTCGTGGGTGGAATGTTAAATAACGAGATACGTGGAGATACGTTGAGAGATACGGAGACCGACACAGGGTGTTTTCAGCTCAGAGAGTTATACAAGAGGAGAGAGAGAGAGAGAGAGAGAGAGAGAGAGATGATTACGGCTTTACTTACAGAGACTTGTACATATACTTTCTACTAACCCGCATTCCTGGACTACTAATCTTCACTTCAAATCTGTATTCTTACGTTTAATACACTTATTTTTCTATCTCAATTACTGGCGTTGTTTATTTATTTGTGCAGGATTCCATTCACGGAATCCACAACAGTAATTTAATTTACTGTCCCTCATTTCCTCAAAAATCCCAACGCATTTTCTTACACGCCGTTTTGTCTTTTAGGCCATGAAGAAGCCGAACCTAACGCACGTCGGCGAAACGTGTTGCCATTTAAAATAACTCTTCCACACTGTTGAATTATCTCCACATAGGCATATCTAACAATCCAGCCAAAGCAACAAAGAACTGTTCACACAATGTAAGTCTCCACACAGAATTTCATATGAAATACGCACGCACGTATGTACGAAAAAAGAACACATGCCTTCATTCACTTATTTTACCATCTTTCTTTGATTTTAATTTATTCTGTCATTAATAAATGAAACAGTTATCTTTTTTTATCAACATAGAGAACTTTTTTTCTGCCGTCGATCGGTATGGCTGATGCTAATCTTCAGAGCAAATTAGTGCGCCGTCTTCAACTCAAGTTTTCTACTGGCATAAAATGATGCGATTACATTGAATCAATTGCTAAGAAGATTGGTCCTCTATGTCATGCCAGACAATTTTTTCTCGTTAGAATCCACCTTTCACATTTATAAATCTACCATTCGTCTGTGCATTGTATATTGCTGCCATAAAAGTGGCTTAAAAACGCTACTACTGACCTTGCGGGTTCAAAGGGGATATTTTTTGGCTAACCCACTTTAAACTCGGCCTTGTGCCACATATATTCCTCGTGGGTGGAATAGTAAATACTGAGATACGTCGAGATACAGTCTCTGACTGTGTGTGACGTCTGTCGAACTCTCTGCTTTGCCTCCAGATCATTCGTACATGTGTCTCCGGCTATCTCTTCTCAACGCTGTAAGCTACCTCTTCTTCCTTTATCGCTCTCCATCCGCCCAAGACTGTGGTGTAATCGAAAGCATTTTTGACAGCATTGACAAGGCTCTCTGTCTCTCCATCTATTTACTCGCATATTCGTGTTTGCTGATTTTAACGCCCATCATATCAAGTGACTTAAAAACGCTACTACTGACCTTGCAGGCGTTCAAACCCTTAATTTTGCAATTTCTCAATCCCTCAAGCAGATAGTCGAATTCCCAACACGATTTTCATACAACCAGAACGGTAAGACTTCTCTTCTCGATCTATGTTTTACCTCCATCCTCGAGTCCTCTAGCGCGACGCTGCTCTGCCCTCTTGGCAACTCCGATCATGCTGTAGTGGCTGTCAACATCTCCTTCAACTCCACCCCCTGCAAAGTGCCTCCTGCCACTAGAACCTCGTTCTGCTATCAACGAGCAGACTGGGACTCGTTCCGGGATTTCCTTCGCGATGTCCCCTGTCTTTACGCTCCCCGTTCAAGAATGTGCTTCCGAGGTCTACTCCTGGGTTAAAGTTGGAATCGAGGCTTTCATCCACTCAAGGAAATATAAGGTCAAATCGCGCTCCTCCCCTTGGTTCTCCGCTGCTTGCTCAGCTGCCATTGCCCATAGGAACCACTTCTTCCACCTATATCGTAGCAACATGTCTGACTGCAATAGACATCTCTTTGTCTCTTCCCGTAACCAGTGTAAGCGTGTCCTCAATGAAACAAAGTCACTATTTGCTGCTCGAATGAAAGAACGCATTGCATCTCGCAAATTCGGCTCCAAGGATTATTGGCGATTCTGCAAGAGCGTACTTTACAATAGCAAACCCTCTATACCTATTTTGTTCAACCAGTTCGAGATTCTGACCTCTTCTGACGACAAGGCTGAATGCTTTGCTCGGAAATTCTCATTCAATTCAACGCTCGACTCTTCCGGTGTACCCACACCCGATTTCCCCCTTAGAACTGGGGCTCCTTTGAGCGAGTTGCTCATAACCCCATCATCGGTATTGGGCATTATCTCTAATTCAGACCCCCACAAGGCTAGTGGTGGAGATGGGAGACCAGCCATTGTCCCGAAGAAATGTGCGCCTGAACTGACCAATGCCCTCTCCAAATTATATAACTACTGCCTCAATGAATCTTGTTTTCCAGACAGTTGAAAGTCCTCATCCATGGTTCCTGTCTTTAAGAACTCTGGTGACCCTTCTGATCCTTCTAATTACCACCCTATCGGTTTTCTACCCCTCTTCAAAGCTTTAATCAACGCCGAAGTGGTTAAGCATCTTACATCTCATGATCTGCTCTTCGACAAGCAATATGGTTTCCGCTTTGCCCGTTCTACAGCTGATGTGCTTACGGCAATCACTGAAATTGTTTACCAAGTTCTTCATAATAACGGAAAAGCTCGTGCCGTGGCTCGAAATATCTCCAAAGCGTTTGATAGGGTTTGGCATGCCGTGATTCTTCGCAAGCTTCAGGGTTATGGAATTTAAGGTCGATTGTTTGACGTAATACAATCATTCCCGTCAAAGCGTGTATTGAAGGTCTTTCTCAACGGATTCTCCTCTACGAACGCAGGTGTTCTCCAAGGCTCCATCCTAGGCCCTACTCTGTTCCTTATCTTCATCAACGATCTTCCTGACGTCATACATTCCCAAGTAGGCATATACGCGGGCGACACTACAATTTACTCAAAAACAAATCTAGTGTCGCTGACAAAACTAAGCTGGCCGTGCGTCTGGAACAGGAATTGGCTGGTTAACTTTAATGCCTCAAAAACAAATCTGCTCTCTATTACTCACCACAGAGAGCCATCCCTGCCCCCCCCCTTAGAATGTCTGACGCTCAACTCCACGAGAGCACCTCTTTGTGACTGCTCGGTCTCACATTGTCTGCTGACCTGAGATGGAACAAATACATTGAGTCAATAGTTTCGTCCACCGCAAGGAAAGTTAACACCCTGTGCCGCGCCAGGAAATTCTTCTCGCCGGAGTCGATCCTTCAAATCTACAAATCAACCATTCACCCTTGCATGGTGTATTGCTGCCATATATGGTCTGGAGCCCCTTCTGTTTGTCTCAAGGTTCTTGATAATATCCAGAGACGGATATGCAATAAAATTGGCCCTGATCTGGCATCTCATCTGCAGTCGCTCTCTCATAGACGTACCGTTGCCTCCCTCTGTCTTTTTTACAAATAATTCCATGGTAACTGCTCCGATGAGCTGCTTTCGCTAGTTCCCAGACTTCATGAATTTAAGCGTTCTACGAGGCTGACATCTCGCTCTCACCGTTTCATTGTCGAAACTGTTAAATGTAGCTGTCTGTTCTACTCTAATAGCTTTATGTCTCGCCTGTGGAACTCCCTTCCCTATTCCAGTTTCCCTGATAGCTATAATCTCCAACTATTCAAATGTAAAGTCAATCGACGTCTCCAGATGCCTTGATCTATCCCCTATCCTTCTCTTCATCCTTTCCTCTATCACTCCTATTTGTCCTCGCTCCAACTCTCTGAAACCCCTTGCGTGCTAGTGGCTTTCCGCCTTGCTTGGGGTGAAAAGCTTAAAAAAAAGATTAAAAAAATAAATTTCCTTATTATTATTATTGAATATAACAGGAAACTCCAGAATTATCCGCGCTCTTGTTTATTCAATTTATTTACCCTCGTATGATAAAAAGGCAAATAACTTTTAGGCATTTTTTCTAAATCCAGAGAGTACCCTAAGCATTTGGCCTATAGTGTATTAGCGAAATAGACTCGTTATTTTCATAAAAACGGACACAAAGTAAAAGTTCAGTTTCATATTAAACTTACATTATAAACAGTTAAGTTCCCAAAGAAATTAAGGCCACATTCATTCAAAGCATATAAAATGCTTGAGAATGATATTTTGTCTTGCAATAATGTACACTTTATCAGAAATAGATTTTATTACAGAATTTAACTCCCCGAAAAATTATTAACCATTATAGTCAAGCTGAATTCTGTTATGCAATGCAACTATTTCGAAGTTGATTTATGTGATAAATGTCAAAGTTTGACTTCAGATAAATTCCCAAGTGTGATTGAAAGAAAATAAATTTAAAAAAAAAATGCAATCCGTGCGACAGGAACTTTTTTTTTTCCTCTGTTAAGTTTCTCGAATGTTTCAAAGATGCTCATTCAACGAAATTTTGGTCTCACTAAGATGGTTCAGAACAGCTGTGAAAGTGACGCTCACACGGAGAACATAACCTTTAACCGTGTGTCGTTTCAAGCTTGGTGTCGGCACACATGTTTAAGACATTACGCTTTCTCTTTTTTTTTTTTTTAAGGAGTGAGCCTTTAGATTTTCACATGCTAATCTGCGCTGTTAAAGTTGATAACGCGTAAAAAGAATTATGACACCAAAACGGGGAAAATAATATATATTTAGTACTTGAAGGTCTGTAGTATAAAACATTTCTTTAGCCTTCAATTGTTACACATTGATATTTTCTTCGAGAATTGTATTACGATTTATTGACATATTTTTTTTCAAAACAGCCAGTCAAAACTATGTGTTTCATTTTTTATTGTTCACCTAATACAAAGCCTAAGTGCCACTCAATGTAGAGAATTACTAAATAGGACTGTTATAAAGATTTACAGGCAGGGAGTAATGGTTTCAAATACTGAGGATGTGTAGGATAGATAACGGTTGACCCTAGACTTGAAGAGCATAAGATTGTAGCGATCAGGGAAGTATCGTCTCGGGAGTCTAAGTGACGTTGCTTTATGAACGTGAGAGGAGGAGGTATGAAGGGCAGATTATGAGAATATGTAGAATAGATAATGGTTGACTCTAGACTTGAAGAGATTAAGATTGTAATTTTTTTTAATCATTTCACCCAAGCAAGGCAATAAAGCCACCAAAACACAAGGTGTTCCTGAGTGTGAGAGAATATGAGAAAAAGAAAACATTAAGAAGACAGCTCTATAAAAAAAAAAACAGAAATTAAAAAGACATAATAATGATTTAATTTTTTCTTAATGTTTGTTCTTTTATTATTTTTTCTTGTTTTTTTTTTTATCTCATATTCTCTAACACTCGGTAAGCCCTTGTGTCTTAGTAGCTTTATTGCCTTACTTGGCGTTAAATGATTAAAAACTATTTAAAAATGATTTTTTAAAAAATGATATATTATCTGGTATCAAAACTTAACTTCTGGGCTTAATTACATCCTTACCGTATTAAATAATGTATTTCGTATATCATTTAAAGTTTTTCACCAAGACTTTAATAAGAGACCAATTAGAAACGTATATAGCTATCCCGGAGTACAGTTTTGTTAGGAATTGACTCGTTTAAATAATGCGTTAGAAAAAGAATATTGAGCGTTGGGGAGAAGAAAATTGATCAGTAATTAGTACTTTCTTAATGTTACAAATGCGGTCCAGTATTATTCTTTTATAATGAAATACACAATCTATTTGAAATCTGATGTAAGCTCATAACCAAGCTCAGGAATTAATTTAACTACTCAATAATTGTTTGTTTTTTTTTTTTCTTTAAAGATTGCATCTTCTTTTTCATGTGGCGTGTCCCCTCAGGACGTAAGCGATCATGGCTCTCCGCAATTTCCTGTTCTTTGAGGCTCTTAATAAATTTTGTCTTTTTGTTATTTCTGATAAACCTTGACCTGTCATCCATTTAGTAAGTATGTCTTCCTCTGTCCCGCTTGCCTTCAATCCGTTCTGTGGGTATCAGATTTTCCAAGCCCCCTTTCCTAATTATGTGCCCTAGAAATGTAATCTGTCTCTTCCTGATGTCAACTATAAGTGTCCTTTTTTATTACATTTTCTCTAAAACTTCGTTGTTGCTCACTTATTCGGTCCATGATATCCTCAGCATCCTTCTGTATAACCTCACTTCTGTTGCTTCAAGTTTCTTCTTCATCCGTGAGGATATTATCTACATACACTGACATAAACGAGGACTGATATTACATAACAGTTCAGTACTCTTTGTTTCTAACAAAATTTTCAAGTTTCTTAATACTTTGCTTAGCTTTTTGATTGCATCTTTTGCTATCCCAATGCAACTTCTATCCCCAGTAACCTTCAAGAGAAAAATTTCTGTTGCTTCAGGTCTCTTCTTCTGTTTGGAGATTGCCCAGCATTCACTGCCATACAAAAGACCTGACATAACAGTTCAGTACTCTTTTCTTTTTTAACGAAATTTTATGTTCCTTAATACTTTTCTTAGCTTTTGGATTACATCTTTTGCTATTCCAATGCGCATTTTATCCTCAGTATCCTTCTGTAGAAACATATTTCTGTTGCTTCAGGTCTCTTCTTCATCTGTGAGGAGATTGTCGAGTATTCATTGCCATATAGCAGATATCACGTAACAGCTCAGTATTCTTTTCTTTGTTTCTAACGATATTTTCCTGTTTATTAATACCTTGCTTAGCTTCTGGAAGGCGTTTTTCTCTATGCTAATGTAAAATATTAGATATTACGCAGCAGTTCAGCACTCGTTGTCTCTAACGATATTTTCCTGTTTCTTAATACTGTGCTTAGAATATTGCATCACACTGGTAATATAAAATATTTTGCAAGATTAAGGTTTGAAACAGAAGAAATTATGGCAAGTGGTTTTGTCGAGGGCGGAATAATATTTAGAGCAATGTAGAGAAACAAAAATTTAGGCTACAGATTATTTGCCTTTCCTATACTCTTATACTCTCTTATACTCCTGAAACTCTTTAATACTGGTATACTCTCTTATACTCCTGAAACTCTTTAATACTGGTATACTCTATTATACTCCTGAATCTCTCTTATATATTCGTATAAACTTGAAGCTCTCCTTTACTCTTATACTCTCTTATACTCCTGAAACTCTCTAATAATCTCTTATACTCTTGAATCTCTCTTATAATCACTTATATTCTTGAAACTCTCCTTTATTCTCGCGTGTTCCTAAAACTATCTTATACTCACTTATACTCCTGAAACTATCTTATACTCTTGAATCTCTCTTATATTCACTTATATTCTTGAAGCTCTCCTCTACTCTTATACACTCTTATTCTCCTGAAACTAATACTCTTGAAGCTCACCTATTCTTGTATACATACACTCTTATATTCCTGAAGCGGTCCTATACTCCTATGTACTCCTAGACGCCTGAAACTCTCTTATATTCCTGAAGCTCTCCTATAGTCTTAAACTCTCTTACTTCTGAAGTTCGCTAAATCCAAATTAATTAACACCAATTTTATAATTCCTGTGTCTGTAATTTGAAAATTGAAACAACGATAAGCAATCGGTTGTAAGAGAATTCAAAAGAAAAAAGTGTTTTTAAAAAATAGAAGGCAAAAAAATACTTACCCAAAGATTTCCGGTTAGTTCAAATAAGGTATATTCCCGTTAAAGGCGTTAAATACAGGAATTGGTTGTTCCTGAATGAGAAAAAAGTTTAGTTAGAAATGAAATATAATTGTCCATATATATATATATATAAATATATATATATATATATCTGTGTGTGTGTGCGTGTGTGTGTGTGTGCGAGTGGTCCTAACGATTACACAAAGATTCGTCTGCGAAATTCTGGAGCAGATGTGCTGAATATAACATCAATCAGCTACGTGACAAATTTTATATTTGTATTATATATGTTAATTGTTGGATTGAACCCTTTGCTATGGTACCTAGACTTTATGAATTTAATCAGAGTAGTAAATTAGTAAGACGGTCTCATCAATTCACAGATCAACTGGCTAAATGTAACTGTAAGTTCTATGCTAATAATCTCTTCCATCAGACTTCTCACTTCCGGGACTCTCTTCCGGCTTCTTCATTTCCAGCCAACTTTGATCTTCAAAAATTTAAATGCAATGTCGATCGTTATATACTGTCTTCTTGATTACACTTCTATTGTTCTCGCTCCTCAATAATGCTTTCGTTTTCTAATTCTTTCACACCCAGTAAACCCCCCCCCTTGTGGCATAGTGGATTTACACCCTTGCAAAAAAATGGTTGTAATTGCAATATGTGTATAGAACAAAAAACCTGCAAACTAACCGGTCGCTTCTATGGTCTAACTACGTGACTGCCGTTTTGCTGTTGGCGCTACAGCTTACTTCCGGTGATGGGGCTTCTATGACGCAACAAATCACGTGACGTAAACTCTGTTGTATTAACTCCACAATCAGGGTACCACTAAATAAAAAATGTGTTTAGCGCTAAATCAGAACTTAAAATGTTGGGGTGGGGTGTAAATCAGATGTTTAAAATGTTCGGGGTGTAAATCAGATGTTTAAAATGTTCGGGGTGTAAATCAGATGTTAAAATGTTCGGGGTTTAAATCAGATGTTTAAAATGTTCGTGTAAATCAGATGTTAAAATGTTCAAAAATCAGATGTTAAAATGTTCGGGGTTTAAATCAGATGTTTAAAATGTTCGGGGTGTAAATCAGATGTTAAAATGTTCGGGGTGTAAATCAGATGTTAAAATGTTCGGGGTGTAAATCAGATGTTAAAAGTGTGTGTGTGTGTGTGTGTGTGTGTGTGTGTGTGTGTGTGTGTGTGTGTGTGGAGAGAGAGAGAGAGGCCTAAATCAGATGTCAAAAGTTGAGGGGATAAATCGGATGTTACATTTTTGGGGGAGCAGGCTAAATATGATATTAAAAGTGTTGGGGAGAGAGCCAGATAAGATGATAACAGTGTGTGGGATGTCGGTTAAATAAGATGTTAAAAGTGCTGGGGGCTAAATCGAATGTTAAAAGTGGGGGAAATCAGCTGTTAGAAACGTGAGGGCACTAAATCATATGTTGAAACTGTTGGGGGTGCTAAATCAGATATTAAGGTTTAAATATTTGGTTCTATATTTAATATCTGATATTGTTCTTTGAGGACAGTTATCCTACAATAATGATGAAATCGTTAGTAGAAACAGGAAAAGATTTCCGTTGATACCTAATAAAATATTTTTTTAAATTTAAAATTAAAAAATTGATTTATTTTTTATCCTTCCATAGGAATAAGTAGGTTCGTCCTGTTCACACTCCTCTCCGGTCATTTGAACATGAGTAAAGATTTACCCCATATTTCCTGTCTAGGATTGGGTTTCCGGTTCATTCTAAAGTTTACTTCAACTCTGTACTTCTAACGCCCCCACCACCGTCTAGACTCTGAAATTTTATTTATTTTTTTAATTTTTTCTTTCAATAGGAGTAGATAGGTTTGCCTAACGTCCGGTTCACACCCGTTCCTGGTCTTTGGAAAAGGAGTAGTGATTCATCCCTTTTTTTCTATTCAGGATTAGGTTTCCGGTTCCGTTTCCTAAAGTCTCCTCATTCTTTTTCACTCCCAGTAGCCCCTTAAGTCTTATTATTGCTTAAAAAGTAAAAAAAAAAAAATTGTCGAAATATGTCGATATTATCAACTGAATAACAAATCAGCCATGAATCAATACATTAACTTAGAGGTTCTAGACGTTAACCCTCTCTTGGTTGTTCCATAAACTCTCAAAGCGCTAGTAAGTGTTCAGAGTAGTTGGTGTTTATATAATTTTAACAGAGTTGTAAGAATATGTAACACTTTGAATACCAATTGGAGCAAGTCAGACATTTTATAAACACCTTTATTTATCTTCTTTTTTTTGTCTAGATATTTACAATTGTAGACGTATTTTAACCCGTCTATATTTCTGAGATGAGGTATTATGTACACTATTTACATTATTCGGACTATTGTCCTCATCTTTGTCGCCATATTTATTACAACGTTTCGGCCGTTGTACGCGCCATCTTCAGGTAGTTGAAATGTCGAACTGAACCCTTCATTTCGCTCACTGGGGTAGACTGTTTAATGGATGTCAGTTATCTCCTGTTAATTCCCCTCTCCAAGTTCTCCACTGCTTTAACCGGGTATTGAACACTCTTATGGGTCTTGTCACTGGATCTAACCAACGCCTTTATCCACTGTGTCCTCAAGGACATATATGGTGACAAAGAATAGGCCAATAGTCTGAATAATGTAAATAGTGTATTTTAACCCTTTATATGTAATTGCATTATGTGGATAGGATAAAAACCTAAAGTCTGACAACATTTGTTCTCTGAAACAGTGACCTTTAATTGGTTGTTTCCGGTCACAGCTCACTTCCGGTGAATGGCGCTAATGCAGCAAAAACGTAAACACGTGGCATTAACTCTGTTTCAGTAAAATCTTAACAAGGGGGGGCGGGATGTCACTTTTACATTATATATAAGAATATACCATTTTCACTAATGTCTTACTATTATGTGGGAGGTATTTCTAGGTCATATGTGGGAGGTATTTCTGCCACAAACTATGTATATGAAAGTCACTCCAAAAATAATGTCAGTTCAGACATTTAAAGCTAGGACCTGTCAGGACACTGCCACGGAGTCGAAACGTCCTCACTTCCGCCGTGTTCTAAATGTAAGTAGAGAGTTCTACTTAAACATATTTTACCAAGAACTGCTACTCTGAAGATCATACTCCCGTGTGAGTGCTTCTTTGAATATTTTAAACTTGACCTCTTCAAGCCAAAGGTCATCATCTTCCCTTCTTATGCTCGGCCTATTTATTTCCTACCACATTTTCGGTCATTCATATCACATACCACATTCATTATCATCATTTTGAGGAGTGTAATCATTTGACTTGAGTGGCTCTCGTGCCTTGAATATAATGAAGCATATATATATATATATATATATATATATATATATATATATACTAACAATAAATGCACAGTTGATTGTTCCCCACCGTCGATTCACTGTAATTTTAGTGCAGCAGTCGATTTTTATATGCGAAAAATAAATAATTGATAAAAAATTAATAGATTAAAATAAATAACAGTTTTAGAAAATATGTATATGTTGTGTGAGTATGTGTATGTGTGTAAAAGAAATAATCAAAATGAATTATTTAATAATATATATATATATATATTTATATATATATTTATATATATATATACATATATATTTAAATATATTTATTTTGAACAATGAATTACGAAAAATATGTATATATTTAAAGAAAAATGTATTGATATGTATATATATATATATATATATATATATATATATATATATATACATACATATAAACATATAAATTTATTGATTAAAAAGTGAATTAAGAATATATATCTATATATATAAATATATATATATATATATATATATATATATATATATATATATATATATATATATATATATATATATATATATATATATATTCGATAAAAAAAATAGAAAAATATAAAATTTCTCGAATATTCAGACCGGTAGAAGAAAAATTAATAAATATGATATTTAATAAATAAACAGAGCATCTACTCAAATACGGGTAGCCACTAAGAATTACATTTAAGTAATATATATATATATATATATATATATATATATATATAAAGAAAAAATGTTGAAAATGAAAACAAGGATAGTACCAGTCATAGTAGGTGCGCTTGGAATAATAAAAAGGAACACAACAACACAATGAAAAATTCCATGGAAATCATAGCTTAAGAGAAATACAAAAAATTACCTTGATAAGTACAACCTTCATACTAAGATGAACTTTGTCCATGTAACGCTAGTGATGTTATGGAAGTTGGAAAAGCAAATCATGAAATATAGTCATAACAATACACCACTAATGCCTTAGTTCTTGCCGCAGACTTAGTAGGTAGTGTGACGATAGCAGAAATATAATAATAATAATAATAATAATAATAGATCAAATCTAACCACCCAGACATTGTTGTTAGAGATTTCAAAGAAAAAAGTGCCTCCTTATTGATATGGCAGTCCCTGCAGACTGTAAATTATCTTTGAAGATCTTCAAAAAGCTATCAAAATCCAAGGACCTTGAAATCGAAATCTCAAAAATGTGGCACGTGGGAACATCAACAATCCCTGTTGTAGTTGGAGCCCTCGGATTGGTTGGAAAAGATTCCAGTAAACTCATTGAAGGGATCCCTGGAATCCCATGCCTTAAAGAAATACAAAAAATTGTTCTCACGAGTAAAGCCCATATCTTAAGAAGGGCTTTATCTATGTAAAATATGTATTTCTTTTTTTTATTTTTTTAGTTGGTCAGTGGAAAATGTCATGATGCCATTTCTAACCTTAGGTCTCTGGCCGGGACCCGGAAAGAAATGTGTACACACCAGAATTCAAAAGAAATAAAATAATAATAGTAGTACCTGTTGTTACCTACAATTTTGGCGTTATAAAATGGATTTTGATGATATAGCACTCATTGATTTTCTACCTAATAAGCGAACGAATTTTAGGGTCAACCCAATATAGAGAGAGGTGATGTCAAGTACTGACATCACTCTGGTGCAACGTTTTTCAAAAGATGTTTATTTTTAGGTCTACATGTGAGGATTAATTCATTCCTTTTATTCAATAAATTCGGGTTACCTATATTTTGTAGTATGCTATGTTTTTCGAGAAGGCAAAAATTACATCCTTCGATATAATATTCTTTATTTATTTTATGTTCTCATCAAACGAAACTAAAATTCCTAAACAAACTCCCATTAATAGAAATCAGAAAGAGCGATGACAGTGGACCGAAGAAACATATTTCCCTTAAAAAGTCTTTCAAGAGAAAGAATTTTTATAAATTTCAACTGGCATAGGAATGTATTGTAAATGGTTTTAGTATAAGAATGCTGTATGATTTATGTATAAGAATGCGTTTGCAAATAATTTTAGTATAGAAATTTTTTACAGTATGTTTCACCCTATAAAAGGCCTATTGGCCAATCGATGTAGAGGGTTACATTAAGAGGTAGTTTATATTGATAGGAGGGGAAGATAGCGGTTAACTTTAGACTTGAACAGATTGTAGTGATCGAGCAGCGTTTCGCGGGAAGAAGCTGTTTGAGTGGAACTTACTTCTCACCGATTGAATACGGGGGAAATGTGGGTGGTTTGCTACTATGTAAGTGGTATGGCGGGTCCTAACTGTGAAGGAACCAAGGAATGTAGTTCGTCTGAGCACTTTCGATGGTAGTAGCGATAAAGCAGTGAAAGACTCGCCACATCCCGCCAGTGAGAGAGAGGTTTGAAAATAATTTTTCTCCAACAAGTACAAGGAGGCGCTTTTGAACTCTATCAAGACTAGTAAGTGAGGACTGAGCATCCCTGCCCAAATATGGCAACAGTACTCCATTTTTGGCCTGAGCTGGATCTTATAAAGGTAGAGGATAGAATGAGGAGTTAGGTACTTAAAAGAGCGGTACACGAAGCCGGTCATTTTACCTGCATCTTTAGCGATGAAATTAATATTATAAAGAGCTATAACACTTAGTGGATTTGAGAAGTCCAAGTTCCTGAAGAAACTGTTTTAAGAGAAACATTTAATAATTTTCAGTTGATACTAACGCTCACTGTTTGGTCACTGAATGTCGAAAGTTTTCTGTGTTGAAACGCTTAATAACGTTATTACCATTACCATTTTCAGCCATTATAAATTGAAAACAAAATATTTTCAGCCATTTTAAATTTGTAACAAAATATTTTCAGTCATTTTAAATTTACAACAGACTATCGTCAGCCATTTAAAATTTACAACAAAATATCCACAGCCATTTTAAACTTACAACAAAATATTTTCAGCCATTTAAAATTTGCAGCAAAATATTTTCAGCCATTTTAAATTCAAAACAAAATATCTTCAGCCTTTTTTAAAATTACAACAAATATTTTCAGCCATTTTAAATTTCCCACAAAATATTTCCAACCATTTAAAATTTCAAACGAAATATTTTCAACCATTTAAAATTATCAACAAAATATTTTCAACCATTTAAAATCACCAACAAAATATTGTCAACTATTTTAAATTTTCTCCGAAATGTTTATTTCAGAATCTATTTTTTCTTTTATATTTTTCAATAAAAACAAGTTAACTTATAATTTTCATCTTTTGCTTCATATGACGCAGATTCCAGACTTCACATTTTATTTTTAATTAAAATTCAACCAGCCAGAACTCAAAAGATTTCATCAATGTTATTTTCGTTACAATTTAATTTTATTATGAAGCCATATGTTTTTCTTTTTCTGCTTGGCATTAAATCCTCTCTTCAAGATTTATAATTGTTAACATAACAAATATGGATATTTTTATGCCTATTAGTCAATAAATGAATACTGTCTTAGCCAAGATAAGGATTTAAAAATGATTATTGAATGAAAAAAAACAACAAAAAAGAAATTTCTATTTCAACCTCTATAATATAATACATAAATTATCTTTGTAACTCTTACACTAAATCCGGACCTCATGGACAATTTATATTCCTAATTGTTGATGCCTTTCTATTGAAAATTCATTTCCATTGCATGGCTATAGGAAAATTAATTGGAATTTTTTTTTTTTTATTTAGTGATGATGGTAACATTAGCCGTTTTCTTATAAGGAAACGTTCGCCGTTCATTTACTGATCGGTCACTATGGAGACGAATTAAATTTTTATAGAGAAACTGTGGTATTATGGCGACTGTAGTAAGGGCAGTTCGGTTTGAGGAATCGGAGAGCCGAGTTCGAATTTCATTCGAACCCATTACTTTCACGTACGTACTAATACCCTTGGGAAAGGTATGAATCCTCTTCTTCTCCCCACCTCCAGCTATGGGTAAATAGCAGGACATACTGGGTTCTATAGCCTTGGATGGCAACTGGTCTACCGCAGAAAGAAATGGCAACCTACTGCGGGAATAAAAATCTGCCTCATCATTCATGTATCGAAGGATACATGATCACTTAAGCGTGTATCACGCATGACATATAACTGACTAAGAATGGTAGGTAAGAATTTGGTGTAAGGAAAATTATAGTATGTTTAGGTCAGTGATTGTGTCTAGCTAAATTAAATGGCCATGCTTCTCCATCTTCCCATGGCCCTGTGCCACATTTTTTGCATTTCAACTTGAATAAAAATTGCAGGCAGTGCCATTCAATATCTGTCTATATTTCTGAGATGATGTGTTTATTTACACTATTTATATTATTTGGACTATTGTCCTCACCTTCGGCGCCATATTTATCACAACGTTTCTACCAAGCATAGAAATGAATACAATATGGGAACCAGTAATAAGAAGTGCCAGAGAAAAGCGATAATAACAAGGAAATTTGCAATATGAGCTCATAAAAACAAAAGACAAACATGTAAGGATAACAGCAAAAATTGCAGTATGAGCACTGGTAAAAAAATAGTTGCTGAAGTCATTAGGTTTATAATACCCATAAATTCATACACAGATGTCCTCAAGGAGACATGGCACAGTGGATAAAGGCGTTAGTTAGATCTAGTGATCCAGGACCCAAAGAGTTGTGAGTTCAATATGGTTCAGTGAAGAACCTGGAGAGGGGAATTAACAGGAAATAATTGATAACTGACATCCATTAGACATGACACGTGGAACAAGAACAGTTTACGAGCGAGCGAAATAAAGGGTTCAGTACGACATTCCAACCACCTGAAGAAGGCTGGAGCGTACAACGGCCGAAACGTTGCGATAAGTATGATGCGAATAATGTAAACAGAGTGCTACTCAAGTTACGCTTTTCTTCGCTTCCTGGTCATTGGACTGGGATCAACGTGTAGTATATGTTCTCGTCAGCTGTAATAGTAATATTAGGTGTTTTTTTATTAGAAACGCTCGGTATTCATTGTATTCCAACTTTGTCTTGTTAAAAATAAAATGCAATAGAAATTTAAAGAATTTTAAATTTAGTTAAATTTAATTTTGTTTGTTTCAAATAATTTAAATATTATACACAAAAAAGGAAACAAATATTACTCATAAATCATCGCAAACGTTTAAATTAAAAATAAAATCCTAATTTGGGAATTCAAAATATGACGGTGGGGAGTGTTATGATCTCTCACGTTCTGAAGGAAGTTGGAATATATATATATATATATATATATATATATATATATATGGGTATGGGTCGGTGTGGGTATGTCAGTGGATGTGCATATGTGTGTATAGATTCAGATATAACTAATGTATATATATGTGTGTGTGTGTGTGATTGTGTGTGTGTGTGTGTATGTGTTAAAATTCAGATATACCTAAAAATATCGGTAAAAATTATGAATGAAGACAAAAGGAAATTATTCATATATATCTATTTGTGAGCAGAATTATGGAGTGCAGAATAGTATGTGGGCCCGATTAACTTCCAAAAATTTTAAATATTTTGTGAAACATTTATCCATAAAGTTTTAAAAGTTTTTTTTAATTTTTAAAATTTTTTAAAAATTTTATTTACAGCTCGTATCTTTCTCTCTCTCTCTCTCTCTCTCTCTCTCTCTCTCTCTCTATCTATCTATCTATCTATCTATCTATCTATCTATATATATATATATATATAACTGTTATGGTCCAGGTTAGGACCAAGGAAGAACAACACGAACACAAGAGTAGAAATAATGATGGTATATTACACGAAATAATAATACAAGATGTGGAAGGTGTTAGTATGACTGTCAGTCTGGTTTGGAGTGAACTACAATCGGCTCGACTCGATTCGGTATCTATCCCCCCCACGAAGGTTGCATGTGGCACAAGGCCGAATTTAACGTGGGTTTCCCGAGCCCGTAGAACCCGTATAAACGGGATCGGGTTGGTCAACCTCCCCGAACGAGACTCTGCCGTCCGGGTTCCTCTCTACTCAGAGGCAGAGAGTTCGACCGTCAAGCCGAGAAGCACGGCTTGATTTGATTTGACCCTCACTCTTGAGAGGCGTAGTATACATGGTGTTAGAAAGAGTTCATTCTGTAGTTATAGGTAAGGACCCATGACAAAAACCAAGTGTAGGATTGGTTTAGACGGAATAAAATTCCAATTCTTGAAAAAGTGCTCAATACAGAGTAGAGCAAATATTATTTATTCAAAAATTATGACATAAACATGTTATAGCATAGCTACAAAAATAACCATTTTGTTTCAACACTTCTGGTATCTTCTCACGTGATCGTCTTAAACCATCACGTGAGAAGACACCAGAAGTGTTGAAACAAAATGGCTATTTTTGTAGTGATGCTCTAACATGTTTATGTTATAATTTTTGAATAAATAATATTTACTCTACTCTGTATTTTTTCCAATCAGTTTTGTTATCAAATATCCAACATTGTGATAATAGAAGATCTGCCAAAAACGGTGAAACGTTGTAAGAACTTGGACGCAAATTTACTGTGGATGATTGATGTAATGGAATAACCTGCCACCCCCATGAGTATCAGTAAGTCAACGGACTACGGAATCTACGCGAAATCTTTTCCGCGAGACGGTCGAACTCTCTGCCTCTGAGCAGAGTGGAACACGGACGAGGCTCAGCCGAAGGGCAGAGTCTCGTTCGGGGAGGTTGACCACCCCGATCCCGATTATGCGGGTTCTACGGGGTTTTAAGCTCGGCCTTGTGCCACATCTACCCTCGTGGTGGTGGTGGTGGGGGGATAAGTAAATACCGTCTAGCTGAAATCTTATCAGCTATACGGTTGAACTCTCTGTCTTCGGCGGAAGGGCAGAGTCTCGTCTGGGTGGTAAACCGACCCGACCCCTTTTTTACGGGGTCTACGGGGAATTTTTGCCCAAAACTACGAGCTTGGATACCCCACGTTAAATCCAGCCTTGTGCCGCATCCGACCGGGCGATTGGCAATTATTCTAGCTGAAACCTTTTTCAGCTGTGCTGGTCGAAAGCAGAGAGGAACCGGGACCTGATCCCCTTTATGTGGGGCCTACGGGGATTTTTTGACCGAGTCTACGGTCTCGGGAACCCCACATTAAATTCGGCTTTGTGTCACATGTGACTGCGTGGGGCAGTTGCTAGATACTCGAGCCGGGATCTGTTTAGTACGACTCAGAGTTACGCGAGAATTACCGACCTTCCAATAGCAGCACTCACTACTGGATTGACTTGTGACGACCTTCTGCATAACTGTTACCTTTATTCTTATTTTACTGTTTTTGTACAATAAACCTTTACTTATTCTATCCACCGTGTTTGTCAAGTATATATTCCTATTAGCAAGGAATATAACAATGATGTAACAAATGTTACAGATGTTAAAAAAAAGATATTTTTAAATTTAAAATTCTCTTTCGTTTGTGTGCATGTGTTGCATATATATATATATATATATATATATATATATATATATATATACGTGTGCGATGGATAAATGAATCCGCGCATGCGTGTTGTTTATTTTTATTTTGTTGGCTTATAAAGGGTCAGATGACGTCTGTTTTTTAAAATTTGGAAAATTACGCGGAATCTCAATGTCAGAATGTCAATTCAGAGGATTCAAAAGAATTTTCTAATTCAGATTCCCCAAATAGGATGACTGCTGGAAGAAAGTCTGGCAACAGGACTCTGAACAATCAAGCAGGAGAACAAGTGATGGCTGTCAGGCAATTTCTGCGACCACATCACTAATTCCCCAGACTGCAACCTACCTTGATTTGTGAAGCGCAGTTGATAAATTTTAAATCCAGAAATGCGGGATATTTTATTTGAAGCAATTTTTTGAATAAAACTTTTTTTTCAAGATATTTTTGTGTCATTTTGGAAAATAAATCCGTGAAAATTTGTCAGTGTTAAATTTAGATGACAATTTATCCATCGCACCATATATATGTGTGTGTGTGTGTGTGTGTGTGTGTGTGTGTGTGTGTGTGTGTGTGTGTGTGTGTGTGTGTGTTTTGTATATAAATAAATAAATAAATATATATATATATAAATTATTTATATATTATATACGCAGTGCAATAAAGCGCTCAATATGATATGAAGTTAGCATATTTGGTTGGATTGATGTGAGGTTAACCTTGGATTTCACGCTTTTGCGATCGTCAAAGCGTGAAATTCAAAACTCATCATATATATATATATAATATATATATATATATATATAAAAAATATGATTAACGTGAGTAAAAGTTTGTTAGCTGATTCACTTCAGCATGTTATTTGTCGGGTCACTCCTGTGTTTATATATATATATATATATATATATATATATTATATATGTATATATAGGTCTCTGTATTCGGCCCCTTCAAAAGTGTGGTTGGTTCTGCACAAAGCCTTTTCACCACTTTTAATATGAATAGAACTGAGCTGCTGACCCTCATGTTGAATACAACGGGAAAACAGGAAAGTCCACTATATATATATATATATATATATATATATATATATATATATAGTGGACTTTCTCGTTTTCCTGTTAATTATTTATATATATATATATATATATATATATATATATATATATATATATATATATATATATATATACGGTATATATAGATAGAGTTTTTAAACTGATGTTGTTTAAAATAATAGCGATCCTTTCTGTTAATTCACCCCAAATAATATAAAGTTACTTATCGCAAATATTAATTCCCTCCAAGAAATTATAAATTTTAAATCAAAGTTTATTTGTTTTTTATAAATTTTTTGGCACTCATTTGAAATTATGGATTTTTCATCAAAATTTGTTTAGCTTGCCTTGCAACAACTTCAACACTCAGAATAAAAAATGATAAAAAATCAGGGAGTTATTCACATTTCTTTGTGTGGATGATATTCAAGGTACTTACAAGGAATTTTTTACAATTTAAAAAAAATAAAAATAAAAAACATGTGTTTATCGGGGTGAGCGTGACGTAGACCCCACACTTAGAAATAGACCACCGAGATGTTTACATTTGAGGCGATTGCAATGGTCAACCCAAACGTAGTGCAATGAATGGGCTTCGCTCTGGGAGAATTTGCTGTGAATTTTAGTAACTATAAATTCTTTTATTTTAGGATGTTTTGGAGTGAATTAAAAGAAAAGACCCAATAAAAGATATTTTATTTTAATTGAATGATCTGTTTATATATATATATATATATATTTTTAAATATGCAAATATTCTTTGGGAAATGTGGATAAAATATCCTAAATTCCTGTTGTGTTGTCCCAAGTGTTCGACACACATAAATCATTACCTGGAGTTGTGAGTGGGAAAAGAAAATTAACAGCCTTAACGAAATAGATTATATCACTGTTTTTTTTTTAAAGTATCGTTATTTTATTTTATTTTTTAGATATTTTTTTCTACCCTTTCGCCTTCAGCATCTTCAGTTTTACATAAAAATAATTAAAAAAATAAAAGAAAATTCTCTTTCTACGTCATCAGAAGATTTTAATAAAACGTGCAAGAATTCCCGGGCACAAAGTTGGGTGTTACAGTTGTGATTCCTTAAAAAAAACGTTTCTTTACTTAAATTCTCAATTTTTAACCCTTTAAACAATTTTTCGACTGTTGGGCAATTTCCTCAAAGATGAAGAAGGGACCTGAAGCAACAGAAATATGGTTCTACAGTAACATGCTAAGGATATGATGCACCGAGCATGTGAGCAACGACGTGTTTTTACAGAAAATAGCAACAAAAAAGAAACTTATACTTTGACATATCTGGGGGACGTAATGAGAAAAGAGGGCTTGGAAAATCTGATACTCACAGGACAGACTGAAGGCAAGAGGGACGGAGGGAGAGAACGCATAACATACAGGGTGGTCCGAAATTTTGTTATCCCTATATAATATAATTTTCTATTTCAAATGGCTGACACGAGATCCTACAGTTTGGAAGTGATGTAGAGGGTGACAAGACTTTCAGACCACCCTGTACTTTACGAGCTCTGTTAAATGGATGGCGGAGCAAGGTTTAGTAGAGATGAAGAAAAAGACTAAATTTATTAAGAACAACAAAAGACAGGGAATTGTGGAGAGCCATGATCGCTTACGTCCTGAGGGGACACAGTATA